>OZ005652.1:245774191-246364191 GCA_963930645.1 Salticus scenicus
ATTAATTTTGTAAGATAAAATCGACAGAATGATACTTTATAATTTTGAATATTAAAACTTGAAAATAGCATTATATATAAAGCAAAAAACAATCAAGCCATAACCAAGATTACTGCCAGTCACAAATGAAAATTATATTTACCATTTTTAATATTATCTTAGTATGTAGTGCATACTGTTTCATTTATAATGCATAAGCTTATGTGCGCTTTTACTTTTATATCAGGATAAATTTTATGCTTTCCAAGGTTACAAAGTTATTAAATATTTAGTGAGCTAAAATAATGTAGCATATAATACCTTCTAATATTACGGGATATATTTATAGTTGTAATTCCCGGAAAGTGAAAAGTAAGAAAAATTAAGAATTTAATTTAACCACTTATATTGACACGTATGTAAGGCAAAGCCTGTACGATAATGAAAACATAAAAAAGTAAAATCATCCGTTATTTATAAACTATAAAACCCATTTTCCATATTTATTGGTTTCGTCACGATTGACGAAATAACCGTACAGAGTTTTGCGAGGTTTCTTCTTAAATTCGATTGAATATGGGTTAGGACCCATAAAAATACTGCCATGCTGGTTTAGTTGCCATGTGTAAACAATGATCTTTCACCTATATACCATATTTATAGGGGAAATACAGTTTTGTCAGAACTAACAAAATCTGTATGAGAAAATTTTCGATTTTTGCTTTGAATAACAATATTTTTAACTTATATATATATATATATATATATATATATATTATTTGGTTACAATAAATAAATTTGTGATAATACAGACAGTTTTCCTCCATTATTAATTTAACAAAAATATTAAAATGTTTTATCAAACTGAACTTGTATTGCCCCCCCAAAAAAATACATACACTTATCTTTTTATGCAAGTCAAACAAATAATAAAGTAACATTGATTTTCTATATTAATTAAATAAGAAAAATAACATTTAAAATTAAATCATGTTATAAAAAACTCTTTCTGAAAAAATATGGTATTTTAAAATAAATTCATCGCAGCAAATCTTTCAACTAAACTACCTGGAAAAAAATAACTCTTTCTTTTATTTCGAAAATGTTTTCTTTCAGAATTTATAGTTATAATATCAAACTTATGCAATACATACATATTTTTATATTTAAATTTTTAACTTTCCCTTGCTTGTAGTAAATTAAAACATGTAGTTGTACAAAGTATAATAAAACTGATGGTCACAACTGTAAGGGATAATAGAACTTGCCAAAACAAACAACTTTCACCACACAATGTGAGGTCGAAGGGGGTAAAAAAGGTGAACCGCAAGAGGACGCCTGCTTGGTGAACATAGAGAATATTATAAAGACGAATGATAAAGAAAATTATGATTGAAACATTTACAGCAAATGCTCAGACGAGCGAACATCAACTACAATACAGGCTTTACGTTGGTAATGGAATGAATCACGCAGATATTGAAAGTTTCTTGGCATTTCCCTAACGTCTACATCTGATAATATGGTATACAAAGTTTGTTTAGACGGCAATATTACCGGATGCTTTTCGTTAAATGATAATTGAGCATTTTGTAAGCGACCTCCCATCCGTAACAGACCATTCTGGTCAATGAATGGGTGTAGAGAGTGTAAATGACTTTTTCTAGACAAAATGTTTTGATTCTTGATGTGTTTTAAGTCTTCGTGAAAGTATTTATTTTGTACCCATCGAATGATGTTCTCTTCGGCGTCTTTAGTTTCCCTACATGTAAGTGGGGAACAAGAATCATCTGTTGAGACACGAACTTTACTTGCTGATTTGCAGTTATTAATGAATCTTATGCAATATGCCAAAATGCGTTTGATTTTAAAAAATGAAGAAAACTTATTGAATAGATGATCATAAAGATCATTAGATGTATCAATATGGTAAGACAAAATGGGATCAACTTTCTTTTCAGCCGAAATTTGATCCTCGATTTCCTTAGACTTAGGCGCGTCATTTGGCCAATGTGTAGGATCCAAAAGTAGCCAACTTGGGCCATTCCACCACAAGTTGCATTCAGGTAAACTTTTAGGATCGATGCCCCGAGAAGCGATATCAGCGGGGTTTTCTTTAGATGGAACGTGTCTCCAATGTTTTGTGGGAAGAACATCTAATATTTGTGAAGTTCTATTTGCAACGAAAGTTTTCCACTTACGTGGATGTGCGAATAACCAAGAAAGAACAACTGCTGAATCTGTCCATGCGTAATTGTCAAAATTATAATTTTCTAATATTTTTATGACTGAACAAAATAACTTAGATAATAAATAAGCACCACAATGTTCCAATTTGGGATCGGAAATTTGCTTGATAGGAGCTACTTTAGTTTTGGCAACTAAGAGTGAGACTTTTGATTTGTTATCATGAGTCTGTCGACAATAGATTGCAGCGGCGTAAGCATGTGTTGACGCATCGCTGAAACCATGTAATTCAAATGTACTATCGGATGAAAGCGTGACGCATCTAGGAACAGAAAATTGGCTAATTTTATTGAATGAATTCTCATATTTAATGAGCTCCTCTTCAAATTGTTGCGGAATAGGAGAATCACAGTATCCTTTTGTTAACCATAGCTTTTGATAAAATATTTTTAACACTACTGTACAAGGTGAAATTAACCCTAGAGGATCAAAAATGCGTGCGGATTCAGACAAAATGCGTCTTTTTGTTAGTGGTGGTTTGAGAGTAAGTGCGGTTTTGAAAATAAATGTATCTGCTAAAGAGTTCCAGTAAAGCCCTAGAACTTTTGAACTTTCATTATTATTTGGTATTATTTTAAAGTCTGTATCTGTGATGCAATTTTCTCGAAATTCCTTAAGGAATTCATTCGAATTGGAATTCCACTTTCTCAAATGAAACCCATGTTCTTCCAAAACATTAGCAGCTGAGTTTGAACCAGATATCAAGTCATACATATATATATCTTTTAACAAAGTACGCGAGACGTGTGTATTTTGCTTATAATCTAGAGCGATTTGCTTAATGCACCTAGTGGCCAAAAAGGATGCTGGAGTAAGGTCATATGTAACAGTTTTCAATTTATATTCCTTTATTTTCTCATTGGGGTTGTATCTCCAAAGGATTTTTTGATAATTTTGATCGTCCTCAGAAATTAAAACCTGGCGGTACATTTTCTCCACGTCTGCAGAAAAAACTATCTCTGGTAATCGAAAATTAAGTAAGATCTCAAAAATGTCTCGTTGTAATTTAGGGCCAACACCTAAAACTGAATTTAATGATTTACCATCAGAAGTTTTACAGGAACCGTCAAAAACGACTCTTAATTTAGTGGTAGTGCTAGAAGGTTTAATAACTGCGTGATGAGGTAGGAAATATTGTTCCCTTTGAGAATATTTAGTGAATTCTGAGTAATTACCTTCATGTGTCCTAATTGTTCGTATTCATATAAAAAATCCTTATATTGTTGTTTGAATTCCGGATTTTCAGAAAATTTCCTCTCCATTGCATATAATCGGGAAAGTGCAGCGGGCTTTGTATTACATAGTTCAGATTTGCATTTATAAAATGGTAATTTTACCACAAAACGGCCTTCTGGATTAATTGAATAATTTTCCTGAAAATGGGACTCCACAAACTGTTCCTCGGGTGAAAGTAACTTCCTACTTGGATTAAAAAGTTCTTCTAATTCCCAAAAACGTTTTAACTCACTATCAATATTAGTTTCGTAAATATGTAAATTTGAAATCGAATTAGATTTTGTCAGATTCAGGTAATTTTCCGGATACGAGAAAACCAAAAATTGAATTTTGAGCAATTAAACCATTCTCAGTACAAATTGTTTGACCAGGAAGTAAAATAGAAAAAAAATAATCACATCCTAAAATCATATCAATTTTACTTGGAATTTGAAATTTGGGATCGGCCAGTTGCATATTTTTTAAATGCGAAAAATGTTCCTTGTTTATTTTCTCTGGTGTCAATGGAGCTGTTAATTTATCTAATATAAAAACTCGCATGGATAACTTGACATCGGAATCGTGGATGGAAATTAAATTAATGTCTGTATAACCTTTAGTTATTGCAATCTTTGAATTTGCTAACCCTTTGACGGAATATCTTGCATTTTTTTCTCTCATAACCTAAAATACTCATACATGATTCAGTTATAAAAGAACTTTCAGATCCCGAATCGCATAAAATTTTTAGCACATGTCTCTGACCCATTGAATCATAAATATAAGCGCTAGCTGTAGGCGGTAAAGCGAAAGATGTTTGTATAGAATGGTTATGAGTACTTGCTTGCAATTGAGATATGACAGATGGCTCTGTACGATTCTCAGAATTTTCAAAATTATTACCAGCAAATGAAGCCGAAGCTGTATAAGTTTTGAAATTATTATCGCATATACTAGAATGATGTTTTGCATTACAAAAATGACAAGTATAAGTGGAATTACATTGAGCGATAGAGTGCTTATTCGATAAACAGTTGCTACATAATGAGTTCTTTCTAACAAATTGTTTTCTATCCTTAACAGGAAGTTCTTTAAATTTAAAGCATTTGAACAAGAAATGATTATTGTTTTTGCATAAAATACATTTGTAATTAACGTTAGAATGAAACTTAGATAACTTAAATTGTTTATCTTTATTTTGTTTATACTCATTCTCTTTACTCTCATTTTCATTACATAATTCCATAGATGCACATTTATCATTAATAAATTGTAAAAAAGATCTCTAAAGTAGGAAAATCAATTTTTGCAGAATGTTGAGATTTTCACGTGATTTATGGCCAGGTTTTTGTAATAAAATATAAATTAACCATACATCTCTTTCAGTAGCTTTAGTGTCAATAGTCTTTAATCCCCTTATTACTTCATCCGAAGTATCTGCTATCTTACGTAAGTTATATGCATTAGAATGAATTACAGTTGGTTGATACATAAAGGTTTTAATAAGTGCAGAAATAATTTGTTTTTTCTTATCATACCTAGTAAGTAATTTTTCCCAGGCTTCTAGATAACTATTCTCAGATATTGGAATGTGTTTAATAATAGAAGCCGGTTCATCTTTTAATAAACCCTTTTGGTATTGGAATTTTTGTACATTACACAAATTAACATTCTCGTGAACTAATGATATATACAAATCCTTAAAAGACATCCAATCTTTATAATTACCGCTAAACGGGCAAATATTTAATTTTGGCAAACGAAAATTACTAGATATAGCATTTGTGTTAATGGATGGATTTTGAAAATTTAAAACATTAGATTGCAAGTTTACAGATAAATTTTCAAGTTTTTGTTGAAGCTTGGCTTTGGTTTCATAATATTTTAACTCAAATTCTTCTATTTCTGATACTTCATCAGGTAATTCAGAATCGGCTTTATCAAAATCAGAATAAATAATTTCAATCTTTACAGGTTTATTTAAGAGATCATGTTTTTGAAAAATTTGATTTTCATTATTCATGAAATTCATAATTCTAGTAAGCGCAGATTTCGCTCTGCCTCGATAATGTTTTGCTATTTTTTCAGCATCTTCTAAAGCAACAGTTTCATTACTGTCTTCGTCATTGTTCTTCTTGTTTGCCATTACTACGTAAGAACTTTCAGATCCCGAATCGCATAAAATTTTTAGCACATGTCTCTGACCCATTGAATCATAAATATAAGCGCTAGCTGTAGGCAGTAAAGCGAAAGATGTTTGTATAGAATGGTTATGAGTACTTGCTTGCAATTGAGATATGACAGATGGCTCTGTACGATTCTCAGAATTTTCAAAATTATTACCAGCAGATGAACCATTACTGCTGGTAATAATTTTGAAACTGCCATTACTACGTATTGGAGTAATGCGAAAAACCAAAGTCAAACTTGTAAAATACAAAAATAAGTACTTATCTGTTTTATTCCTTAATAGCTGCGCTTGGATATCCAAATTTGTAAGCTAGCCAAAATTCACACAGAATATCTCGCCGGTGCCTCCAATCAGATTAGCAACAGCATTGGGCCTACACCCCTAAAGGCACCTACGCGATTCTAAACGTTGTTGATGCTAATTTTATTTCACCAAATAGAATTACAACGTTTTTTATCTCAGGCCATGGTCAATTCCCAACATACTTAAATAAAATAAAAGTCCTACTAAATGACAAATGTAAATGTGATAATAAAAGCTTGCGATCAACTTTTCACTATATCTTCCAAAAATAAAAACTTATCCCAAATAATTTGTCTTTTAATAAAAATTTAAATAGAAACCTAAATTTCAGAAAAAACTTACAACAAGTCCTTTTAAATCCAAATAATTATAATCAAATAAAATCAATATTCAATATTTTAATCAAACATTATTAAACATGTATTAGCATCATTCATTTACTGTTGGCTTCTCTCTACTTTATTTTATTGTCTTGCAGACAATTTTATTTATGAAAAAAAAAAAAAAAAAAAAAAAAAAAAAATAGCACCACTATTATATCACACATACCATGGACATGAAATGCCTGCAAAATCTTATCTAACAACCCAGAATATTGTAAATTTTCATATTATGTCCATGGAAATCACAAACAATTGTACAATTTATATCTTTTGTAATCATGAAAGGTTTTTAAAATTAAGGTGGAGGTCTTTCCCTGCTGATTCTCGGGCCTGCTGCCGGGGTTGTAAATCCGCTGTATGGTAGGGGTTTGGCTCGTACAACCCCATATAGGATTTGCCCTGGAGGTCCTGCTTGCATGTCCACACTCTAAATCGAAAGGTGGGTGGTCTCCCAGTGGCGGTGTTCTGTTCTCTTCGGTGACCCCTTGAGGTATAATTTTGATGGGAACATGGAAGAAATTGTGGTCACGACAGATTTTACGTGCACCAGCACCTTTAGTGTACACGACGGTCTTTGGCTGGCTCGAGTACCGAACTCGCAATTTTCCATGTACGAGCCCTGCGCTCTATCGACTTGGCTACCGCGACCTTTTAGCGATTTTGGAAATCATTGTTGAACTTTGCTATTGATATATATATATTAGAACAAGATATATTGTTCCTACGTATTCTGTATATGTCTTGTTCTATATTATAAAACAGCTATAGAGTACATGAAATTTAAGTAAGAGTTATATTATGATTCTTTTCTATTGCTTTTTTTTTCTATGTAACTTGCATAATGTACTTAGTTTTTATGAACATATATAATCTTAGATAATACCATGCGATTGCTATAAATGGGGACAATAACACATTGAAATTGATCTTTCATTGTAAGATCTTCTATGGTTAAAGTGTTTTTTAAATCGTGTTTATTTTAGTTTCTTGATATTTTTATCCAAGGTGTAGACAATCCTATCTCTTATCTGTACCACCCTATGTATTTTAAGCTTTAAGTTTGTTCTTAGCAGACTTACCCATTTTCGATTTAATATATTTAGATGGTATTGCATTCGTTTTCAAGCACTTTCTTAAAAACATTTTATTTTGAAAATAATTCGGTTAAAAAGGTTCTAAACAAATCTTTGCATATTTGCTTGGCTGAAAATTTTCTCATCTAATTTTAACAAGATATATTTTCATTAAATTTTTGTTATTTAAGGGTAATAAATAAAACGACACGTTTTTATTCCCTCCAAAATAATTCTTCAGCGAACGCCACAATGATACGATGCATATTAAGTATTTATCACATCACAATACAATATAATCGAATCATACGCTAATAGCAAACGAAATATTCATAGACGTCACCATTTTATCTGTGACGTCACGAGAATATTGTCCATTTTGAAAACGTGCCAGATTTAACAAATTTTATGATAGGAATTCTTAATACAAAAAATACGTGTATAAAATGGAAAAGTTCATAAATAATTACAAGGTAAAAAGAACTTTTATATACCATGTTTTTAAATTTTCTGTTGAATCATATAAACGCTACTGAAGGCAGCGGCAACCCGGAGCAATTGGATAAAAGTATTAAAAAAAATTCCTCGCTACCGTGTTTTGAGCTATTATAAAAGTTTCAAATGGCTATCTAGCCGGGAAGTTAGTTAAAAGTTGATTGCAAGCTTTGTACTGGTAACGGTGCCGAAGGCAGCAGGGTCCCGAAGCAATTGGTTAAAAATATTTTCAAAATACATTTTCACCGTATTCTGAACTATTTTGAAAGTTTCAAATTTCTAGCTACTTGGGAAGTTAGTAAAATAAATTTTCTGCCGAATCATATAAATGCTTCCGAATACAGTAGGGACCTGAAACAGTTGACTAAAAGTATTTAAAAAAAATGTATTGTCACCGTGTTCTGAGCTATCCTGAAAGTTTCAAATATCTAGCTAGTCGGTAAGTTAGTGAAAAATCGACTGCAAGCTTTGTACTGGTAACGCTGTCGAAGGCAGCAGGAACCCAAAGCAGTTGGTTAAAAATATTAAAAAAATGCATTTTCGCGGTGTTCTGAACTATTCTGAAAGTTTCAAATGTCTAGCTAGTCGGGAAGTTAGTTAAATAAATTTTCTGTTGAATTATATAAACGCTGCCGAAGGCAGTAGGGACCTGAAACAGTTCACTAAAAGTATTAAAAAAATTTATTGTCACCGTGTTATGAGCTAGCCTGAAAGCTTCAAATGTCTAGCTAGTCGGAAAGTTAGTGAAAAATCGATTGCAAGCTTTGTACTGATAACGCTGCCGAAGGCAGCAGGAACCCGAAACAGTTGGCTAAAGGTATTAAAAAAATTCATTTTTACCGTGTTCTGAACTATTCTGAAAGTTTCAAATGTGTAGCTAGTCGGGAAGTTTGTTAAATAAATATTCTGTCGAATCATATAAGCGCTGCCGAAGGGAGCGAGATCTGAAATAGTTGACTAAAATTATTAGATAAATGTATTGTCACCGTGTTGTGAGCTGTCCTGAAGGTTTCAAATGTCTAGCTAGTCGTAAAGTTAGTGAAAAATCGATTGCAAGCTTTGTACTGATAACGCTGCCAAAGGCAGCAGGAACCCGAAACAGTTGACTAAAGGTATTAAAAAAAATGCATTTTCACTGTGTTCTGAACTATTCTGAAAGTTTCAAATGTCTAGCTAGTCGGGAAGTTAGTTAAATAAATTTTCTGTACAACCATATAAGCGCTGCCGAAGGCATCGGGACCTGAAATAGTTGACTAAAATTATTAGAAACATGTATTGTCACCGTGTTGTGAGCTGTCCTGAAAATTTCAAATATCTAGCTAGTCGGGAAGTTAGTTAAAAATCGATTGCAAAATTCGTACTGGAGAAACAAACAAACAAACAAACAAACATACAAAAAAGAATCGAAGTTAATAAAAACATGGTAAAAATAAAGGTATTTTTGAATACACTCTTGACATTATAAGAGATTTTTTTTTCAAACTCAAATTTACTATACTTTTTTAACGATACCGCTTTCAGACGTTTTCTCCTAAAACTAATTTATAAAACTGTACCACAAATTTTATGTTTACATATTAATATATAGGTAACCTATCCTCATTCGAAAATACAATACTACCAAAGACACAAATCACTTAACCTTACACATACCGTTTTCATTTTACTAGAAAAACTGCACGGATTTTCCTGTGTTAGATTTTGGGATGTTATAAACAAGAATCAAAATATTAAATATATTTCTTCAATGTTTATGTAAATCATGCCAATATTTTAGATAATACAAAATTTTCTGTATTTTAATAAAAAAATTATTAACGGTAAATATAGAAAAGTGTTGTTTGGATCATTTTATGGAACTCGCAGGTCATCATTAAGCGATCTATATCATAAGTAATTTTATTTCCTTCCTAATATATGTATTAGTATAAAAGTATTTAAAAATGGTTTTTGTCATTTTTCTTATGATTAACGCTGCTCGGCATGAAAATTGCCTCTGACACCATTTCAGCATATTCTTATGTAAAATGACCTCCTGAATCCGAATATGACGCCCATTTTGCCCTATCACCCACCGTTTTTTAGGAATGACCCTCTATTTTTTATCATTTTTCGGTAATTTTATGGCTATAAATTTGATTTTTAGGAGGGGAGAGGATTATTTTAATCGTTAAATATCTTCTAAAGTGGCTACAGAGTTGGAAAATTCTATAAAACATGGACATTTTTGACAAGGGATTTTTTTTTTTTTGGGGGGGGGGGGAGGGGGGATTTACCACGGTAATTATGATTACATATCTTATATTTTTTGTAATCTGTTATTAATGTTATTTTTTAAACTTTATATTTTTTGTTTTTAGGTGTTTAATTAATTATTTTTCATTCTTTAAATCAAATTCACGGTCATAAAATTATCGAACAGGGAAAGAAATTGAGAGAGGGGGTGGTGTATGTAGAAAACGGTGGGTGACTGGGCAAAATGGGAGTCATATTCAGATTCAGGAGGTTATTTTTCATAAGAATCGGGAAGAATGGTATCGGATCTCGAATTTTTATTTTTATTTTTTCAGAGCAGTGTAATCAGTGCTTATAGGAGCCAAGATCTTTACATAAACTTCAGCCAAATTTTACGCCAATAGTTTTGTTAAAGAATTTAATAATTCTTTGTGGTATGTTTTGTAGACGCACTTTTATATAAACGACTAGTATCTCTGTATGTTCTAAATGTATCACCTGAGAATTTTAATCAGTGTATCAACTCATGCCAGTAACTATGCCATTATGCTTTTTTGTTTGTTTGTTTGTTATTTTGCATTATTTTTGTAAAGAAAGTTTCTAAAAAATCAAAAACTTTCCAAAACATAGGCTTTTATTTTATATATTATGATTTTTATTTATTTATTTATTTTTTATTTATATCCAACTATCAGTAACAAAGTTTTTCAAGTTTTAAAACAAAACTGAGCTCAGCTTAAAGACTGACGTTTTTAAATCAAAATCTAAATAAAAGAATTCATATTTATTAGATTATACGTTAAAAGTCTGAAATAGTTATAAACTAAATTGTTTTCGTGAAATTTTCATATGGGGACTGAGTTAAGAAGTCCTCGTGAGAATATAAATCTTTCTTTTAGTTCGAGATAAATTTTCAAAATAAACTATTCCTTCAAATCTTCTGAAATCTGATTAAAAGAGAAACTGTCGGCTTCATTTACTATAATCCGATATCAAACCGACATGAAATCATATTTAGTCATCGCATGAGCTAAATAAAATGAAGGCTTTCATTCGTCTAAACTAAAAACGAACCTGTATTAAAGATATTATTACTGTAATAAAGATATTATACTTTATGTACAAACTAATGTAGATAAATTTCTAACTTTGGAATTATTATTTATTTTTGGTTTACTACAATCAGAAAGAATTATATTTTAAGTTTAAATTAAGATCACAGGCATCGTTATATTGAACTGATGGAAATAAATTTTTATAGATAAATATTTTGTAAAGTAACATTTTATCTTTGAATATACATGAAGCAATGTAATTTTGATGAATGTTTTAATGAAATGTTTGCAGAATGAATATAAGTGAAGTATATAATTAGTAAAAATCTTTGAAGAATCACCATAAAATGCAAAAAACTTGCAACAATTGTTTTGGTTTTAAATAAAATATGATCCTTCGTCAAGCAAATATAGTAGGTGTACCAGAGCTCCAAGGCAAAGTACAAACACACAAGACCCGTGTGTGCATTTTATGTTGTTTATTCAAAGATTTTTACTTATTTCTTTTAGTACCAGTACACTGGTGCATTTTTATTATTAAAACAGAGTATATGTTTAATAAGTACAGTTGTTTTCAATCTCTAATTTTATTATATTTTTCAGCTATAAAGTGCGAATATTAATCCGAATGCAGAGTAATTAAACTGGTGGTTTTTACAGGCCGACAGCTGAAGTTTTACTAACTGGATAGAAATGAAATTTCAAATGTGTTATGTAAATCATGCAGTCGAAATTTACATCAAAGAATGAGTATTTAAATTCACCTGAAGATAACACTTTGACTATTATAATATAGATGCTTATGAGTAAAATAAAAACCAGTTTCGTGATAAATCAAGGTTTGTCGTAGACCACAAACCGAATAACTCACCCACTGTTCAGCAAGAAATTTGCATTAGTAATTTTTAGAGCAAAATCTATTGCATCTTACTCATTTACATCGTTTTGAAGCTTCAAAGCACCAAATGAGTTATACAATATTTTCGTTTTTTATGTTGACGATGTTTGAAATTTTGTTTGTGGAAATAAACTTTAGCCACATAGATAAATTTTAACTCCGATCCGATAAGTAGAATCAAAAGTGTCGGGATCTAAGTACATCGTTAGTTTAATTTTAAACATTATGCACTACATTTGCAGCCCAGAAAGAAAAGTGGCATAACTCAAAAATGCAGTATTTGAAAAAAATCAACTTGAAGATAATGATTCAACATTGATTAGGCTAGAATAAAATTGACACAAATGCCTCTTGGGTAGATAAATTTCGAGATTGTGATGTGATTCTTTTCGTACACGTTAGTGTTCACTTCATACGCATTTTCAATGACTCAAATTTGTCATTTTTTAATTTGCATCACTTTTCTTGTCGATGTGTTTGAATTTTATTAGAACATGTTATAAGATATTTATTTTTTACAATGTCATGCAATATATATATATATATATATATATATATATATAAAGTAAATTCTTTAAAATGCAGAGTTAAAGATTTAACTAGTAGTTCATAAAAAAAAAAAAAAATCAGTATTACAAAAATGAGCATCGCATATTCCAATACTTGAAATTGCTGTACTCTAAAATTTATTTCAACCGCTAAGCACTACATATTAGAAAGAATTTTTATTCACACGCAGTTAAATGCATATCATGGAGAATGTATTTAAAATCTATGATATAAAAGTAGATAAATATTAATATTATTATTATAAATATTATCATTTTATTTATGTATTTATTTATTATAATTTATAGTATAAATATAATTTTACTGATTTAAAGGGGGGGGGGATTTATTAAGGGGGATCGTTTTATTGAGTATGATTTTAAAATTATATTTAAAAAATAATAATAATATTTTCTTTTCCTTTTTTTAAGATTTTTTTTCTTTCTGCCAATAGATGGATGAAAATCTGAAATTCACGTTTGAAAATAAAATGTTCCTCAATCGAGAAAACATTTCCATCGACAATATTTTACATTCCATATAATGATGTCTTCAGTAACAGAAATTTTACATATGATAGTTTTTTAAATTCATTCACATTCACTTTCTCTCTATTTACGTACAAATGGTGCAGAAACACTTATCTAAAAGCATTGAATCAGTCAGATACAATCACACACTTGTTTCGCCTTTCTCGCTCTGAGAATAAAAATGGAAATGATAAAGTAAGTTACAATTCAAAAACGAAGCATTATGCAACAGTTTTCGTAAACTCCTATTATGGTATCTGACGGTAAAGTTTAAAGCTAAATTTTGTGAAATGAATTGCTAGTATCAAAATGTCATGTGATATCTTCCTTTTTCTATTTTACGTAAGTAGTTGCATGTCCTGTTGAGAATAAATTTTGAGTATGGAATGTTTTATATTGTTGGTAACATTTAACGTAAACGTTTAGAATCAATTTTGCAAGTTTTATATTTGAAATGAATAGGGTAATAAAAGTTTTAAAACTCAAAAATTTTTCTAGATTTGGATGAATCTTATTAAAAATGTTTTAAAATAATGGATCCCTTTTTTAATTTTTCTTAGACGTGTTTATTTACTGTTTATTGTTTTTTTTAATTTTTTTTTTTTTAAATTATTTATTTAATTATTTTTTCTACAGTAGAAATTAAATAATTGGGAAATAAAAGAATTAACTAGCAAATACAAATAAAGTTTTTTTTTTTTTTTTTTTTTTTTTTTTTTTGTAATAATCAAAAGTTGTGCCATAATTACTTTGTTGCGGGTATGGAATACGTTAATTTAATAAAATCTGTAGTTTGCTTTTAGATTTTGATGATTTTTTCGTTTTTCTAAGATAGTTAAGAAAATATAGTTAAGAAAATAAAATGGTTAAAAATTTTGTTTCCTTTTGTTTTTTTAATAATTTATGACCGCATAGTTTACACATATACAAGCACATGCAGATGATAACAAATGATATAATGTAATGTTTAATACGATTGGATGCTCATTTGTTAACTGACTTCAAAAAAGAAGGAAGGTTCTCAATTCAAACCGTATGTTTTTTTTATGTTTGTTAGCTCATAACTTCTGAACGGATGCTCCGATTTTGATACTTTTTGCTTTGTTGAAAAGGTCTTGGTCTGCAATAGGTCCCATTGTAATATCTTTACGATCTAAAGAAAATACAGGGTGCCCGAAAAATTCAGTACCAACTCTTTTAACTGCTAAACGGCTGCAGCTATAGTGATAAAAATGGTATATAAGTATAGCAAAGTGGCCATGCAGTACAAGGTTAAACCGCTTGCAGCGCCACCTGGTGGAAAATAGCGGAGTTAGTGTTCCTATCTCGAAAACGGTTCTAGAGAAAAAAGTAAATTACAAAGTTGAAGAGTATCATCGATTTAGTACAAAAAGATAGTTTAGACATTCATGCTAGCGTTCCTATCTCGGAAACGGTTCAAGACAGGGGGAAAAAGTGAATTATAAAATTGCAGATCATCATCGATTGGGTACGTAAACATAGTTTAGATATTAATGCTAAAAACAGAACGCTTAAAACGTGCATTTGTCTATTCACAATGTCCTATTTTGTGCACACTTGAACGACATTGCACATGTTGTAGCGCAGCGGGTGACATTCATGCTATGTAAAATTCAATGTATGGTTGTTGTAAGTGGTCACCTTGATTAACGCGTACACGTTTTAAGCCGACTTCATAAAGAAAGAGGTTCTCAATACAAACCCTGTTTCTTATTGTTGGTGTTGTTGAAATTTGTTAGATTATAACTTCGTAAGAGATGATTTAATTTTAATACTTTTCTTGTTGTCGTAATGATCTTGGCCTGAAATAGGTTTCATTATGATTTCATTAAGATATAAACAAATTACAGGATACTCACAAAAGTCTATTCTCACTCTAACTACTGAACGCATGCAGCTACACTGGTAAAAGCAGTATGTAAGTATCGATGTTGAAACTTCTGTCCGTCAGCTGCAATGCATATTTTGTTCTTTGTTTGAACTTTGCGCTGTGCAATTTCCAGCGCGCAGCGGATGACACGTATTCACTGTAAAGTTCAATACATATGCCTAACAGAATTTTTGGTTACGAATACAGCGTATCCGTTCTTTACGTTTCTAAAGATTTTTTAATAAAACATATGTTCATTCAATAGATAGTTTTTTGCTCAGATCCGATAAAGGCAAGGAAAGTGACACAACTGAAAAATGCAGCATTTGAGAAAAATCAACTTAAAAATAACTTGACTAGAATAAAACTGGCACAACTGTCTCTCGAGTGGATAACTTTCTAGATGGAGATGCAACTTTTTTGTTCACATTTGGTGCATTTTATGTATTTTTCAGTGACATAAACCACTTTTTGAGTTATGTCACTTTTCTAGGAAGTTATGATTTGCGAAACTGCCGTCGAACGTCTTCTGGTGTTCTGCTATATGAATAAGTTTTCACTGAAAAAAGAAAAATAAAATATTTTTGTAAAAAAATAGAACCGACTCCAAGAAGCAACCACTGTTCAAAAAACTAAAAAAAAAAAAAAAAAAAAAAAAAAAAAAGAGGGGGGGGGGGGGTATGAAATGAAATTGTAAATTGCACCTAAAAGTATAAAATAATTTCCTTCGCCAAACAACCTATAACACTACAATTAATCATAACTTTTGAAGTCGGCGCAAAATTAAATAAAAATTAATGCCTTTATTGAATACAAAAATCAAATCCTATTCAAAATACACATCTCACATTGTCACCTGCAAAACGCAGTCGAAAACTACTTTGATTCAAGAAAACAAATAACATTTCGTAAGCAGCAAAAGTTGGAGAAGATGCTGGTATCTGACGTCCTTGGTCAAAGAAAAATCGCAAAACTATCTGGCAAATATATTTAATTTGTTTGGGACATCATGAATATTTTGATAAGGTACATTAAGAGAGTAATCAAGAATATGAAACAATACTTCGTAAATATTATGAAAATATACATCTTGCGTGTATATTTTTGCATTACGTTGAGATCGCCAAATCCAAAAGCCACCAAGGATGATAGTTATCAAAGTTATACCAAATTTGCAAAGGAAACTCTAACTTCGTAGAAACATAAATACCGCATTGTGAAGAATGTTCGATGTTCTATGTAGATGCTACTAATGGACCAATTGTATACAGTGATAAAATAATAAAGGAAACATGAAAATGGATTATTCGAGACAACACCATTTGTTGCTACCGATCTAAAAAGAAACCTTGAAAAACTAAGTAAATTTTATTTAATTTTGCGCCGACTTCAAAAGTTATGATTAATTGTAGTGTTATAGGTTGTTTGGCGAAAGAAATTATTTTATACTTTTAGGCGCAATTTACAATTTCATTTCATACCCCCCCTCTTTTTTTTTTTTTTTTTTTAGTTTTTTGAACAGTGGTTGCTTCTTGGAGTCGGTTCTATTTTTTTACAAAAAGATTTTTTATAATTTAAATTCCAAATTACAATTCAATTTAAATTCTAAATTCTAATTCAAAATTTCATCTATAGTATTTCAAAATTTCTTAAATGTCATTTTGTCGCATACATTATAAATTTTTGCAAAACCTTATTTCGCATTCTTTGTGTACGTACTAAGCCTTTTTTGTTTTCTCAAATCTAATTTAAGATATTTTTTATATAAAAGTTTATTAACACAAATACATACTTTCATAATTTGATTTTTTTTTAATAAATTATACTAAAGACCTGTTTTAATTGTTAATTCAGAGTATTGCTTTAAATAATAATAATAATAATAATAATAATAATTTCTAATGTAAAACAGATATAAAAATTATTTAAATATTAATAGATTCAAATTACCTGCAAATGTTTTTTAATCTATTAATAATGTTACTTTTTAAACTTTTTATATACTTTTTTGTTTTTAGGTGTTAAATTAATTATTTTTCATTCTTCAAATGAAATTTATGGTCATAAAGTTATCGAACAGGGAAAGAAATTGAGGGAGGGGGTGGTGTATCTAGAAAACGGTGGGTGACTGGGATAATTGGGAGTCATATTCGGATTCAGGAGGTCATTATTACATACGAATCAGCAAGAATGGTATCATATCTCAAATTGTTTTTTTTTTTTTTTTTTTTTTTTTTGCAGAGAAGTGTTATTGGAGCGGACGATAATGAAAGTAGTTGTTCTGAAAACATGATTATTGTAAATAATGCTATTTTAAATGATTTAAGATTATTTTGGGAAATTGAAGAATTTCCGAATGAAACGACAAATCTATCGGAAAAGGATAATCACTTTATTAGAGATTTTGAGGATTCTTTAAAATTTAATGGGGAACGGTATGTATGAAGATTAATGTGGAAAGATAATATGACACCCTCCTTAGAATTAGACTCTAATTATGAGGTCGCAAGCAGACGTTTCGATTCATTAAAAATTAAATTCGAAAAAAAATCCTGAAATTTTTGATTAGTATAAAGAAGTTTTATAGGATCAATTGAAATGTAATATTGTGGGAAAATATACTGACAAGGGTTTGAATTCAGGTTACTATATGCCCCACAGAGTAGTCATAATGGATGATAATCAAACTACTCGCGTTCAGATGATTTATGATTGCAGCTCTAAAGCAAATGAAACAAAAAATTCCTTAAACGATTCTCTTTAATCGGAAGTTAATCTTTATCTAAATTTATTGGATTTTATATTTAAATTTCAGGAAAATCAAGTTGCTTTTTGTGGTGATATAGAGAAGACTTCTTTATGATTGAAATTGCGGAAGAGTATAGAAAATATCTAAAGTTTTGTTGTTTCCGGACGAACCCGATAATACGGTACAGACACTTCAACTTAATCGTTTACCCATTGGGTTAATGACGTCTCCATTTGCGCTAGCTTGCATTTTTTTTTCACATAAAATTTCACATAAAGAAATATAAAGATGATTATCCTAATTGCTATGAAATGTTAAATTCCTTATATGTCGACGTCTTGTACAATGGAGCTAGAACTGCATAGGATGCTTATGAGTTAACCTCTTTGGAAATAGAAATATTACGCGTTGCTGGATTTAAACTCAAGAAATTAAAAACTAATTGTGATGAATTAAAACAACCTTGGCGGGTACGAGAGAAATATAGATTTCGGGCAAGGAGAAGGTTTTTTCGGATTAAAGTGGGATGCAAGTAAGGAAAAAATTAAATTAGATTTAAGCGATGTTAGGTATTCCTTGGAACTTTGAATCACCAAACGACATGTATTGAGAATAATTTCTAAAATATTCAATCCTTGTGGACTAATTAGCCCATTTATAGTCCGAGTTAAAATTCAATTGTGGGAAAGAGGTCTACTATGGGATGAAAATTTACCATATTGCTTAAAAAAAATTGGGGAACATGATGTTCTGAACTTTATGAGTTAGATAATTTTAGCATCGAACGTAAACTTTTTTCAATGGAAAATGTTAGCGAAATATCTCTTCAGGTTTTTGTAGACGCCAGTCCTTAGGCGTATGAAGCTGTAGCATATTTTCGATATGTAACAGTGAAAGAAAAACTAAAATAAGTTTTATGATTTCCAAAAGTAAAGTTGCTCTTCTAAAAAGTTTAACCTTAGCCAGATTAGAATTAATGGCAGTCTTTGTAAATGCTCGTTTAGGAAATTGTATTTAGAGCATTTTTACAGCCATTGCTCAAAAAATATATTTCTGGAGTGACGCAAAAATGTTTCTTCACTGGGTGAAAAAATCATCCATAGTTTGGAAACCATTTCTTGCCAATCAAGTGGCTCAGTCACTTTTCCTTCCTGAGTGTTGGAATTGTTGCAGTGTGTCGGAAAATCCTACAGATGTCACTACTACAGGAGAATCAGTAAAAAGTATCATTTCGAGTTCCTTGTTGTGGATGGGCCCTCCTTGGTTGTCTCAACCCATTCACTTGTGGCCTGGCCCAAATTTCTTCCACCAATCTGATGACAATAATGTTGAACAATTAATTTCGAAAGAGCTACAAGCCGTAGCAGTAAATACTGTCTGTTTTACTAATCATTATTCTATCTTAAAGATCTTCGAAGTAAATAATTACAATAAACATTCTCGACTTTTGCACGTGACAGCTTGGGTAAAAAGGTTTACCCACAATGCCAAGGCCGGCTCTCAAAAATGCCGGGGAACCACATGTGCTTCAGAACTTAAGGAAGCCTTTGATTCTTGGATCAAGAGAATTCAACATGAATATTCCGGGAGTGAAATCCAGCAACTTCTCTCCCAGGATACTGTAAATAAAAATTCATGAATTTACAATTTAAATTGTGAACTTAACCAAAATAACTTTTTTGCGTTTGGAGGGACGCTTGCAGTTTTCAAGTAATAATGAGCAGGCCAAACACCCCTTGCTGCTTTCAACCAACGATAAATTCGTTGAATTACTCACCTTTGATGCTCACATAAAAATGGGCCATTTTGGTGTAGATGCTACTTTAATCCACCTAAGAGAACAGTTCCGGATTCTTAAATATAGACAGTTCGCAAAAAGAGTTCTAAAAAACTGTTTGATTTGTAAACGTTTTTACTGTGAAAGCTGATAATCAGATGGTAGCTCCTCTACCTCCTGACAGAATTCGGGAACATCGCCCTTTTGATTTTTCTGGTGTGGATTTTGCTGGACCCTTTTTAGCTACTGACTGTAAAAAATGTTATTTACTCATTTTTACTTGTGCAGTTACAAGAGCTGTAAATTTGGAATTCGTTATTTATATGAGTACAGATTCATTTTTATTAGGTTTGAGACGTTTTATTTCACGTAGAGGTTTATGTTCTGTTTTATATTAAGATAATGATAAAGCCTTTAAAATGGCAAAACGTGAACTGAAAAATGGTGGAGTCAAATTGATAACCCTGAGGTAAAAAACTTATTTGCCTCTAAAGGAAATTCATTGTTAAAAGGAGTCCTTGGTGGGGAGGTTTCTGGGAAAGGCAGATATGTAGAATTAAAACTTGCTTAAATATATATATATATATATATATATATATATATTGGTAAATCTTCTCTTTCTTTTAAAGAATTGGAAACTGTTTTTCTATAAATTGAAGCAATGATTAATTCTAGACCTATTACGTATCTGTACAATTAACCATCAGAACCTTCCCCACTCACTCCTTCTCACTTTCTAGTTTTTAAAAGATTAATTTCTTTACCTGTAACTAAGCTTAACAAAGACGAATAAGCAGAAATTTATTGGTAAAGAGATATGTACCACTTTTTTATTCAACAGCCACCAAAAACTTTTAAAAGTGGGATATGATATACATAAAAGGCGAATAGAAGCGAAGAAACGTCGATTATATATATTATGTATCACTTCTTTAAATTATTGGTGACAGTTGAATAAAAAAGTCCCATAATATGTACTATGTGGCGCTGTCTACCGCTTCAACTGTTGCCTGGTTTCCGAGATACGCGACAGGCATCTAGTTAAGGAGGCTATGGCTTAACATTACATTTTTCTTATTTTTAACTGATACTTATTTAGATGTTCAAGTTGTTTTTCAATATGTTCATTTAATAATTGATTATGTTTGCAGATTTTTTTTTTAATTGATGGTGAACTCATGAAAGTACGGTGGGGAGTGTTAAGGTGCCTTTATAGTGGCCATTCCGTTCTGCTGTCCGCAAGCACTGAGCTAGAATATAAGGAGTGATAACTATCTACTGAATAAGAAATTGAATAGAATAGAATTTAATATGAAGTTATCACTCCTTATATTCAACTGTGTTCTTGCGTACAGCGGAACGGAACGGCCACTATAAAGCCTGCTTTACGGAATTCTCTCCACCAAGGGTCGCGGTGTGTCAAGACACGTGCGGTGTATGTTTTGTTTTGCTGTCAGTGTGTGCCGGCATTGGTATTGGAAGGGTCGAAATGAGAGACCCTAAATGTATTTATCTTGTAATATATGTATATATTTATAAATTTAATATCTAAATAGGTTAGTAAATCTCAGTTAAGAAAGATGGAATGTTGATTTGCACCTGAAATATTCTATCACTGATTCATCGATAAAACTTGATAATAATCCGTTATATGTTCTCTTATGATAATTAAATTGTATTATTCTAATTTGAATAGCTGTTTTCTTGATTGATAATTCTTTCGCTTTATTTATTTATTTTTTTATGTACAGCCATGTGTAACCTACAATGAACGTAAAGTTAAGGAGCCATGGGCAAGCCAGTTTATTTTTACACCATTACTCATAAGTCCTTTATTAGGTCTGCTATGGGAATGTCGTTAAGATTTATTAGATTATGTATTGTTTATTAATATTTGGAAACTGATAATCGATTACGAAATAATATAGGGTTACGAAAAATTTATTATTTATTATATATAACACATACAGATTCCTGTAGCTTATAATCTCGATGCCCTGCGATCTGATGAATAAATTTTCTTCAGATTCAGATTGCTTTTAAATATAAAACTAATATATTTCAAAACAAGTATAAAACAAAGAAGTAGCAGCAAACATGGATATACCTCTTCAAACAAATAAACCAATAGATCATTTATTCCAACATAAAGATCATTATTGGAATAGAAAAGTCATTTATTGAAAGAAACAATAAAATTTCTGTTGAATTTTTTTAGCTATAATTTAATGAACGAAAAATTGAAATTAGAGTCTAAAAATAAAATGTTCTAAAATTAAAAAAAATATTTCAATACTTTACGTTCCATATATGTCTATATTTCCATAGAAAGAAAAAAATTTCAAAAAGATTTTCGAATTCCCTCACATTCACTTTCTCTCTGTTTGCGTAAAAATGGACTAGAAACGCTTCTTCAAAAGTATATCCAATCTATCAGATCCAATCTCACTTATTTCGCATTTCTTACTCTGAGAATCAAAATGGAAATGATAGAGTAAGTTACACTTCAAGAGAGCCGCATTATGCAACAGATTTCGCAAGCTCCTATTATGGTATCAGACGTAAAGTTTAAAGCCAAAATTTTTGCGAAATGAATTGTTAGTATCAAAGTGTCACGCGAGATCTTCCTTTTTCCATTTTGTATAGGTAAGTGGCGTGTGCCTTAGAGAATAAATTTTGAGTTTCGGATGCTTTCCTCTTTAAAGTAACATTTCAGTCAGTTTTGTCACTTTTAGGATAGAAATGAATAGCATAATAATGAGAGTTTAAAATTTAAAATAGCTTGCTAAATTTAGATGATCCTTATTTAAAAAAAAAAATGTTTATAAAGAACGTTTTAAAGTTAGTGGAGACTTTATTATTAATATTTTAATATTTTCTTCATCTGTTATTACATTTAAAATTCGCGTCCACATATTAATTTATTTAAATAATTATTTCGTTATATATTTTTCTTTATTTATTATTAAACTAGCAGACTTTGCTTGCTTCGTTGGACATATTATTTAAATGAATTCTCAAAATTCCATATCATAATTAACAAAATCTCAAAAAAAAAAAAAAAATGTATATATATATATATATATATATATATATATGTATATATACCTGAAATCAGTGGAAACCCAAGTTAAAGTTACCGCTTTGTACGGTAGAGGTTTACTAGCTCACAATTGGAGTTTTCTGGGTCCCAACTGCCTTCGGCAGCAACTTACCAGCTTTTTACTTCCCCCCTCTCTTTACTTCAGCGGGAAAATATGACGTTTCATAAAATCCTACCAAAGAGCATAATTCGTGCATTTAAACAACACCCAGACACCAAAATTCGCCATTCTAAGATAATTTGAAGCAAATTCAAACGCGAGAAGGTGTTTTTTGCCCCGCCCGTCCCAAGGAGGGAGGCTAATTTCGAGAAGTCCATTTAGAGTAGAGCTGTACCGAGTACTCCTTATATACTTGGTACTCGGCCTACTCGGTACTCGGACAAATATGGACTAAGTATTCGGCCAATACCGAGTAGTTGTAAGAATTTCATTATTTTTATGTATTATTGAAAGAAATGTATTCATAAGAGTTGTTTTTTAATAACTAAACTAAAAAACATGAAAATATAAACTTAGCCATTAAACTTTTGCAGCAAACAGCTTTCTGCAGTTAAAACGGGCAAGTAGATTGCCACTAAACTCGATATAGAGACGATTCATGATTTGAGCTTACCCATTTTAGTTACAAGAATTTAAGTATAACCATCTTGTATGTGTGTAATATGCATTTTTTTTTTTTTTTTTTTTACAAAAACTTTGTACATAAAATTGTATCTATAAAACAGACAAAAATAAAATATTTTACAAAAAAGAACCCCTTACATAATACTACTATAGTAGATAAAACTTTAGATACATATTTGTGCAAA
The DNA here is from genome assembly GCA_963930645.1 of Salticus scenicus. Lineage (NCBI taxonomy): Eukaryota > Metazoa > Arthropoda > Arachnida > Araneae > Salticidae > Salticus > Salticus scenicus. Next base: position 245,797,675 of record OZ005652.1, read on the forward strand.
TAAAAGTAAGACACTTTTAAAACTGTAAAAAAAAAGATTGATTTTTAATTAAAAAAAATAATTATGAAAAAGGTAAATACACTAAAATGTTATTAAAAATATATTATCAAATTTGTTGTTCTGCAAATTATGGCCCGAAACCTACCTTTTTACACTTCTAGAATTTGAAGATTAATGAAGTCTATCATGTTTGAAATGATGATAAAATAATTATTTTAATGTTCTCATTTCATATGTAAATTTCATGCATCTTAAATTAAGCCTGAGTGTATAAAGAACTTTTATATTCTCTAAGAATTATCTGAGAATGATTCGCATCTGAGAAAGACTATATAATAAAGAATGATGTTATCAGTTATTATGGTTTTAATAATTCACTAAGCTGAAATTATCAAATATAACAATGAACCTAATTGTGAATATACACTACAAAAGTTCTGAAACGTTTCATGTAAACATGCTGTTTGCCATTTAACTTAATTTTGTGCTAAAAAAGCCTTTTTTGAATTTCAAGATGCGCAAAATTCTTCATATATACGTCAATTTCAATTATTCTTTCTTACAACTACTCGGTACTCGGCTACTCGGCCAAAGTGCTACTCGGTGCAGCACTAATTTAGAGAGCGTGTTGTCCATACATAACCAACCGACACATGAAAAAATCGCTTTCCTGGGATAATTTGGAGCTAAGTTATGTTTGAAAACGTGTTTTTGCCTTTACTGGTTCTTAAAGATTTAGAAGGGTTTAATTTTGCAAAATCTCTTTATACTACGTTTTGGATCCGAATACCCGACCCACGCAGAAAAAACCGCATTTCTAAGGTAATTTTGAGAAGATTTAAGCTTGAAATCGAGTTTTTCGCCCCCACCCCTCGGTGTAGAAAGTAATTTCGCAAACTTGTTTTATAGTGGGAACACTGGGTACGAATGACCAATCGACGCATTAAAAATCGTTTTCCCGATGTAATTTAGAGCAGAGTTACTCTTGAAAATGTATTTTTCCTCAAACTGTAGAGGGGAGAAGGACAAATTTCACAAAATAGCTTAATAGTGCGTGTTGAATTCTCATAACAATTCCACATATAAAAAATATTCTTACTCTCATAGTTCGGGGCAAGATTGCGCTTTATTAACGTAGTTATTGCCCTCGACCCTAAGCCTATTGCCCTCGAGAGTAAGTAGGGGAGAAATTTCTTAAAATTCCATTACAATAGGTGTCGGATACATATACAGAAATTACGCATCAAATTTCGTGACCACAGACACCATAAATTTCTTAAGACAATTTTATCGCTAAAAGGGGGGTCTCGAATTTGTCTCCAATTAACATCCCCTCCTCCAATAACGAAAACACACATACACACACACGCGCACACAATCACACACACACACATACACACACACAAACACAAAATGAAAATGAGTTTTTGAAAATATCCTAAAGAAGACACATGTGTGTTTTCAACATCATCGTAACATAAAATACGGAATTTGCAAAATATTTCCCCGATAAACGGTTTTTTCCCCTCCCTCCACTAAGAATCAAAAATTCCAAAACCGCACATAATGTTTTATTTGTACTCAAGTCTAGTCTCCTCATGTGCAATTTCTTCAACGTGAAGTAATTTGGAACCGAGTTATGAACTTGAAAAACTTGGCTTCGTTAAAAACTTCACTTCGGTATTCGAGAAACTCAGAACGTGTAAATATACAAAAAAACAAGCGAAGAACGTTTAGCTTAAAAAAAAAAAAAAAAAAAAAAAAAAAATACTTTATTTACCGTATGGATATGAGGACTTTATTTCAATTCTTAAGCAGTTTTCTTGGACATTGTAAAATATTATAGTAAAGCACTTTTACTAATTTCTTCATTTGCTTCATCTCAACTAAAAGTTTAGTGTACCACCCCTGCATGATGCATACTAAAAATACTGAGTTTGAATTTAGGGCCGCTATTTGTTCTTTAGATATGCTGATAGCAGACACACGGACACACAGGCATACATACAGACATACAGACACACACACGCACATATCAACAGCTAAATTTTTTTTTTTACCTAAAATGTGTAAGCCTGACAAAAACTCAATTTTTGAAAATTTGACCCAAAAACGATAGTTTCTCTATCATATACATGGGTAAGAGAAAGTAAGGTAAAAGGGTAAAAAAAAAATAATTAAAGTGTTATCTGATTTTTTACTTTCCCTTACCCATGCACATGGTAGAGAAAATATTTTTTTGGGGTTAAATTTTCAGAATTGAGTTTTTGTTATGTTTACACGTTTTAAGGTTCCCTGAAATATGTTCCGAGAAATATGTTTTAGCGGTTGGTCTGTATGAGTGCCTGTGTGTCTATGTGTCCGTATGCCTGTGTTTCTGTTATAAGAATATCCGAAAAACAAATAGCAGCAGGAAGTTCAAATTTGTGTTCTAAATACGTATTATGTAATGATGCTACACTAAACCTTTCATTGCGATCAAGCAAATGGTTCGTATACAGAAACTTCCAAGAGAATTAAAATACATTACGTCTATAGGCGATATTGCAGGTAAGTAGAGCTGGCTGCACTAAACCAAATGAAGAGACATACATTTTTATAAGTATCAAATTATGTTTTGTGTAGATTATGATATGGAAATCATTCATCGTTCGTTTACACTGCTACTCAAAGTATATATTGTGACTATACTTGAAAATTATAAGAAATGTATTTCATTCTGTGTTAAGTGATTTGACACAAAATGAAATACATTTGACACAAAATGAAATATATTTGACACAAAATGAAATATATTTGACACAAAATGAAATACATTTGACAGATACTGAAAAATTAACTAGGCAATGTGATGTACATTTAGTTTATTGACAATATACAGGGCTAGCCAAAATTACACTAAACATTCTTTTTTTATTAAATATATAATTGAAAATGATTTGCTACATTTTATTATGTCGATGAACACTGCTCAGGAAACAAAATTTATTTTTCATGTGCATACTGTAAACAAAATATTTTTTGAAGTTCTATTTTCAACTCTGGTTTTTCGTATATCATCATGTTTTGAAGTGCTGTGAATATGAAAGTACAATTTTTTATGGTTGATACGTATTTATATCTGTTATCAGCATAACTAAAAAACAAATAATTGCAGGAAATTCAAATTGGGTATTTTGAAGTACGTATTAGTTTGCCACTTGAAATATTCGATGAGGATTGGCAAGTTAGAAGGCAACTTAATATTAGTTTAGAATTTTTTTAAAAATGTAGTCACTATATATGACAGGGGGGGGGGGAGTTGAGGAAAGCGGTACACCCCCCCCCCCCCCCCCCCACACACACACACTCACACACACACGCAGAATTATGTGTCAAATAAATCTAATCCTCAACTATTTTAGACTATTTTTTTTTTTTTTAAGATTATTTTATACATTAAAATATGTAAATGAGACTTTAAATGAAATCTTCTACATCAAGAAATCTTCTTTTTCAAGAGATATGTTCGTTACAATTAATTCAATAACATCTTATATTATGAACATTCGATTTAAAGCTCAAAAAGATACATATGATTAAAAAAAAAAAAAAAAACACGAAGAGTTCAAAACGTCTTAATACAAAAATAAGAAGTTAAAAATTTGGAGATTGAGTAATTAACTATTGTTTAAATAAATTAAATTCAGAGAAGTCGTCAAATTAAAAAAAAAAAAGAGAGAGAGAGAGAGAGAGAGAGAATTATAATAGGGTGTTTGAATATTTTTCTCTGAATACTATGTTGTGTAATTTAGCACTATTCTACTTCAAATAGATTAAGCCCATAATTCATAATGACAAAGAATTTTCATTGTGTCACTGTTAAAATTAAATTTTAGTTTCACTAAAATCTAACCTATTCGTGCGACAGTAACCTATAACATGTATATAAATTTAAATTTCATTCGAATAAGGCATTTAGACGCTATCATACTTTGAATAATTTCACCCCATAAGGTCATTATGATAAACAAGTATTTTATTTTATTTTATTTTATTTGTTATTTTTTTTGTGCCCGTAGAAAAAATATGAGTACTAGATTCAGCAAACTCTTTACAGTTTGTTCTTCGGTGGCCTATAAAATACGTACCAAATTTCAGTCATAGTTTAGATCTAAGTTTTAGATGTTATTGTATTCACACACATGTACAAGCATATACATACATCACCTAAAAAACAGCAAATATGAGCTCAAGGGACCTCAAAACGAATAGGTTCACCAAAATTATAAAATCGAACTTTTGTCGTGATTTCAATACTTGCATGTGTATGTTCAGAATGAAAAAATGCGTATTAAAGGCTTTTAAGTGCCATATAGTCCCTTCATCACTTGTTACTTTTGGAACATACATATGTAAATAAAGTACTGTGATCATGAAAAAGTTCCATTTTCAGATTTTGGTGTATTTATACGTTTCGTAGTATTCTGGGTTCATTTTATTTTTTTATGGTGACATACCTATGTATGTATGTGTGTATGTATGTGAGTAAACACGATATCGTCATTACGTTTTATTCTTATGAGCTGAAAGTTGGTATGTATGTTGTAGGCCACTGTAGCACGAATCCTATTGATTTTGGTGAATCTAACACGCAGTACTTTACACAAAGAAATGATCTTTATCATTATAGCTTATGGGCTCAAATTATTTCAAGTGCGATAGCGTCTAAATGCCTTATTCGATTGAGCTGAAAATTTATAGACAAGAATAGATAAGAATTGCAAGAACTGTATATATTTTCATGAATCTATCACTTACAGTCTTTTTAAAGAAAAATACTTTATCATTATGATCCAAAGCTTCAAGTTATTTGAAGTTCATTAGCATTGATTTAAATAACATAATATATGGCGGGAAATACTGAAACAGCCTAATATAATTTTCTTTTTATGTTAATTTAACGACTTTTTTTACTTTAATTTATTTAAACAATCGTTAATTACTTAATATTCGGAAAGTAAAATAGAATCACCCCAGAATTTTGTAATGCTGCCAAATATTATCAAAGACATATATGATACAACAGTATTTTGTTTACATTTAAAACACTAGGGGCTTCTGCCCCCTGCTCGCTCTGCTCACCAACCTCCGAGGAAGGCTTTCCCTCATCCCGACTTGCTTCGCTCATTAACCCCTGCTGGATTCTACCCGACTATTCGCAACTTTGCCTTTCATTGAATTGGAATATTAATAATGCATAACACAAGAGAAAAGTAGAACAATATTATAGAAATCCACCATATTTGGTATCACATTGAAATACACAATATTTAATATTATATCGTTTATAATATGTGAAAAATATGTCTTAACGTTCGACAGTTTAATAACAATTTGCCATTATTTTGAAAGAAAACATATGCTAGACAGCTAGACACACAAAATAAACAACGATAGCATTAACTGTTTAGAACAGAGATAAATTCTTAACATCTAAACGATTTAGCGTTACAGCTTTAGTATACGATCCACTTGTTAAATTTTTGTCAATGTTTGACGATGAATTTTTCGGGTATTATTTCTTACTTAGTCCTGTATATTAGTCCTGGCTTGATTAGTCCTGGGTATTAGTCCTGTTGTATTAAATTAAATTCTGTTTTCTGCAAAGTTTTACATCAATGCTTAAAAAAAAAATAGTTCGCAAATTTTATTATTATTATTATTATTATTATTATTATTATTGCACTATTTTATAATTTTTCTTGGTACTTACGCATTATCGCCACCGCAGCAGAAGTTGCGCTAATGCGACAATAAAGAGAAATCTTGTTGTTCGTACACAAGAGACATAGGGGAACAGCGAGACATCTTTTGGAACCTTATTTATCAGAATTCATATGGCAACAGCGTCAGGTGAAAGAAAATAGAGACTGTTTTGAATCTATGTTAAACTCTATATCGGCCCATTTTCCACCGAAATCTGATTGACTACTTTGTTTTTAAATAAAGTGTTTAGAATTTTGAAAGTGGTTTGATTTTAATTAAAGTGTTTTATTTTATGATCTGTCGCAAAAATTTTAGGTGTAGATTGGCGGCACATAATCTGTAGCTGCGGTGGCATTAATACGTAAGTACCTTTTTCTCTATATTTAAGGCATGGATAGAGTTAAAATGGCTGTTGTGGTTGCGTAAATGAATTCCTTGGCAAAAAACATACGAGCTTCTTCATTTCTAAATTTTAAAAATAGCCAAATTGGTCATAGTAAAGATCCATCATTTTAAATATGTTTTGAGTTAAAAAACTAAATCTTTATATAAACTAATCTATGTTGCTGTCTCGTAAATTTCATTTTAAAAATTTCTGGGCTTAACCTCTAATTCTATACCAATCGTTTTTTTAACATAATTATTATAATCATTACTAAATCTTTTTCGCCTAACGTTAAAATAAAAACTAATAATATAAACTAAACTAATAGTATAAACTTAACTAATAATATAAAATAATAATATAAAATAAAATAAAAATATAAACTAATTTTCATTTCCTTTTTATTAATTTTTTACTTAATATTTTTAAAATATCGGTTATTTTCATGTTTTGCTATTCTAAATAATTTTTTTCTTCTCTCGAGCATCTCAAAGATGCCAATTTTTCAATTTTTCTTATTTACACCATTGATTTACACATTTTAATTTTCTTCAGGAAAGTGATGTCAGAAACACAGAAAAAAAGTCATAAGAGAAACTTTTTCTCCGGTGGTAAATAGAGTACCTTTATAAACCCGACGTTTTTAGTTAATAACTTCGTTAATTAAAATGAAAAAAATTTCCAAGCAGCTGAAATGCCTTCTTTGAAGCAGTCGGAATACACTGATACCTCTCATGATGCAGAGCACTTTGCTCTCCGCGAAAAGATGCTATCGCAGACAAAAAAAAAAAAAAAAAAAAATGACGCCAGCAACAGTTACTTTTTTTTTTTTAATATATAGAGAAAATTTTACAAAATATTTTATAAAACAGCATTCAAACTGGACATTTAAAATTCAGAATTTTTAAAAGTTGCTTTACCTTAGTAATCATGCAAGAAAAAGTAATTATTTCAAAATATGTGCAGACAATGGAATATATATTCATATCTATATCTATCTCTATACATATTATACATGTGTGTGAGTGTGTAAAAGATACTATATAATATTTATATAAATAATATATATTATATTTATATAATAATTATATAAATTTTTAAATAATACAAAATTTACAAAATTATAGTTATGATCTATTTAGAATCCAAACAATCTCAGATATTAACTATATTTTACATTATGTTATTATTTTCTAGTAGTCTAATGTCTGTCTAGACAGTTTAATTAAATAAGTTAATTAAGAAATAAAATATATTTAATAAGTTTAATTTTTTATATTTCATTAAAATTTACTTCATTTTGCGATCTAAATAACATACGGATTTTTCTTCATTGTGTTAAAACGAGCTTTATTTGAAAACAAAATCGAAAACATGATTAATAAAATATAAAGACAATAGAAACAAAAGAGATTCAAATTAATTGAAGCAAAATGTAAAAAGAAAACTAAACTAATAGAATATTTTTACAAAAAGGACTTTATCTTTAAATGTAAAAGTGAAAGTAGCCTTCAATGTATCGACAAAAAACTTAGTTTAAAAACGTATTTCAAAATTTCACCATTCTAATTTATTAAGCAATTTTTAATAAAAAGACTTTTTTTAGGTAAGATACACTTACTACTGCAATATATAATATAATATAATATAATATAATATAATATAATATAATTATATGTATATATAACTTACATTTAATTTTTTTTTTTTTAATCCGTGGCTATTTATTAAATTATTGACATTAATTTTATACTTTCAATTACAAAATTGTTTCTAATTATATGAAACTTTTTATAATTCTATTTATAAAGTTTAAGGTTCAGTGGGTTTTACGGCTTACTGGATATAGTCCCTATACTGTAAAAAATATGTCCTATTTGTTGCAAGAAATTCTCTATAATTTGAGAAAATACGTTCTGACAACGTAACGTTTTCGTAAATTACGCGTATTTCCTCAAATTACAGAGAATTTCTGTCAGCAAACGGGACACATATTTTTACAGTGTAAGACTATTTAATAGACATGCCATAACAGATTTAATCCTTTGTGAAGATAATTTTATAAAAACCTGTTTACTAGAAAAAAAATTATTTTTCATGGTGACATAACATACAAAGGTGTTAAATTAATCGAATAAAGTCCTGACTTTTAAAAGGCATTAGCAAAAAGATTCACATCCTTAAACTTAAATTAATTAATTACTAAAGTTACTAAACATAAATTAATGAAATACTAAAGATTCAACGAGGAAATATTTTGGTAATTTATTATTATTGTTGTTTTTATCATAGAATCCCAACCTAGAATTTTCTTCTTACAAGGTTAAGAACCAAATGAATTAATCCAGTCAATACTTGATTCATACAATTCGCTCATATTAAAAAATAGAAAAATAATATAGATTTGACCATTGATACTAAAGATAAATTAACCAAATTAATTTTTATAAAAGTGAACGTAGATCTCAATATCGGGCCTTTAGTAATTCTGTTTGGTTCATAACTCAATGACTTCGGGCTCAATCCCCGCTATTGGACTCTTTTATTAATTTAATTAATTTTTTTTTTTTTTTTAATTTAACTGATTATTTCCACTGTTGCTTCAACGTTGAAAAAGATTATAATGAAATGGATTACGATCAATATTATTTCAAACGGAATACATGTAAACTTTTCAATATGCTTATGATTTTGGATTTTTTAATATATTATTATATAAGACAACAAAACTTTATAATTAGAAAGACTAAAGTGGTTTTCAGATTAGTGTAATGAATACGAATTTGATTGAAAAGACTCATAACAAATATCATGTTTCTAGCGAGAGCTTATTTCATATTTTTTAATAGACTCCCTGATTTTCCTCCCCATTTCACCTTCCTTTGAGGGGATTGACAACTTTTTAACAACATAGTGAATATAGACATAATAGAAAAATTTGTACCCCAAATATCAAATTCTTAGCTCAAGCGTATTTCAAATTGCAATGTCTCATTTTAGTTTACCACTATTTTAAAATCCTTACAGGGGAATAACAACTTAATAGCTTATACAAAATTAACTTAAATGAACAATTTTAATACCTAATATCAAAGTTCTAGCTTGCGGTATTTCCAGAATTTACACATCCTCCTTTTCACTTCTTTTTAAGAGATTAGCAACTTTTTTATAGCATAGTGAATACGAAATTGAATAAAGAATTTTTATGCGAAATATCAAGATTCTAGATCAAGCAGTTTCCAAATTGCACCACCTTTTTACCTCTTTTACAGGTGGAATAGTGTATTAATTGTATATAGTGAATATGAAAACGGATGAAGATTTCCATACCAAATATCAATTTCCTAACTCAAGCAATTCCGAAATTCCATAGCATACCTCTTCTTTTCCCCATTCTTCTTCTTGAAGGTGAGGAGCAACTTTTTAATAACGTAGTGATTTTTAACAGGTGCTGAACAACATGCAGGCCTACTTTTTATGAAATCTACCACAGAGTATATATATTTATATCGAACAAACAAATACTCTTTAACTGCGTTTCTTGCAATAATGGGAACCTCTGCGCAAATGCTGACTCAACGAGTTCAGTTAAAATAGGGGTGATAATCCTTGTATTTGAGAGAAAATAAATGATAAGGGAACAGCGGATGACTGAATGTTTACCAAATCCCAAACAATCGATCAATTTGGCACCACTGCTAGCCTTTAAAATCGTCCTCACTGCTAAGTGTAGGAATCGTGGTTGCACTATAGACTTTCTCTTTTATGTATTAACAAGCAATGTTTATGCTCTGCGGAAACTATGCATAAAGTGCAGTTATCGATTAACTATTTAAAATTCAATTTCTGTGATCAAGAAATTCAACGTTTTCATAAAGTTATAATCAGCCGGTAGATAACTGACATTTAATTATTATTTTAAATAAACCTATTTTATTTGTTTATAAATTACGACAGTGCTACAATACATTCAATATTTTCCCTTCCTTTTATCATGTGTATGTGATACACTTCATATGCATTGAACAAGTCACAATTTACTCCATTGATTTACATTACATATCTCTAAGTGAATAGCAAGTTAATGATGTTATCTAGTTAAAGGTAAGACAATAAAGATGTTTCTCCCAAACATATTTATAACCATAATTTTTCTTAAGTTATATTCCTTATAGTAAATTGCTAGATACTTCTCTTTATGATATCTCATTCACAAACCTGCATGTATGTATAGATTTTTATTAAGCAGCTCTGTGCCTCTGTTTCTTAACAATACAAGAGAAATTTTCTCATTAAGAAAGAAAGAAAAGTTAATATAATCTTCACGGGGCACGTCTTTTTGAGAATTAATATAATAAATAGAGTAACTAAATTCTGAAATATATCTGGTATATTTTTCTCGCCTGTAACGTTTTCTTAATCTTTGTTATGTTATCTGAATTTTAACAAATTAAATATAAATAATTACATTTTTTTTTATAAAAAACTTATAAAAAAAATAACTGAGTAACAGCATTTGCTGAACGCCCGATTTATACAGTGAAATTTCTGACTCGTTTTTATTTTCAAAATCGATTTTTTTTTTTGTACATAAGTTTAAAGTGTAGAAAAAAAGGTGTAAATATGGACATTCTCTCTTGTTTTTGAATTAAAGTTAAATTCATTTTGAAGAATATTAGGTATTTGACCTTCATTAACAACTATAACAAATTTACTCAATGATAGTAGGGAAAACAATGATTAATATCAATTATTTCAATTCGAAAATGGAGATTTACAAAAAAAACTTTCAAAAATGCACCAAAAAAGGGGGTGCAAATATAGGCCCTTTTCAAAAAAGTCACATAAATAGTTTAAAATGTTTCAGAATATGATAAAAAGATAGAGAACTTATTTATTATAGAAAAAAAAATATATTTACGAAAGTAACTAACATAACTGGCTCTTTCTAACATGGCACAATCTAACCGTGCACACACTTGGCACATAACACATTTAACCCATTTTTCTCCCACAAAGTTCCCAGAAAACTTTCTATCACAAAAGATGCAAGTTCTATCGTTTGAATCTGGTTTATCAGAAATCGTAGATATTCAGGTTGATATCGTCATCGCTGTCCATAAAGGAAAGGGAACAATAGTCCGATGACGAATAACATCGTTTCGTTGTTCGAATTTTCTTTATTTGAAGGACTTCGGTCTTACCACCCCTGCCCAGTCTCTTACCTTAACCTGACCTTGGCGTGCCTCGTTCCTCAGGAAAACATATATATGATGGGGAACTGAGCAGAGTCCACCTATGCCAAGTAGTTTTTAATGCTGAGGACATGAGATATGTCGAACGGAGAAACTGCATTTGAAACTCCCGGAGACCATTTTTACACCAAGAAAGGGTGCCCATATTTACACTAACCCCATTCAAGAAGATAATCTCTTTCACATATCATCTAAAAACGCGCGTGACTAATGGCGTGCTTCTAAAAGTAGCTTTAGGTCTTCGCTTTCTGGATATCACTATGAAATTATTTTAAACTAAGCACAAGAACATGAAAATGAAACGAATTGAGATACTTGTCAAACGTTTGCAGTGAAGAAAAATCATCAGTTCCCACAATAAATGTATCCATACTATTTGAAAGAATGGTTCCAACTGCTCTCTGATATCTTATATTTATAAGTGTCGCCATTTACTGTCCTTGCTACCAGACTTCAGCACCTCCCATAGCCATTTGGGGAAGGGTGGCCATATTTACACTCCTCATCTACAATAAAAAAAAACTCTTAAACATAACTTATAGCAGACATTCTTAGAATTTTCATATTATAATTATATATTTAATTTATAAATTAACTAATTTAGCACTTTTTGATTGACTTTTATATGAAATACTTAAACTGCTTCTTAGCATTAAATGTAATTTCTAATCATATTATATTATTATTATTATTATTATTGAAAAATGATAAAGAAACATTAAAATAATATTAAAAATACCCATCAAAATAGCACCTTCCGTTATCCTGCATTGCTTTATTTACTAAGCAATTACGTACTAAAAAACAACTCACATCAAAAACATAAATTTACTAAATTTATCTTTTAGTTTGTTGTAATTTTCACCCTGCATATTATTTTTATTATTCACATTTTCAGCATTAATCTTTCTACAAAAATGATTCGAATATAACAATAAAGTTTTATAATTTTGAACAAATGCAAATTTATTAGGTAAAAATTCTTTGTGACCTGTGATTGAAAAAAAACATATATATAGAACTTTTAAGAAAAGGAAATAAATTATATTAACACGTTCAGCGCTATATCAGCCATTCTACATTCTAGACATTTTGTCATACATCTCTAAAAGTACCGAAAGAATCATCTTGAAGCTTTAGGAGTGTGCAGAACTTTACTTCAAACATTTCAGTGAAAGTTTTACCCCGAAAGTAAAAGCAGTACAAAGAAAAAATTAACATGTTGAGCGCCCTGTCAGCCATCTGCGGCTGACAGTGTCGAATATGATATAAAGCCGCGTCCACCATCGGTGTTTGACAGTGTAAATAAGTTATAAAACTAAAAATATTATATTGTTTTAAGTAATTATTGAAATTTTTTTGAAAATGTGCTTAATTTTTATTTATTATAGGAAGAATCATTATGGAATTTTAATGTATTTTTAAGAATTCGTGTTAGACAAAAAAAAATAAATAAATAAAAAGATAGCGTTTGAAAACAAGATGAAACATATATTAGAATCTCGCAAAAACTGAATAAATGTGTCTTAGATACTGAAAAAAGGCAGTATATAAATAAGAATTTTATTATGCATAAATAACTAAATAAGACTTTTAAGTTAGAAAAACTATAAATTCCATATAATAAATAATTAGGTTGTGGATTATAATAATAAAATAAAATTAATCTATAGTAATCGTAGATTATTACATATTCTTCTCAATGCTATCATTACAAATTTTGCATACAATATTTTAAAACATACTTAATAAAATATTTAATTACAAACAATCTTAGGGTGGCCAACTTGGAAGAAAGATATAATAAAAGGTGAAATGCCTGGGATAACGCCAAGATTGCAACCACAGAACCCTTTAAATAACACATTACTAACAATGTTTTGGTAGACTTATATGGCTTCTGCTGTAGCGCTGATATTGCGGCAGCCATCTTGAGTAGACAAAGGTTAACTTCATTTGCTGTACATACTGATACGCCGTATATGAATACCTCTTATATCATTCCTCCAAGGTGGCCATTGAAAAAAAAATAATAATAATAAATGTGAATTACGAGTTATCTAGTCAGCGATGTCATGGAACTTATTCAGTTACAACCTCAGTCAATCAAAATGTGTCTTATATCATAACGGTCAATAAATCGCACATTATTTTCAGGGTTGTTTTTCATTTAATGAAAAAAAAAATTTAACATAATTTGACGGTTTATTGCAGAGGTGTGAGTAAACTCTTGCAATTTGAAAAATGTGATTTGCAAAAGGACAAGTACCAAAAAGTACAATCCCTTCTCTGAAAATGAACAGAATTTCAGTTCTCTCAAAATAAAAGCTAAACAATAAGGAATTTTAATCACATTTTTATTTCGTTTCAATCAATGTCCAAAAGTAATAGAGTATTCATTGATTGTAAATAAATATTGATAAAAACCCCTATCAATTTCCTTTTTTAAACTGAAATTATGTGCATCCTATAACTCATAACTTATTAAATTTACACGATATTTGGAGTTTTCATATAGGTTGCTCAATACTTTTGGCTATTAAATAATGCAAATGAAATTTATTAAAAGCTAGCGTATTCGTAATTAAAAATTATTTAGTAAAAATGCTCATATTTCATAAGATATTTAACATTATGCATTCTGATTGCAGTATGCTGTGTCTAAATTTACTAAAATTGACATTACGCTGGGACCCTACATATTATAAGTAAAAAACAAAAGATTGCAATAATAATAATAAAAAAAAGTATATCTGCACGAATATATGTGTTAGCCTCATAAAAAATTATTTAGATAATGAGAAAAATTAGCAAAATCACATGTTACATCCAAAACGCTTTTAAAGCATTTTTTACATGGTAATCCAAAACATTTTGATTTTTTTCCCTCTTTTCCTCTTCAGGACACAACTAACTTTTGCTGAAATATATGAGGTATAATATGTTCCTTTCTCTATCAAAGTTTCAAGATGATCCCTAAAGAACATTTCTAGATATTTGCCAAAACGTCTAAATTCGAAAATGTCCAAATACTTATTTATAGATAGTGTAGAACGCTTGTGGTAAATTCTGAATTATAATTTTTTTCACTTGTTAAAAGAAATCCTTATAAGAGTGGTGTTTCAACGCTTTGTAGATAGTTATTACTTCTTTGAGAGTGTTTCGATGCAATATATTTTTTAGTGAAAGAAAACATAATAATAATCGTGCAGCCTTTAGTGTGTAACCAAAAGCCGCTAAAATACCGTATTGATAATTATGCTAAGAATTATTTTAATTACACAGGGGGGTGAAAATTGATTTATGAACTGATAGGTAAAGCATTTTCTCGTTAATCATTCATTCGCGGAACAAAATTATTAAAGGTGAATATAACAAGCTATTAACAGAAATAATTTTTCGTAGAAATAAATAAAAATGATAGATTTTGCAATATTTTAGATTTGATGTGTGCCGATTTATCAATGAATTTAACTAAAGCCAATTAATAATCAAGCCACATTTTTCCCCTCTAAACTTCTCTAATTTTATTTTTAATTTATGATACAAGATACTGAATGAAGTTTTAGTCAATTATTTTCCTGTTTCGATATACTGAAGATCTCAATTCTACAAGCAAAGTGATATATATATATATATATATATATATATATATATATATATATATATTATTTGCTTAAATCATTCGATATGATAGCTGCAAGCATTTTTATTAAAAGTGAAATCAAGACTATTTGCTTAATGGTCTAATTTTCGCATGGAAATACAAACAGAAAAAAATTCAGAAATAATCTGTTTTCTAATGGTGTTTGGTAATCTTCTACAAAGGCAATCTCCCTTTTATCATCTTAAAAATATCCTAATTGTTTTTTTACGTAATAGGCAATGATTTTTTTTTCACAAATCTACTTTGAGGTTTAATTAGCTTTTGATGGAGATTGAATAAATTAATGTTTATCCCCCTTGCAGTACACTCCCTGCATAATTGAAGTTTAATTTGTAACACATTTCACAAAAGTTTTCCATGTTATTTTATATTACACTAAGAGATCCTTTTATTAATATAATAATTATTTTCCGAACGGATATTTCACAGTTTCAATGTGCATCGATTTTGGTGCTTTTCAATTTATAACAGTATTACTCGTTGATGCACTATTCTAGTTTTCCCCCTAAAATAATATTTTATGGTTGATATATTGATCTATGTACATCAATTTGTTGATTATAATGTTAATAATAACATAACATGTTCATTATTTATTTATTTAAAGAACTTATAAATCACATAAATATTTCTTCAGAGTTTATCTTTAAGAGGATTTTTTTTATTTTTTAAAATATAATGAAAGATATTTATAACAAAAGTAAACAACACTAATATATTTATAAGTATTTTATCCTCAATAAAGATGTTTGTGAATTTTTTTGCGTAGTTATACTATTTTAAAACAAGTTGTTTTAAATATTTGAGAGTTCTCTTGAAAGTTCTAAATATTATTACATGAAAAAAAAAAGAAACATTGAAATCCATTATTCAATATAGAATGTCATAGAATCTAGTAAATATTCCTTTCGAAAGTACTCGACATTTAATTTATCGGCGTCATTAGGAAGAAAAATTCTGTGTAAGATAAAATAATTAAATTTGATCACATACAACCTCTCTCTATTTACGCTCAAATAGAGCACGTAAACCTATCTACAAGTTTTCAAACAATCAGACATGTATAGCAAGCACGATTGTTTTGTATTTAACAGTTTTTAAGCAGGAACTATTTTTTTAGCGAAATACGTTTTTGATAAATTTTAACTGAATTCAAAAAACCTGTATGGACAACCCATTTTCAAAAAGAAATGTAAAACTTTTTTTCAAGTAATTGCAACCTTGTTTAGAGGTCAGATACTTTTTCAACAATTGAAAAAAAATAATAATAATTGAGTTATAAAAATAATACCAAATGAATTAAGTATTCTAAATTAGCTTTTTTTTTATTTGAACACATAATATATTTGTTACATACTTTTAAAAATCTATAAACATTATATAAATATCACGTTCTCCTCTGCATTTGAAAAAAATATTATCTTTATATTTCTATGTGTTTCTTCTATTATTACATTTTTTTTTTTTTAATTGAAGTAATTAGAAGTAAAATAATACTTTAAAAAAATCTTTCGATTTTTTTTAGATATAATTACATAAATGAACATTTAAGATGAATGTTTCAAAATAAAATATTACAGAATCGAGAAAAAACCTTTTCTTCAACAGTGCTTTACATTCCTTAAAAATTCTATGCATGATTGATTTTTCAATTCTTCTGAATATATTTTATCTTTATTTACGCAAAAATGGAGCAGATACTGTAATCTAAAAGTATTGAATCAATCAAACTATCTCACTTGTTCCACATTTCTTACTCTAAACACCAAAATAGAAATGATAGAGTATGTTCCCTTTCAAATGCGCAGCTTTATGCAAGAGTTTACGTAAACTGCTTTTATCGTATCTGGCATAAAGTTTAAAACCAAAATTTGCGATGTGAATTATGGGCATCTAAATATTACGCATGATCTTCTCTTTTCGATTTTACATAAATATAGATATGTCTTTTTGAGAATAAATTTTGAAATTTGGTTTCATTCTTTCTAGTAACATTTTAGTGTAAAGTGGAGTAATGTGTAACCACGAGGTTAGTGCAACTTCGTGTTATTACTCAATTGATACGCCCAATTTGGATCCGATATTTATCATATGGGTTAGACCTATAATTATTATACTTAGCTTTAAGATATAATACTTCAACTACATCACTTATATGACTTAATTGAACTTTTCCAGTTCTGTCTTGTAATTTTAAATAAAACGCAGTATCCTGATCTTTTTACTTTCTTTTACCCATAGGATCGAGAAAGTATTGTTTTAGAGTCAAATTTTCGAACCTGAGTTTTTGTTATATTTATATGTTCTGAGGTCCCCTGAATACGAAAATCATGTTTTTAGCGAATGGTCTGTGCGTCTCTCTGCGTGTCTGTGTGTCTGTTATCAGCATATCTCAAGAACAAATAGTAGCAGAAATTCCAAACTCGATATTCTAAATGTGTATCATATAGGGATGCTTCAGTAAGCTTTTCGTTGAGATGAAGCAAATGGTTCGTGTACACGGACACTCAAAATTATTCAAATACATAACGTCTATGGGGGAAATTGCATGTAAGGAAGGTTTAACATCTATAGACTGCACTAAACCAAATGAAACGAATATATATATTTTGATATAGAGATAGTCAACTGGGAAAAAATGGTGTGTATGTAGGATCCTCGCCTCCCCCCGGGAGGGGAGTAAATTTTTATGATGGATATCTTTCAAAAGAGCTCGCCAATACCTTTAAAACGAATGGTTGATTCATCGATCTGCGATAGTTTAAAATAAAGTTATCGATTTTTTTTTTCATTTTTAACAAAATAATAATAATAATAATAATAATTAATGTAATATTGAGAATAAATTCTTTTTTTTTTTTTTTTTTTGATATTTAGTGTTATACTGCTTCTCTAATATGGAAGTCGTCTGCATTATCATAAAAGATAATTCTTTTAAATAATAATTTTAATAAATTATTTTTTAAAAACAGACTTATTTTTTAATAAACGAATTATATATAAATGTGGGTGCATTAATGAAACGGGGGGTTGAGGGGGCACTAGCCCCCCTCACACAGAACTAATTATCATATAAAACTCTTCCGAAGCCTAATTTGAATTGTTTAACATAAGTTTACATAACAGTACTCGTTATCTTACCTCTTAATCTCCAACCTGTATTTATAGAATTAAATTTCAGTGTAAGAGAAAGTCGTGTGAGTGACACACCAGAGTATTTTTTACGTTTTGTGGGAAAGTTTAAAAGGTTTAGACGTTAAATTTTTCATAAAATGCATAAGGTTAACGAATCGCAGTTGTTCACTCTCTAAAGTGTTTAAACTGTCACAATTCTCCCTGAACCTATGGTATTCATATGTCCTTTAGTAAAAACCTTTTTCTCAATTAACTACTTCTGATTTACTTATACTTATCCCAATCTAACATTCTAAGTTTAAAATCAAACCATAACAAATATTTGTATATATTTTTAATAAAAGACTTTGCCTTTATCTATCAACTAAAAGCACAGAAAAAATACTGTTAAAATTTTTAGTTTTTAGATTCATTTTGTAGTTACCCCTTTTTTGCAAACTTTAGGACGTGCTCGCAAACATGTACAAAAAAAAAAATAAGTAACTCTGTAGTGAGTTGAGATATTTAAAAAATTCAAAATATGCCATATTCACAAAAACTGCTGTTATCTGAGCACTTGCGCAACATATCACTTAATGTAATATATGCATCGGTATAACTGAAACCATGAAGCGTAAAATTTTAAATATTTTTAAGTGATACATTGTTATATTTAACAAGTTCATTTTATTTTAAATACAATTATTTGTAATTTACGCAGAAAAAACATCGGAACTGTAAGTATAATAGTTACTGAATAAAATGAGGTTTAAATCGAACGATGTCAAAACAGGGTTACTCTTACAGCACTTCTTCCTACAGAAAATTGTACAATATATTGTGTGAATTTTACGCGTGAAATGCATAAGCGGTTAATACTTCTAAAACCGAAATGAGTTTATGTATTAAACTTTACGAATGTAAAATGTTAATGAGCAATTTAGGTATTAGGAAATATGCCTATTGTAGTAGCGCTTAAATAATATTGTACATTACAAGAGCTTAAAACTAGTAAAGGTAAATCTCCATTGAAAAAAAATAAAAATCTTATTTTTCTTGAATTTACAATCCATGATCTTATCTGATATGAGACTCATATTCAAATTAGGGAGATATTACAGTTTTCTATATTTTATCTAGAGGAAAGCTGATAGCTCGAGTTCTGTGTTGACAACACGAGTTACAGAAATAAAGCTACTTATATAAAATTTTGAAACAATTATTTGCATCAAAAAATAGTTTAAAATTCGCATTAGTATACTACAATAAACATTATTTACACTACTGGCCAAAAGTATTGCAAAATTAAAAACATTAACTTTCTTTCTTTCTTTTTATCTTTTTTAAGAAGAAATTAAAAAATAAAATTATTATTATTATTATTTAAAATTACATTTAAGGTTAATTTTCTAAGTTAGTTTAAAAACAAGATTTAATAAGTTATTGGAAGAAAGAAAAAAGTTTTATTAAAAAAAGAAAGAAAAAAAAAAGAAGAAAAAGAAAAAGGAAAAAAGTGCATACACAAAAATTTTACAGATTATCTGGAAACAACATACATTTTTATATCCCTGAATAAAATGAAAAAAAAAAATTATGTAAGTTTTTCTGAGCAGAAAATATAATAAATGAGTACAATTTAACCTAAAAGCGTTTAATATGTTTTTGAACCGCCTCTGGATTTTATCACAGATGCCACTCTTTTAGATCTGGAATCAACATTGTTTTTCAACACTTCTTTCGGTACAATCCACTGTAACAAATTTTATTTATGATTTCCTGGTTTTGGGATATTTTGATGTCAAATAAATTCTCATTAGCCCATAAATCCTGAATATTATTTAAATCTGGCCATGGAAGAAAGAACGTTAATACCATATTAAAATTTACAATCTTACAATACTTTTGACAAGTAGTAAATAAATAATCCTATATATTTTTTTTAGAATAAACATAAGAGACATATTGCCTTTTACAATAAACACAGATTAATTAAAATATATATAACAGTCTTTAAGCTGTCGAAAATCACTTTATAATATAGACAGATTATTTTATGTGTGGAGAGAAAATTATCATAATAATCCCTCCTTGATAATTTCTTCCTTTAGCAAAAGCTCATTCTTGAAAATTTGTCCAGAAAATAATATTCCTCAATCAAATAGAAGTAAGATATATATATATATATATTTTTTTTTTCCGGGGAGGTAATCACAAATGGTTAATTTTATCAGAAAGTGGACACAAAGAAAATTTTTTGTTTCACCCAACTCAATTATTTTATAATTTTCTTTATAGAAAACATATCAAATAACATAACACACAATACGTAAAAACTTTGTATGTATTATTAATAAAAAAAAAAAGTTAAGTAAGCAAAACATAATTCTAAAGTTTTACACATGTCATGTCTGTCACGCTATTCAATGTTTATGTATATTAATTTATCGAATAAAAAAAAGTAATTAGATATCAGATAAATATCCTGTTTTTATAAATTAAAATATCTGAACTTATACTTCAAATATGTCTAAATTTAGAGCAACTGGTCTGAAAATTTGTCTTTTTTTTTTTTTTTTTTTTTTTTTGTCATTCCTATCAAAATATATTTTAACTTTATTAAATGCAAATTGGTTTTCTTAAATTAAACGTTTTGTGTTACTTATAAGTAAGACATGCAGATAAATCGGCACACTAAAATGCATTAAATTAAATTTATATTTAGTATCTAAAGTTGGAACAAAAATCAGTCTGATGACTTGTCCCTCACAAATGAAATTAACCAAGTACAATAGCGGTCGCAAAAGGATTCCGATTGGACATGAAATTAGAAACATTCATGGACTTCATGGAATGAAGTTTTCAATATATAATGTTTGTAGCTCGTGTGCAGGGGCACACAAAATGTTTTCGATAGTTTGAGATTTAAATATAAACTTCTTTTAAGTACATTTTAATACTGTTACGCTACATTCAATTTAAAGAAATCAACATGATTTATTAAGTTGCTTTAATAATGAATTCTGTAATAATACTACTCATTAAAAAATAAATAAATAAATAAATAATATATATATATATATTTTTTTTTTTAAAGTTTATTAATTTAATTTTGAGTTTAAAAATGCGAATAATTGTCAATTTGATTTTTTTCCCGTCTGTTAGCTGTACAATGAACTATAAAGAATTTTAAAAATAAAATTATAGAAAACGAGCATTTATTTAATTGTTGTGAATTTTCTGAATGTGAAAACGGATTTTAAAGAGAATTCGTTAGATAATGAGTAAAGATATATATATATATAATCGATAGAGTTGCATGGGAAGCGGTGACGGAAGACGTGGATATTGTAAGGGGGAGTAAGAAACCGTAATCCCAAACACCAAACTCGCACACCAAAAGCATCTTAATAACAATATATAATTAGCTTCAATTAGATTTATAACGGTCCATTTACCAAAGCAATAGGAAATATTTTATTCAAATACTACAAAGGCCCCGGTTCGGAACGAACCGAATTCTGAATGTGGAATTTTTTAAAAAATAAACTCGAAATATGCAAAACTCAGCCAGATGTTGCTTGCGTTCCAATAGATCAAAGTTTGTTAATTAAATCATTCTTAAATTTATTAAATCAATGACGGTAGTGAATAAACGAAGGCTTTGCCCGTTTCTATGGTCACTACATTTAAAGGAATTTTTTTTTCTATATCACTTTGTAAAAATAAATAAATAAATCATGAAATTGCTCTAAAGCCCGCTTTGGTTCCCCGTTGCCTTCAGCAGCGACCCTCTCATTCTTAAACTCTCGGGTGTCTGTCCCTATTGCCTGTGACAATAGCTTACTAGTGAACTTCCATTTGGGGACTATTTCGAAACGGACAGTATCGAAATTTGAATCCCAGTTACATATGAACAGTACTATACATGGTGTATATAATATTTTCTTTCAGGTTATTTACTATATTTATTTGATTTATTCGATCAACCATAAAATGATAACAATTTCGCGCCTAATATAATATTACAATGTGCTATGATCGCTTACGTTTATCGCATGAGAGAATTTTGGGGGTTATAATAGTAGTTGAGTTACTTAATAGTAGTTGGTATATAGAAAAATGAATAATGAAATAAAGAAATATGTAAACCTGACTATAGTACAGCCTTGGCGACTTTTGAAATTTTATCGCCACTTTAGACAAAAATACATGTGATTATTTTTTCTGTTTCTTTCTTTTCTTTTCCTTTTCTTTACCTGTTCTTTTTTTTCTGTTTTTCAATATTTTATAATTTATTTATATTTTTGATGCGCTACTTGGCTTAAAGTGGCTTTCACAAAAGTAGAGTCCTTGGTGAAAAATGTCCGATCTATTTCAGCATCAAAATTTTAAAATATTACCCAGGGTTATCAATGAATTTGCATTCATGCCAAGCGCGAGTCATATGTGCCAAACACATACTATTTAAACAAAAGGAAAAAAAAATCCAAAATTGAGGTATGTTGTATTATTATTATTTTATTTTTTTTTCTTTACTCCATTTTCATATTTTTATTTTTTCATATGCATGAGCAAATTTAATATTTTATTTGTTTTTTAATTATTTTCTTTTTTAATTGTTTATTTATTTTTCATTTATTGATTGATTGATTTTATTTTATTATTATTATTATTATTATTATTATTATTATTATTATTGGCAACAATTAAATCTTTAAATATCCAATTTTTAAGATATTACTAGGTTATTATTTTCAGATTTTAATTATTTTAAAAAATCTAATCCAAATTTCGTTACAAGTAAGGTACCAAATAAGAGGGGCGATTTTTCTTAATCCGTCGGATAATCGATCGGACAATTAGATTTTTTTAAAATTAACTAAAGTATGAAAATTTGATGGCAACTTCCGTCCACACACAGACAAACAGAGTCCAAGAAAATCTCTTAGCCCTTTATATATATAGAAGGTTTCATAAACTTCTTTAAAAATGTAAAAAATAAATAAATAAATAAAAATATATTTATGACTAAAATTATGTGAAAAGTTACACAAAGAGGAGATTTTTGTTCATTAAAAATAAAACTTATCTTAAAACTTTCATTTTGTTTTTCTTTACAATCTATGTTTTAGATCACCTAAATTAATCAAAATTTTCTTTTTGTGTTTAACTTTTCAGTATGTCTGAAATGCTATTTTTGAAGAACTATTCCCGTCAATAACTTAAAATTTTAAGTTTTTAGAGTGTTAAATCCTGGTATTTTTCATTGATATGATGCACATAATGTCGTATTTTATAATTTTATTTTATTTTATTTATTTATATCCATGTAAATAACACATTATTTTTTAGCTTAGAGAAAAATAGAATAATGTTTTATATCGTTTTGTATTTTCTTTTAACGAAAGTAGCGGTTAGAAGTTTTTTAAAAATGAAAACAATCTTATTTTATTGAAAAGTGTACTTAATATTATCTAAAATCTTGAATCTTTTGTAAACAAATTTACTTAATAAAAAGGATAACGTTTTCAACTGAAAATCAAATCTTAATGTAATTCGTATCTAAATTTTCTGTTCCCTTTGAAATTTTATATAAAATCCATATGGATTTTTTTCCCCCGTGAAAACTGTTTGTTTTGCTTAGGAATTTGTATAATGATTTTATACATTTTAATAAAATCATAGTTTTTATTTATTGAACATTTATTTTTAAATATATTTTTTTAATGGCCCACACATCCTTTTCTTGTGTCATTAATATTCAGTATCATACAATAAAGTTTCTATGGAATTAAATAATAGAAAAAAAGTCTTAACTTTTACTTATTTTCAGTTCGATTTGTGTTTCATTTGTTTTGCGACGGACCATTGTAAAATTATTAAATAATAGAAAACTTACTTTATGTAATCGGTTGATTAGTTATAATGTTTTGAAACTCACCCTTTTAGAGCATTTTCCTACATTTTGAAACATTTATATATTAATATTGACAGAAGTTCAACAGAATTAAGTTCAGGAGCAGTCACTTCTGATTGCTTCATTTAGAATACAGTTTAAAAGCTTTTCGTTAATGAAGGGCATTGGAAGCGACATAAGGGCCATTTGAGTTATGCTAATTGATTGAAATGCGCCTGTGCAATGTTTGAATAACCAGAAATTGTTATGGAGATACATGTGAAAACAAATCTTTATATCAAATACAAAGTGGAAAGAGGTTTCATACAAGTTTTGAGAAATTGGCATTTTAAAAATGAAGGAGATTTTTTTTTCAAAAATGAGATTTTACCACAGTAATTTGAAACTCACATTATATATATATATATATATATATATGTATATAATAATAATTAGGGGAAATTTTAATGACTTTAATCACTACAATATTTGTATTCTGAAGCAATATTAGTAGAATTAACGTTATAAAAATAATATAAAAACACAATTTGGTATTGCATCAGTAAACTTAACATCTATTTAGTGCATTGCCGCTTTATTTGATGCACTTGTGCATACATTTATTCACGGGACAAATAATCGTGTTTCTATTTTAACCCAAAATAATTGTTGGGAGCTCTATCTCTTTCATTCTTTTCTTTCTTTCTTTCTTTCTTTTTTTTTTTTTTTTTTTTTGTAGTGTTTACACAAATTTTATTGCGTATTATGTATTACTTAAAAATATAGCATTAACCATAATATATCCAGTATTAGTCCAATTTACAGTTGTTACTGTCATGTACTCGTAAAGAAGTAATAATCATTCTTAAAATACATCTAAAACATAAATAATAATAATAATAATAATAATAATAATTATAATGTTGTTTTTTGCTTGAACTGTACTATCGTTAAATATTTTTAGAAAGTTTTTCTAATTAATCTGTGGAAGTGGGTGTTTCACTAGCGATAAACTTATTTTATTAAGTTAAAAGATTTTAACTAATTTGTAATTCATTAACTAATTCCAACATGTTTTTAATAGTTAGTTAGACTGTAGAAAATTTATATTTTACAATAGTGTATTTAGAAAATATGCGCATTTGTTACAGAATAGGTGCACTGTTTAAAATGGAATGCACAAAAATGAGTAAATGGACATACTCATTTCAAAATGAGTAATTTTGTTTCAGAAAGTAAAACATACTTATTTCATTTATGAAATATTGTATGTTTTCAAATGAATTTCTGTTCACTTTATAATTTATTATAAATTAGCTGTGAACTAAAAGAAGTTTTTTTTTTAAAGAATTTCTACAAATTTAAATATAAATATAATGTTTATTCCATCAAATCTTCAGAACTATATTTCGTACTATTATTTGAGGAAGAATACATCAAGAAAAATCTAGGTCTGAGAAAATGTAATTCACTGTGCTCGATGTCATTTTTCAGCAGGTCAGTATCCTCAATATTTTTTTTCTAGTAGGCTTGCTTGAAAAGTATTTTGCGTTGGAGTCCCTGATTATCTACCTAGAAAATAATAGTTTTTTAACAATGGTTTTGGTGTTGTTGTTGTACTTAAAGCCGGTTTTCTACACTTGGAATCTAGACCTAGGTAGGATGTTTTTCATGGTACCCTTTCTAAGATGTCCTAGAAGGTATTCATGCGAGTTTTGTAGTGAAAAAAGACTGAAAACCCATAGCTTCCTTAACTAGATGCCTGTCGCGTAGCTCGGAAACTAGGCAGCAGTTGAAACGGTAGACAGCGCCACCTGGTACAGGTTGCGCGACTTTTGTTTTTTCAACAGCCACCAAAAATTTTTAAAGTGTGATATGATATACATAAAAGTCGAATAGAATCGAAGAAACTTCGATTATAAATATCATGTATCACTTTTTTAAATTATTGGTGACAGTTGAATAAAAAAGACTCATAATCTACACTAGGTGGCACTGCCTACCGTTTCAACTGTTGCCTAGTTTCCAAGCTACGCGACAGGCATCTAGTTAACGAGGCTATGGAAAACCACAAAATGTTTGGTCAAAAATCGTGACCTGACATTGAAACCGGCACTTCTTATCTATCAACTTAAAGAGCAGAAACTCTTGGAAAGCGATGAGAATTTTATTCTATGCGCATCAATTTAAACATGGGATTAATATTTGCTAATAATAAATGCTCATTTCATTTTAAAATATGCGTAAATTATTCTCAAAATATTAATTCTGTATTCAATAATAGTTTGTTAATTTATTTAGTTATTTAAAATTCAGTTTGTTTGATATTTTTAATAACTATATTGTTTTGAAACTGGCCAATTTCTAATAATCTCCTATTCTGAAACTTTAATAAAGACATTGTTTAACTATAGTTATGTTACAAGCAGTCACCTCTAATTACTTACTTTAGAATGCAATTTCAAAGCGTTTCATTAATGAGGTGTACGTAAATTAACATGAGAGCAATTTAAATTAGACATACTCTCATTGAAATGCATTTATATAATGTGTTTATAAACAAATAATATTTTAGAGAAATGTATTTTAACATAGGCTTATAGATTTTGTTTCTTATTTTTTTTTTCCATTCAATATCACAAATGCATCAATTTGTTTTAGGAATTGATAATCGTTCGCCCACGAAAGAAAATTTACAAACATGATTATGTTTTTATATAAGAGTACATGTGCATTTTATTTTGAAATATGGATACATTATTTTAAAAACTATATATTTGTAATCAGTGACAGTTTCGTAACCTTTCTGTTCTGTTCAGATTTATTTATCGCAAAAAATTTTATTCGTTCATTTAAAAAAAAATATTGAGTAATTAATAGTTTTGTAGATAAAGTAAAGAAAGAGGAAATGTTAAACAAACAAAGGAGAAGAAAACCATAACAGCGTGTTTGAGTATTTTTCTCCATATATTACACGATATTCCATTTAACGCTACTGAACTTTGAGCCCATAAGATCATAATGATAAGGAATTTTTCGTTGTGTCCCTGTAAAAACCTATAAATGCTAGATTCACCAAAATGCTTATATTTAGTGCAATAGTGATTTATAATATTCGTATAAATTTTCAGCTCAATTGATTAAGGCGTTTAGACGCAATCGCACTTTTAAAAATTTGGTCCCGTAGGCCATAATGATGAAGAATTTTTCTTTGTGTCCCTGTAAAAAAACTGTAAGTGCTAAATTCACCAAAATCTATACAGCTGGTGAAACTGTGACCTATAACATGTGTACAATTTTTTTGCCCAGATTAATAAGGCGTTATCACACTTTTAAAAATTTGGCCCCATAGGCCATAATGATAAAGATTTTTTCTTTGTGCCCTTGTAAAAAAAGCTGTATGTGCTAAATTCACCAAAATCAATAAGGTTCGTTCAACTGTGACCTATAATATGTGTAAAATTTTTTTGCTCAGATTAATAAAGCGTTTAGACGCTATTGCACTTTTAAAAATTTATCCCCATAGGCCATAATGATAAAGAATTTTTCCTAGTGTCCCTGTAAAAAAACTATAAGTGCTAGATTCACCAAAATCTATACGGTTCGTACTATGGAGACTTACAATATACGTTCCAACTTTCAGCTTATTCGAACAAAGCGTTTAGAGGCTAGCGTGTTCACTCACAAACATACACACATACATGCTCACACACATACACACATACATACATCATCGAAAACATTATGGAAACGAACTCAGGGGACTTCGAAACGTATAGAAACCTCAAAATCTCAAATTCGGATTTTTGACATGATTACAATACTTTCCTCACTATAGTGATCGGAATGTGAAAAAATAATAATAAAAATATACACGAAAATATTTTTCTGAAAGTTTATGATTTCTAGTTAAATGATATGTGTACTTCTTGGAGGATTTACGTTTATTTGTATTTACAAGGAACATTTCTGAACTTATTCCTAATGTATTGTTCTTTTCAATATGATTGGACGCTGTTTTGTACTAAACAAATTGTACATTGAATTAGTAAGTCAAGAAGGCTCTTACACAGCCAGTAATTTTTTTCTCGAAGACTGAAAGTTCATTCAAGCTGTGGTGTAGTGATTCATGACATAAAGCACATGCTACGATATCTCAAAAAAAAAAAAAAAAAAAGGAAAGAAAAGAAAAAGAAAGAATGATAAATAGAAAGAATGTGCAGAGATCAGGGGTGCAAGAGTTTCCCCCTCAAGACGGAACACTTACACCAGCGTATTTTTATCAGTAATTTTTATCATATTTGGGCAGTAATTTATTGCGATTGAATATGATAGAAATTATTGATAATGAAAGATGGTGAAAGTTGTTTATTTTGAAAGGAAAACTCTTGCATCCCTGGCAGAGATCTTTACTTTTGTAAGTTATTCGAGAACTCGATAAAATACTGCCTGCTCATAACGTATTAAGGGAATATAGCAAGCCTATTCAAGAAGTACATGCTAAGTGAAATTATCAAAATATTGTTTTTTATGTAATAGTAAAACTTTGTTAGTCATACAATCAAAGTTTTGTGACAAAAGAAAAAAAGTAGGAGCCATAAAATTTAATGATTAGAGTTTAAATTATCTAACGTGTGTACTTAATGGATATAGAGTTATATGTAATAAACATTTTATTTTTTACAATCTTGCAAAAATACTTATAAAATGAAAAATTACTATGCTTGTTACGAAGGACAGCAAAACACGAACTAGACTAGAAAGTTCTTATAAAATTACCAGTAAAGTAATTCCTAGTTTAACGTTCTCAATTTAGATTTTTTTTCGAAAACTACTGACTCAATATTGAAAGAGGTCAAGACATTTTTTTTCATGAGTATATCACATCGTAATAAATCATGTATTAACAGACAAGAAAAAAGCCTGGAATGCTATTTCAAATACGATGACAGTAAAATAGCTGCGGTTTCTCTTAATTTGCAAATAACATATATTATATTTTTCCCCAAATAGCAAATAGAAAGATAAAAATTTGAACTAGTAGATCAGCAGATCAGGAGCCTCAAAGTCATATTTATATCACTCATTACACAGCAGAATACTTTTATTTATTATATGATATTTAAAATAATTACACACACACACACACACACACACACACACACATATATATATATATATATACAATTAACTCAATACGTAATCAGATACATTTTTGTGAGGGGCTACCGCCGCATCAACCCCCTCGGTGTATCCGTCTGCTTATACCTATCTGCATAAATGTATATGTATATATATATATATATATATATATATATATATATATGTCCATCCTTGTAGTTTATAGTCTTGTGTTAATTCCTTGTAACTCATAAATACTTGTACCAAGTTTCATATAAAAAGGTTGCATAACTTATCAAAACAAATTTGCGTAGCCCTGTAATTTAATTACCAATTCTGTGCCTACCATTTTTCAAAGAAATAATGATTTTAAACACTCTAATAACGCTTGTTTATTTAATTAAACTTAATGGAGTGTAACCATGTTAAAATGCACTTATAAGAAATACTGTCTATAGACTGTAATGGTACGAAATTCCATTATGTGTCCCTGTAACAAGCTACAGTAGTTATATACACTAATAAAAAATATAAACTAATTAAATGAAATTTATTAATGTTTCAACCAAATTTGACATCATTGGATGGTTACAGTATGTCATTGAAATTAATTTGTGTAGCCCTGTAAACTAGTTACTAATTCTGTGCCTACCATTTACCAAAGAAATCATACTTTTAAACATTCTAATAACGCTTGTTTATTTAATTAAATTTAATGGTGTGTAACCATGTTAAAATGCACTTATAAGAAATACCATCTATAGACTGTAATGGTATGAAATTATTTTGTGCGTCCTTGTAACAAGCCACAGTAGTCATATACACTAATAAAAAAATGTAACTTAATCCAATGAAACTTATTAATATTTGAACAAAATTTGACATCAGCAAGAAATTAAAACTTCTTCACACACCATAAATTTTAAATCAGCACAACCGGTTTCGAAAGGACGTAGCCTTTCTTCATCAGGTGCAAACACGTGCAACTGCCTTGGAGGCCAAAGCAAGACTGCAAAAGAAGAAAAGCTACGTCCTTTCGAAACCGGTTGTGCTGATTTAAAATTTATGGTGTGTGAAGAAGTTTTAATTTCTTGCTGATGTCTGTATGCCAGTTTTTGAATTTATTTTTGGTGAAAATTTGACATCGTTATGTGATTACAGAGTGTTATCGAAATTCTTTTGTGTGGCCCTGTAAATAAATTACTTAGTCTATACTTACCTTTTCTCCTGAGAAAACATGCTTTTAAGCTTCTTTATAATGCATGCTAATTCTATTATGTTGAATTGCGTTAAAATGTGCTTAAAAACAAATCTTTTCATAGTCTTTCCATAATCTTTCCATATGTCACGAAATTGTTTTCTGCGTCTTGTAAACGAGCCATAAACATTATATAAACCAATAAAAAACATATAACTTATTCTATGCAGCTCATGAATAATTGTTTGAAATTTGAAATAATTTGGATGATTACGTGAAATTGTAGAAACACATTTGTAGTGTCCTGTACATTAATTATTTAATGTAAGCCCACATTTTCTATAGAAAATTTTAAGCATTTTAGTAATGCAATTTCATTTTGTTGAATGCAGTGTAACCATGTTAAAATGCGTTTAACGAAATCCTGCTCATAATGATAAGAAAAATTTTGGTGTGTCCCTGTACAAGATTCATAAACAGTATAGGCATCAGAAACTATACAGTAATTTTTTTATCGCGCCTGAATCTATTTATCAATTTTCAAGTCGATTTTTGCGCTTGCATGTCTCTGTACAAGAACTACAAACAGAATACATGCCCAAAACTATACAGCTAATTATGTGTGGTTCATGAACATGTGTACCAATTTGCAAGTGGATGGCGTGCTTTTTGAACTCGCTATCAAGAGAAATACTGACAGACACGCAAACACACAGACAGAACCTAAAACGTTTTGGATCTCCACATGGAGGCCTCCACTGACCATTCTGCAAAAATGTATTATAATTCATTTTTACACCTGCATAAATTACCTCATGTTTACATATTCATAGCATTTTCTTTTTTCAAATATGTGAACCTTTTCAGTTATCATTTCTTAATTTGTGTCTAAAAGTAATTTTTTAGGGAATTTGAGGAACATGGACTCCTACAGTTATTAATCAACTAGTATATACCCCCGTCAAAAATGACGGAATGTGAACGATAAATCTTGAAAACAATGTTTAGATCATAATGGTTACCCCGTTATCCTTTAAATGTATTTTCAATTTTTGTTTATAAATCAAGTGTGTTTCGATATTTATAATTTTCGTTCTGAAATTAAAAAAATTCTACCCGATCAATAAATATGAATGACAATAAAAAAACTGCTGGTTGACAAAAAATATAGGCCCGACAACACAACAGCAACAACACATCCCAGTGTTCCATTAAATGCTCTATGCGCAAGCGAAGTGTGACGCCACTGACCGTCCGTGGATGCAAGAAAATGATTTCCTATGTTATTCGCCCATTGGATTTTTTGTAAAAAATTATTAAAAATCGAGGAAAATTATTTCCCGATTTTAATCCCCATATTTGGGTATATATATGTATTAGTTATCATGTGCATGTGTTAGATTGAGTTATTTTGCTGTCAAATTGACAAAATTTTAATTTTAAATTTCAAAACTCTGTTGTTCTTGGCGTTTTTGTAT
The DNA here is from genome assembly GCA_963930645.1 of Salticus scenicus. Lineage (NCBI taxonomy): Eukaryota > Metazoa > Arthropoda > Arachnida > Araneae > Salticidae > Salticus > Salticus scenicus. The sequence continues at coordinate 245,829,537 of OZ005652.1, forward strand.
TTGGCGATCAAAAATGTACTACGAAAATATACATGCCAGATGTATATTTTCGTAATATGTATTGTGAGAAATATTGTTTCATATTATTCATTACTCTCTTAATATAAGTTTTTAAAATAACCATGATTTTTGAAAGGAATTAAATTATATTCGCCAGATAATTTGGCGATATATATATATATATATATATATTTTTTTTTTTCTGCCAAGGATGACCGATATCAAATCTATTCCGCTGCAACATATTAGTATCTTACATCAGATACTTTATTTAGACATTTGAAAACAAATTTCACTTCAAATTATGATAGAATATTTATCATTTCCCTTTTAATTAGTATATTAGTTGGATATTTATTGTGTAAATATCATCCTTTGAAATGAAATGTTTATGTTTTCAATGGAATATGGAAGTTTTTTTTTATCTAGAGTTTTGAAATTTAAAATTCAAATTTTATCAATTTTAGAACAAAAAAAACTTAATCTAACGCATGCACATGATAACTAATACATATCTAAACCTAAATATGGGGATTAAAATCGGGAAATAATTTCCCTCGATTTTTAATTATTTTTTACGAAAAATCCATTGGGCGTTTAACATAGGAAATATTTTTCTTGTATCCACGAACGGCCAGTGACGTCATCACTTCGCTTGCGTATTTAAAGTCCTCATAATAAGAAAAAACGATTCACTTCATTTTACCAAAATACTCTTTTTTAAGACTATCGTAGATCCTGTTTTCAAATTTTCTAACTAACAATCCAATAACTACAGACACTCCATGCTAACCCAAATTCACCTCTACTCGATACCTCCAACCAGCTATCTCACCCACAACATCGCCAAAATATCCAGGATCCAGCTAGGGACTTTCTCATTCTCAACCGAACATTTTACCTTGACTCGACATTATCACCTTAGACTACTCTACTTTCAATACTCATTTCAACTGGTGACTTTTACTTGCCCAACCAAACATTCTATCCCAACTATCATTTTACACTAATTTCAAAACTAAAATCACCTGGCGGCATTTACGTACTAAACTCGACGCCAATCATACCTTACAATGTAAACAAACAATGAAGTTTGATAAAAAATATTTAAAGGCTTTAATGCGTTTTTACAAATATTTTAAGATTTTTAAGGCTTTAATATGTTTTAGAAATATTTTAAGCGTTTTTTTAATGAAACAGTCGAAGAATAGTTCATTCGGAATTAAAAAGTTGTCCATTTGGAATTTGTATTTTCTGAATGGCAACAGTTTTGGTTTGTTTTTATTTGGTTTTGCATTGTTTATAATCATGAAGTTACATAATTCTATTTATAGGTTCATGTTTATAATAGCCAGTGATACGTTATATTTTATTTAGACATTTAAACATTACAACTGAATAGTTTTACAAGGTTTTATAGCAAATAAATAAGAATATGTGCGATACAAAACATGTATGAAAATGATATGTATGTTTCCTAAGTTGAATTAAACAAACGGAAAAAAATGGCTGCCAAAAGTTTCTGTTTTGAAGCGGTACTAACCGGATTCGTTCATGACAGATGAGGATCATTATATATATTAATGATTGAGTTTTATTATCTGAATGATACATGCGTATAGTAAATGTGAACAAAACAACAGGGTTAATTATTTTTTATTTTACCATGTTTTTATTAACTTCGATTCTTGTGTGTTTGTTTGTGGGTTTGTTTGTGGGTTTGTCAGGGACAAATCTTGCAATCGATTTTTAACTAACTTCCCGACTAGCTAGATATTTGAAATTTTCAGAACAGCTCACAACACGGTGACAATACATTTTTCTAATAATTTTAGTCAACTATTTCAAATCCCGCTGCCTTCGGCAGCGCTTATATGATTCGACAGAAAATTTATTTATCTAACTTCCCGACTAGCTAGACATTTGAAACTTTCAGAATAGTTCAGAACAGGGTGAAAATGCATTTTCGTAAAACCTTTAGTCAACTGTTTCGGGTTCCCGCTGCCTTCGGCAGCGTTATCAGTACAAAGCTTGCAATCGATTTTTCACTAACTTTCCGACTAGCTAAACATTTGAAATTTTCAGGACAGCTCACAACACGGTGAGAATACATTTTTCTAATAATTTTAGTCAACTATTTCAAGTCCCGCTGCCTTCGGCAGCGCTTATATGATTCGACGAAAATTTATTTAACCAACTTCCTGACTAGCTAGACATTTGAAACTTTCAGAATAGTTCAGAACACGGTGAAAATGCATTTTCTTAAAACCTTTAGCCAACTGTTTCGGATTCCTGCTGCCTTCGGCAGCGTTATCAGTGCAAAGCTTGCAATCGATTTTTCACTAACTTTCCGACTAGCTAGACATTTGAAACTTTTAGGACAGCTCACAACACGGTGACAATACATTTTTCTAATAATTTTAGTCAACTATTTCAGGTCCCGCTGCCTTCGACAGCGCTTATATAATTCGACAGAACATTTATTTAACTAACTTCCCCACTAGCTAGACATTTAAAATTTTCAGAATAGTTCAGAACACGGTGAAAATGCATTTTTTTAAATACCTATAGCCAACTGTTTCGGGTTCCTGCTGCCTTCAGCAGCGTTATCAGTACAAAGTTTGCAATCGATCTTTCACTAACTTTCCGACTACCTACTTTTAGGACAGCTCACAACATGGTGACAATACATTTTTCTAATAATTTTAGTCAACTATTTCAGGTCCCGTTGCCTTCGGCAGCGCTTATATAATTCGACAGAACATTTATTTAACTAACTTCCCGACTAGCTAGACATTTAAAATTTTCAGAATAGTTCAGAACACGGTGAAAATGCTTTTTTTAAAATACCTTTAGCCAACTGTTTCGGGTTCCTGCTGCCTTCGGCAGCGTTAACAGTACAAAGCTTGCAATCGATTTTTCACTAACTTCCCGACTAGCTAGATATTTGAAACTTTCAGGATAGCTCAGAACACGGTGGCAATATATTTTTTTAATACTTTTAGTCAACTGTTTCAGGTCCCTACTACCTTCGGCAGCGTTCATATGATTCAACAGAAAATTCATTTAAATAACTTCCCGAGTAGCTAGACATTTGAAACTTTCGGAACAGTTCAAAATACGGTGAAAATGCTTTTTAAAAATATTTTTATCCAATTGCTTCGGGGCCCTGCTGCCTTCGGCAGCGTTTCCAGTACAAAGCTTGCAATCATCTTTTAACTAACTTCCCGGCTAGATAGCCATTTGAAACTTTTATAATAGCTCAAAAGACGATAGCAAGGAATTTTTTTAGTACTTTTACCCAATTGCTGGGGTTCCGGCTGCCTTCAGTAGCGTTTATATGATTCAACAGAAAATTAAAAAACATGGTTTATAAAATTTTTTTTATCTTATAATTATTTTAACTATGCTCGATTTAATATGTATAATGATTTAAAACTAGCTCTTATTCCATATTTTACGAACGTTTTTGAAAATTTATGTATTAAGCGGTCTGGTGCTTCAGTCAGAAAAAAATTATCATCATTCTTTTTTCAACAATTCAGGAAATAATTACTTTTGAAACTTGTACCTTTTAAGAGGCGTTAAGAGAGAATTTAGCTATATGTTACAGTTGCTAGAATAATTGTATATTTTATTTATTTATTTTTATTTTATTTTATTTATTTATTTATTTTTTATGTTAAAGCTAATTTTTCGTCTGTATAATCCTTGCGCTCAGAATTAAATGCAAATGATCCATCACATTAATCTAAAATAAATCATGAACATAATTTTTCTGGAAAACTCCATTTCTTAAAAAAAAAAAAAAAAAAAAAAAGAAATCATAATTATTTTTTAAATTTTTATCACTACTTTTGGCTAATCTATATCTATATCTATATCATTATATAAAGCGCAAAAAATTGTTTGTTTGTGGAGGGTAATCTCTGAAACTACTAAACCGATTTAAAAACTTCTTTCACTGACCGAAAGCTACAGTATGCCATATTGTTATAGGCTATATTTAATTTTGATAAAATAAATTTTAGTTTAAAATCTGAGCATTTTAATTAAAATCCCCATAGAAGCCGTAATAGAAATGGAAATAATGAAATATTAAAAAAATTAGCTGCTGCCAACATAAAAGAAACATTTACATATTCATTTCGTTTTTAAAATATCTTGACGTGAAAAGAAAAGAAATATATTTGCACGTGCATTAAATTGAAATTCATATAAAGCTTTTTTAATTGTTAAACCTTCACGTTAAATCTGACGTCATTATAGAATTTTTATAGTGTTTATTTTTCTAATAATTTAATTTGATATGATATAATATCTAAGCATCAATGTTTAAACCACTTAGTCTTTATTACTCCGTGGTTTAAACTGATGTGTGTAAACGAAATTGGAATTTAAAAATAAATCTATAAATAAATAAAATAAAATAAGAAATTCTATTTTATAATATTATTTATTTTAATTTATAATTGTTGCCAAAAAGATTTACGAATTAATTTATTTTTAGACATATAATAAAATATATTTTCACGCGAACAATAATATAAAAAGTGAACTGGATTTTTTGTAAAAAAATAATAAAGATCGAGGAAAATCTAACACATGCATACAATAACTAATACATATCTATACCCAAATATGAGGATTAAAATCGGGAAATAATTCTAGAATTTTAATTAAAAAAAAAAAAGAAAAAAAAAAAAAAATCCAATGAGCGATTAACATGGAAAATCTTTTTCTTGCATCCACGGGCGGTCAGTGATGTCATACTTCGCATGCGTATTGAGATGTTTAAATTTATTTGGCGACTATGTTTAGCAACTAACAGTTATGGCAAGTAGCTCAATATACATAGCGCATACAGCCATTACTGAAATGTAAATAGCATTTAATTATTTGAGTTACATTATGTTGACTGGAAACCTATTTAATATACCTATGCTCTATAGCTATACTAATATAAAAAAAAAGAAAGGTTTTATGCATATGTAGAGAACGATCGCTAGAACTAAAAAGCCGATTGCTTTTTTTTTTTTTTTTTTTTTTTTTTTTTCTTTCAATAATCAAAAGTTACACTGTCTCTCTCTAAGTGCTAGAAGCTATAATAAATTTTGGTAAAATAAATTTTTAATTAAAATTTTCAATATTTTAATTGAAAACAAAGCATAGATTTGATATCTATCGTCATTGGCGATTTTTGTATTTGGCGATCGAAAACGTAATACGAAAATCTGTATATTATCGTAGTAAATACGAGATGTATGTGTTTACTTCAATTACCCTACTACCGTAGGTAGTTGAAGTATTGTATAGGTTTTGGCAATTGGTCAGTGTGTGTGTATATGTGCACGTGTGTGTGTAATCTTCTGGCTGTCATATCTCCAAAACTAATAAAAATAGAACTACTAAACTTCACAAGTGATTCAGGTCTGGTGTACAGATAAATTTTCCAAATTTTCGTGAAAATTGAAAAACCGGAATTGGGTCGTCGAAAACGAGAAATGGGACCCTAAGCCATATTAAAAAACACCTCTAATGATTTTCTTCAAAGTTGCTATATAAATAATATATTAGATGCCCTTTCGATTGAAAAGTTGCTTAGTTCAGGAAAATTGATAGGCGTCCTCTATAAACAGCTCAATTTCAGACTTCGCAAGTGCGTTCCTTTAAAAACGCCTGTACGGATTTTTTTCAAACTAGCCATGTTAACTTCCTATTAAATATCCTTTTGTATGTAATTATTGTTTTTAGGTCAATAATTGAGTATGTTAAGTTTTGGTAAAAGTTGGTATCTCAAAAACGGCTCTAACGTATTCTTGAAAAATTTTTCTTTAATCCAATTTAGATAACCTTTCTCAAGTATTACGTGCTTATTACAGGAATATTAACGGTCATCCTGATTAGGTAGTTCAGTTTTAGATCTCGGAAATTCGTGTTTAAAAAAATAACTATCTATTTTTTTCCCTTTTTTTTTTAACTCGCTATGCAAAATCTGTTGTATGTGTCTTTATACGTGTATCAAGTTTCTCTTACTCGAAAATCTCAAAAAATGCAAGTAATATCTCCAAAAAATTGTATATATTACGTGCAATAGTGGGTAATAGAAGTCGTGTGGTTGTTTCACACCAGATTCTGTAATAGTATATATTGTACGAATATTGTTTCATATTATTGATTTCTCCTTTAATATACATTATTAAAATAATAATCAATTATGGAAAAAATTAAATATATTTGCGAAATGAAAAAATAAATAATAATTAAAGCTATTATGACGTCAATTTTATCAAAAACGTTTTCATGTCATAGGTTTATTTTTCAATATTTTTTATTCATGAGTAAAGAAATGTTTATTTTTATGAAATAAATAAATAAATAAATAAATAGCATTAAGTAAAAATTGCCAACATTTAACAACTAATTAAAAAAAAATAATTGTAAAATTATATTTTGACTTTCCAGTTAATAATATTGCCTGACTATAACATATAAACTGATATATTTCTTGATTTTTTACATATCAATCCACCTTTAACTAAAATTTGTTCATCGGTGCGAAGCCGGACGGGTCAGCTAGTCATTATATAAAGCGCAAAAAATTGTTTGTTTGTGGAGGGTAATCTCTGAAACTACTGAACCGATTTAAAAACTTCTTTCACTGACCGAAAGCTACAGTATGCCATATTGTTATAGGCTATATTTAATTTTGATAAAATAAATTTTAGTTTAAAATCTGAGCATTTTAATTAAAATCCCCATAGAAGCCGTAATAGAAATGGAAATAATGAAATATTAAAAAAATTAGCTGCTGCCAACATAAAAGAAACATTTACATATTCATTTCGTTTTTAAAATATCTTGACGTGAAAAGAAAAGAAATATATTTGCACGTGCATTAAATTGAAATTCATATAAAGCTTTTTTAATTGTTAAACTTACACGTTAAATCTGACGTTATTATAGAATTAAAAGTGCTTATTTTTCTAATAATTTAATTTGATATGATATGATATAATATCTAAGCATCAATGTTTAAACCACGGAGTCTTTATTACTCCGTGGTTTAAACTGATGTGTGTAAACGAAATTGGAATTTAAAAATAAATAAATAAATAAAATAAAATAAAATAAGAAATTCTATTTTATAATATTATAGAGCATTTCCTCGTGACGTCTGGTGGTTGGCAAAAAAGCGCACTCGACTTTCCCGCGCCCCGCCCACCATTGATTGTCCGTTGGTGATCCGCCATCGCTATGCTTTTCCCAAGCCTTTTTGCCAACCACTCATAAAAGTTGAGATGTTTGTTTACAAACAAGGAACTGCCCTATTTATTTTAATTTATAATTGTTGCCAAAAAGATTTACGAATTAATTTATTTTTAGACATATAATAAAATATATTTTCACGCGAACAATAATATAAAAAGTGAACTGGATTTTTTGTAAAAAAATAATAAAGATCGAGGAAAATTATTTCCCCATTTTAATCCCCATATTTGGATAGAGATATGTATTAGTTATCATGTGCATCCGTTAGATTAAATTGTTTTTGTTGTAAAATTCATAAAATTGGAATTTTAAATTTCAAAACTCTAGAAAAAAAAAAAAAAAAAAAAAAAAAAAATGCACTCCGGGAGTGCCGACAGAAGTGAAAACTTGAACAATTACATGTGTATTTCTTGAATCGTCAGGAAATATTTTATTGTGCAGGAAATACTTTTAAATGAAGTATTTTTTTATTCATTAATATAAACTACTACTACAAAAATTATATTACAATTTCATTCAATGCGCTAACGGCAATAGAGACAGTGTCCGGAGATGAGAGAAGTCGTGTAGAGCCGCACCAGATTGTAAAAACGCGAGAACAATGGCAGCTTTGGGCTTTCTTACGGTTTTGTGAGGTCTAACTGCAATAGAGACAGTGTCCGGAGATGAGAGAAGTCGTGTAGAGCCGCACCAGATTGTAAAAAGCGTGAGAAAAATAGCAGCTTTGGGCTTTCTCACGGTTTTGTGAGGTCTAACTGCAATAGAGACAGTGCCCGAAGATGAGATAAGTCGTGTAGAGCCGCACCAGATTTTAAAGTAATACACAGTATATAATTATTAACACTTCACATTAGAAAGTTAATTGTATGATACATTATTTGTGTCATACAAGGATGGAAAGCGTCAGCTGACGATGACGTGAATTCAATGATTTTTGTTCGCCCAAAAGTTTTCACTTCAAATGGAAAGCGTCAGCTGACGATGACGCGAGTTCAATAATTTTTGTTCACCCAAAAGTGCTCAACGCGCCTAAAGAAGTTTTCACTTCAAAAATGGCAAATTTCCATATTCGATTGAAAACATAAACATTTCATTTCAAAGGATGATATTTACACAATAAACATCCAACTAATAAACTAATTAAAAGGGAAAGGGTAAATATTCTATCATAATTTGAAGTCAAATTTGTTTTCAAATGTCTAAATAAAGTATCTGATATAATATACTAATATGTTGCAGCGGAATAGATTTGATATCCGTCATCCTTGGCAGAAAAAAAAAAATATCGCCAAATTATCTGGCGAATACAATTTAATTCCTTTCAAAAATCATGGTTGTTTTAAAAACTTACATTAAGAGTGTAACGAATAATATGAAACAATATTTCGTACAATACATATTACGAAAATATACATCTGGCATGTATATTTTCGTATTACGTTTTTGATCGCCAAATACAAAAAACGCCAAGGGTGACAGTTTTGAAATTTAAAATTAAAATTTTGTCAATTTGACAGCAAAATAACTCAATCTAACACATGCATACAATAACTAATACATATCTATACCCAAATATGAGGATTAAAATCGGGAAATAATTCTAGAATTTTAATTAAAAAAAAAAGAAAAAAAAAAAAATCCAATGAGCGATTAACATGGAAAATCTTTTTCTTGCATCCACGGGCGGTCAGTGATGTCATACTTCGCATGCGTATTGAGATGTTTAAATTTATTTGGCGACTATGTTTAGCAACTAACAGTTATGGCAAGTAGCTCAATATACATAGCGCATACAGCCATTACTGAAATGTAAATAGCATTTAATTATTTGAGTTACATTATGTTGACTGAAAACCTATTTAATATACCTATGCTCTATAGCTATACTAATATAAAAAAAAAAGAAAGGTTTTATGCATATGTAGAGAACGATCGCTAGAACTAAAAAGCCGATTGCTTTTTTTTTTTTTTTTTTTTTTTTTTTTTCTTTCAATAATCAAAAGTTACACTGTCTCTCTCTAAGTGCTAGAAGCTATAATAAATTTTGGTAAAATAAATTTTTAATTAAAATTTTCAATATTTTAATTGAAAACAAAGCATAGATTTGATATCTATCGTCATTGGCGATTTTTGTATTTGGTGATCGAAAACGTAATACGAAAATCTGTATATTATCGTAGTAAATACGAGATGTATGTGTTTACTTCAATTACCCTACTACCGTAGGTAGTGGAAGTATTGTATAGGTTTTGGCAATTGGTCAGTGTGTGTGTATATGTGCACGTGTGTGTGTAATCTTCTGGCTGTCATATCTCCAAACCTAATAAAAATAGAACTACTAAACTTCACAAGTGATTCAGGTCTGGTGTACAGATAAATTTTCCAAATTTTCGTGAAAATTGAAAAACCGGAATTGGGTCATCGAAAACCAGAAATGGGACCCTAAGCCCATATTCAAAAACACCTCTAATGATTTTCTTCAAAGTTGCTATATAAATAATATATTAGATGCCCTTTCGATTGAAAAGTTGCTTAGTTCAGGAAAATTGATAGGCGTCCTCTATAAACAGCTCAATTTCAGACTTCGCAAGTGCGTTCCTTGAAAAACGCCTGTACGGATTTTTTTCAAACTCACCATGTTAACTTCCTATTAAATATCCTTTTGTATGTAATTATTGTTTTTAGGTCAATAATTGAGTATGTTAAGTTTTGATAAAAGTTGGTATCTCAAAAACGGCTCTAACGTATTCTTGAAAATTTTTTCTTTAATCCAATTTAGATAACCTTTCTCAAGTATTACGTGCTTATTACAGGAATATTAACGGTCATCCTGATTAGGTAGTTCAGTTTTAGATCTCGGAAATTCGTGTTTAAAAAAATAACTATCTATTTTTTTCCCCTTATTTTTTAACTCGCTATGCAAACTCTGTTGTATGTGTCTTTATACGTGTATCAAGTTTCTCTTACTCGAAAATCTCAAAAAATGCAAGTAATATCTCCAAAAAATTGTATATATTACGTGCACGGAGTAATATTACTCCGTGATTACGTGTAATAGTGGGTAATGGAAGTCGTGTGGTTGTTTCACACCAGATTCTGTAATAGTATATATTGTACGAATATTGTTTCATATTATTGATTTCTCCTTTAATATACATTATTAAAATAATAATCAATTATGGAAAAAAATTAAATATATTTGCGAAATGAAAAAATAAATAATAATTAAAGCTATTATGACGTCAATTTTATCAAAAACATTTTCATGTCATAGGTTTATTTTTCAATATTTTTTATTCATGAGTAAAGAAATGTTTCTTTTTATGAAATAAATAAATAAATAAATAAATAGCATTAAGTAAAAATTGCCAACATTTAACAACTAATTTAAAAAAAATAATTGTAAAATTATATTTTGATTTTCCAGTTAATAATATTGCCTGACTATAACATATAAACTGATATATTTTTTGATTTTTTACATATCAATCCATCTTTAACTAAAATTTGTTCATCAGTGCGAAGGCGGACGGGTCAGCTAGTTATATATATAATTACAAAATTTTTAATGTTAAGCAGGCAACTGATCGTCATTTCATATATTTATATGACATAAAAATGTTAAACTTTCATTACATTCTGGATAACCATCGTAGAAATATTACGCGCGCAAGATTATAAATCAACAAAAATTTGAATCTGATATTTAAAAAAAACGAAAAACATAGAATTATTTTAATGACTATAATATAGAGATTAAATCTTTCTTAAATCATGTGAAAAATTGCAAGTTTTAAAAGCAATTATTTTTTGAGTTATTGTCAATAAAGCTATGGTCATTTTTTCTAATACATTTTTTTTCCTTTCAAAGGTACCTCACCCCTTTATATTGACAATAGTTAACCAGAATTAATTTTGGAAGCAGTCACCTCTTCATTTGGAATGCAGTTTAAAAGCTTTTCGTTAATGAGGGGCATGTAAAGTGACACTTGCGCCGTTTAAGCTATACCTACTGATTGAAATGCATCTGTATAATGTTTCTGTAATCAGAAGTTGTTTAGGAGAAACCTATGTAAACAAAGATTTGCATATTTGTTTAGTGATTTTTTTTCCGCACAAAATCGTTCTATTTATTTAAAAAATATATATATTTATTTTTACTATTTATTCTCGAGAGATTTTTTAAGGCCTCTTAAACGCACTGTATAAATATTTATTTTCTTTTATAGCATTAAAACATCCTTTGGTTTTATTGATTTTTCTATATCTTAAAACAAAAGACACCATAATTATGTATTCTATTAATCCATGTAGCTATATAGTGTTCTGTCGAGAGTGACGCCGTCTTGACTTGTTTAGTTTCCGAAGACAAGCATAGATTATTTAAAAATTGTGATTACCAGTTTATATTAAGTTTTTATATGCCGCCCTTACTGCGTGGTGGTTAGTGTCCTTGACTACCCCACTCTAGTGCCCAGGTTCGAATGCCGAACAAGGCATGGACGTGTGGTCTCTGTTAGGTGTAGCGATGGCCGGGCCGTCGGGTCCTCCTTCACAAATACCCCCTCCTTGTCAATGCTTAGTCGCAAGCGCAGCGCCATTGAAAAAAAAAAAAAATATTTTTATTTACTCTTATAACCCTTCATATATCTTCGTCTGAATATTGTAATCAAATTACAAACTAATGACAAATATTTTTAAATTAAACTTTCCAAACTAAATTTAATAATAAATAATTTTTAGGCTTCTGATTCTGACAGTAAACAATGAAAATTTATTTTTTTTGTTATAAGCCTCTAATCATACAAAGAAACTCTTCGTTTAGAGAGAAAAAAAAAAAAAAACTAGATACTTATAAATGTTTTTCTACTAAAGAGAATGATGGCGGTGCACGGGTGAAGTCCGATTGACCGGACATGGGCTTTAGACCAATGAGAATGATATCAATGGGGTGAATGCCGTAATGGGTGGAATGCCCTTGGAAGGTACATTTTAGGGGTCTTTGCCCATATTTGACCGAGTTTTGAAGAAAACTACAGAAAGTACCAAACGGCTAGGTAGGTGACTATGACCTGGGTTTAAACCTTGTCCTTTCCGACTACTATCTTTGAAATCAGAACATTTCGTTCATTGGTGGGGCTATAAAATTATAATAAAACGCATCAACAAATTACATTTAAAATACATATTGACATAATTTTATAATAAAGGTTTAGTAAAATATTCACATTCGAAATAATTTCAAAATTTGATTATAATGAATAAACTTTTAAATTCGCCAGAAAATTAAATTAAATACTATTTAAGTGACAGCTTATTTTTGGATAACAAATATTTAATTAAAATTCTCTATGTGGAATAATAGTCTTTTCTCTAAACTCGAAATTTTCAAGAGATATCTAATTTAAAAATATTTTATTTTTCTGTAGAATTAAAATCTAGTTAAATTATTAAAAATTCAAATTCAGTTTGATGTCACTTGAGAAATACATATTCTTTCCCTTAATTTAATATCTTTTAAATTTAATATGTTAAACAATGATTGTTTTGTTTAAAGATGTGCAAAAGTATATTAGGTTTCACTATCGTATATTTGGATGAAACACAAAAAGACTATATAAGGTACTATTTTTCCGATGATAAATTTGGATTTCTTATAAGCTTTAATTCAATCAGCATTAAAAAACAAGAATGAAAAAACATGCGATCTGCATTGATTATTAACATTTTCCAACTATACGTACTCATTGCATTGTTTAACCTTCAATATTCATTAGTATGTCGTCACACAGCGGAAAGACAGAAGGGCACACAGTTTGACTAATTGAATTCATAATTGCTTTGAATATTGTCTGAAAGTGTTAAAAACCCTTTGCATAAAAGGAAATACAATTTCAACTATTCCAATTGTAGCCGTTAATATATTTGAATATTTTAGTATAGTTCTGTAAATCTTAACTCTAAACATACCATACATATTCTGTACAATTTGATTTTATCATAATAAAAATAAATTTTGATTTCATTATGATTTTTGCAGTAGAAAGTTACTTAATATGGTTTATAAAATGCCTCTTATAAAACACAATACATTTACAATCTATTGGGTATCTCTGTACATAAATTATTTATGATAATAATGGTGTTTTAATAGAAAACACTGCATTGCAAACTTGAATAACTTATATATATATATATATATATATATATATATATATATATATATACATATATATATATATATTTTTTTTTTTTTTTTGAAGAAATTCTGAGAATATTTATCAACGCTAGAGGTGGGCAGTTGGACAAATAAACAGCCGGACAGAAAGACGGAGGTGGACTAATTTAAATCCTACTCACTATTAAATATCGTTAGAAGGTTTCTTAAATGCTTAACAATAGTAAAAATACAATTCCAGCAATTTCCAGTTATGACCCTTAATGCATCTGAATACTTTTGTGCGATCCGGTAAATCTTATAGCTAATTATACTGTATACTAGACAAAGCACTTTTTTTTTGTGTGAATTTGAATAATAAATGTCCCTTTCATTAAGATTTAAGCAAAATATAGTAATTAAAATACCTCACATACAACGCATTGCTTGAATTTCTTTTGGGTATCCCTGTACACAAACTATTGGTGTTTACTCCAATATCAATAGGGAAAATCCGATAATGAACTTGAAGAACATATATCAGTTTTAAAGAATTATGGGAGTTAGAGAGCGAACGGACAAACAGACAGTTAGGTAGTTGGACAGACAGAGAAACTGAAATCATAAACATATTTCAACTTTGTTTTAAATCTTAGAATGTATTTTAAAAATATATTTCTGAAAATTATCAGTTTTGTATTTTTATGAATTTAAACAATCTTAAATACTGTTAGGTTATATATTAAGTAAGTACCCACCGGTATATTAAATAAATAATTTCTTACGTTGTGTTTCTAAGAGTAAATAAAAGATAGAGATTTCCCCTTCAGTTTCTTCTTGTTCGAAACTTCCCCTTTTGACATACATTGTTGTTAATCCGATTTTTTATCTGAAGCGATCAAATGGTTGCCCTGCTATAACAAACATTTTACGACTTTAATTAGTATGTAAAATATGTCCAGTTTGAGAAACAGTAGCAACTGAAGTTAGATCATATCTCCTAATAGGTAGCATTGCTTATTTTACACGCAATTGTATTTCACAATTTCAGGTATTGTTACTCGTATTTCAATGGATATTTGTCAAAACTGTATCAAACACGAAGTAAAAATGATATTAAATTTATCAAAGATATATATGTGTATATATATATATATATATATACATACATATATAATTATTATTATTATTATTATTAGTTGAAGAATTTCTTTTGACATTTCTGGTAATTTGATATGATTAGAAATGATTAAAAATTTTCAAATTTTATGCAATAGGATTTCTTCTTGTCATTTTAATATGTATGTGAAACAGTATTTTCTAAATTTTATTTTAGAAAACTCTTTGATAATTATTTTATTTATTTATTTATTTGTTAAATTAATATTTTCCATACAGATTTATATGACAAGAGAAAAAACTTTAACTTGACACTAACTGTATGCAGCACTGGCTGACTAATTTGAATTATAAAACCTACATAACTATTGTAATTAAACAATTGTTACGAATCACAAGGATATGCCATTCATATATAATCAAGTTTAAATTAGATTAATGCAATACTTTTTAGGTTAAAATTTCAAATCATGCTATCCTTTTACTAGAAAATATTTCTTGAATATATCTTGGATTATGCTAGCTTATCATGCCTTCTGAAATCTGATAGAATTACATGATGTTTCGAGTTTGCTGGATCCCCCCTTGCCGTTAAAGCTGATATTGCATTTATTGATTTTTTTTCGCGAATATTTTTTCCCTTAAATAAGCATTTGTCATTTTTTTTTATTCAACTTTGCTTATTAAATTTATTTTTAAATTCCTCTGTCGTTTCTTATAATTTATCATAAATTAAATTATCTTTCTGTATGAGAATTTAGTACTGCTTTTAGCGCCTATTTTATACAAATTTTTGTGAATTATATAATTTTCGTGGTTATTAATATAGCTCAGTTTATATTAGTACAATTTTTTTCCGTCATTTTTTTTATACTTCAGTGTGATTAAATCCTCTAATATTATTTTAAGTAAAATCCTGTACCTAAAAATTTGAAGTAACTCGTTTCCATTTATTGAGCATTTAGTAATGAATTTAGCTTAACCGTTTACCCGCCAATGTTCCAATAATGGAACATGATTTTTAAAATAAAAAATTTACATGTAAAAAAACTCTTATTAATATCACTTTTACATACAAATGAATATGACATTATAAAGTATTTTTTACAATAAGTTTTATTCTGTTTAGATAATTATTTATTTTTTTACGATTTTTTGAATTTTACTATATTTTGTCAATTTTACTCTCTCTTACAATTAAATTTACCAAAATTCCAGTTTAAATTGAAAAAACGCAATACTTTAAAATATTTCATTAGAAAACATATCCTACGGGAATACAACAAAAGCAAAATTTTATTTTTAAATTTTAATGGTAAAATTTACGTTTTTATGTCTCTGTTCCATTATTGGAACATTGGCGTTTCGAGAGTTCATTTTTCATTTATGTGCAAAGCATTGTATGATATTGCAAACATTATTTTCTTTTGCATTCTGATAAGAATAGTAACTTTTCTAAAGAAAGTAAACAGATAAAAGAGATAATAGGGGGAAAGTGAGGGATTATTTAGACTTCTTTTGTCCTCTAAAATTCGAAAAATAAGCAGGTACAAGATAATACTGTTTTCAAATGGAAGCTGCAAAACTTCGAAAGGATTATAGTATTGGCCCTTGACATTGATGTTCAGTTTAGTAAAGTCATAACAATAGAAAGAAATTATTTTTGATAAGGTGGCTGAATATGTGTGTGTGTTGGGGGGGAGGGGGGATTTCACCTGTGCCTTTGGAGACAAGTGCAGTTTCACATAAAAGGTGTCTTATTCCATATGTTTGCTGAAATAGTTATCAGTTTCCTTTCAGATAGCGTTTTTCTTATTAGTTTTGTTCGATGACAGTGAAAAAGGTGCATGTGTGCTTTCTATGTGTTTCATTTATAAAGTTTTCATAAATTTAACATCATGTCCAAAAGATGCCTCACGGTACAAGAAGCTGTGGCCTTTCTAGAAACTCTTTCGGATTCTGATTTGGAAGATGTAGATATTTGCCAGTTAGAGCCGGATGAACGTGGTGATATAACCGATGAAGAAGATATTGATGACAATAATTTAGACGCTGTTACGCCATTTGATGTGTGTGGAATGGTCGACGTCACTTTAAAAAAAGATGTAAGTACTCCAAATGAAGAGGAATTTCAGAAACCGGGTCCAAGTGCCAAGAAGAAACGAAAAACTGAAAACCCTGTAGTAAAATGGAAAAAAAAAGTGAAATTCGATAATCCAACAGAATTTGAAAAACCGGTACCAATATTGCATAAATTTCCAGAACTCATGGACTGCACTCCTCTTGATATATTTCATAAATTTTTTCCTGAAGAATATGTCGAATATCTTGCGGATATGACGTCACTTTATGCTTTGCAAAAAGGTGAAACAATTGATGTTTGCAAGAATGATATCTTACAATTTTTTGGTCTTCTTCTTCTAAGTGGATACCATTCAGTTCCTACTGAAGATATGTATTGGAATTCTGCGGAAGATACATGTGTTCCAATAGTTCCAACTGTTATGCCCCGCACTCGTTTCAGAAATATCAAGAAATTTTTTCATGTAATGGATAACAATAAGTTGGAAAATGGTGATAAATTAGGTAAAATAGCCCCGATTTATAAAGAGTTGTCCAAAAATTTCCAACAATTTGGAATATGGCATGAGAAGTTAAGTATCGATGAATCAATGGTTCCTTACTACGGTCGTCACTCATGCAAAATGTTCATAAGAGGAAAACCGATCAGATTTGGTTTTAAAGTATGGATGTTATGTTCTTCAACAGGTTATCCATATGCAATGGATATATATTCTGGGAAAAAATCAGAATCAGATAATAGTATTTCTGGACAGCTCGGACCGAGAGTTGTTAATGAGCTTTTATCTGTTGTTGGAGATAACTCACATCATGAAGTATATTTTGATAACTTTTTTACGTCTTATAATTTATTGTTGGAATTATCCCATAAAGGAATGCGAGCAACGGGAACAATTCGTGAAAATCGTACACAAAAATGCCCGTTGAAATCTAAAAAAGAACTTACCAAAGAAGACAGAGGAAGTTTTGATTTCCGATCTGACGGATCTGTTTATATCTGCAGCTGGAACGATAACGCGGTAGTGACTGTAGCATCAAACTGCTACACACATGAGCCTATAGGTAGTGTGAAACGCTATTCATGTGCAAAAAAAGGTAATATTGAAGTACCTCGGCCAAATCTAATAAAAAAATACAACGAAGGAATGGGCGGAGTAGATGTTTTAGATAAGCTTTTATCTAGTTACAGGCCTCAGTTGCGAAGTAAGAAATGGTGGTGGAATCTATTTAGTAACGCATTAAACATGGCAGTTGTAGCTAGTTGGAATTTGCACTGCGAAGTGCATGCAAACTCTAAAAAACTATCACATTTGGAATTTAGAAGACAGTTGACGATGAATCTTTTGCGGAAAAAAGAGCGTCTTACCAAACATCCTGGACCTCGCAGTCATTTAAAAGTTGAATTAAGACAATCTGATGGTCATTATATAATATCTACGTCTCAAGGTCGTTGTGTTGTTTGCAAAAAGAACACTACAAAAAAATGTTTTCATTGTGAAAAGCGACTGCATGAAAAATGTTTTCTGTCGTATCACAGTCGCTGAAATTATGTGAGTATCATTTATAATTATCTTTTAATGTATCTATAGTGTCATAATATTTATTAATTGTTCATTATTTAAAGATAAATAAACAAAACAGTTAATATTAAGAAGATATTATAATTATTAGACTTTAAATTAACTATTTTCATGAACTTTTAAAAATATGCAAAAAATAATCATGTAACACGCCAATGTTCCAATAATGGAACATGGCTAAAAACACACTCAAAAATTTTTTTCACCTAATTTTAAAACTTTATTGTATTTATATACTCTTAATTAATATAATAACCAAATTTCAAGTCATTGGGACTATTCTTTCTTAATTCGGCGTTTAAACGGTTAATTAAGTTTAAATTAGGGAAGAAATTAGTAAATAAATAAAAGGGAAATAGGGTGCTTGAGTATTTCCATCCTAGTTCGTATATTCGTATAATGGACTGTCATGTATCCAAAATATTTTGTGCTCGCCAATTTAAAATATACATATATATTAATTGTTAGTCATCAAATTCTAAATGCAACCATGCCGTACCAAATTTTAAATCATATGTTAGTTTCATTCTTAATTTAAGGCATTTCAAATAATTAATTCCTTAGAAAATATCATTGCTAATCGTTTTTATATTTCTATTTTAAGACTGATCACTAATAAGTACTTTATTTAACATTACTCTATCAAATTAATACAACATGAATAATTATTTTTCTTGTTTTAAAAAATTAATATCATTAAAATGCACTTGAAATAATTTCAGTCTGTAGAAGATAAAGCATAAAGTTTCTACTTTCTATGCTTGTTAAAAAGTTATTTGTCCTTAGCTCGATAAATCCTGTACAGTTCTTGCAACAATAACAAGAAACAACATACCTATCTGATCTGATCTTATTCAAATGTTGAGTTTGTTGCAAGGGTGGTCAACAACTATGAGGGTGCAACTTGCTTACCAACTTGTAGTTTAATCGATAAAGGTGCCTGACAGCAAAGGTGTTAGCAGTTTAAATAATTTGAATCCAGAGACCATAATGATAAATTTCTTTGTGTCCCCATAAAGGAACCATACATCATATACTCTATACAATTTGCGTGATGAAGACCAGTAACATACTTACAAATTTCTAATTCAATCGAAAGTGGCTTGTAGATGTTATAGTCTCCAAGCACAATATACATTACTACACAAATATACACATTTGCACACATCACTGTAAAAATAATAAATATGAATTCGAAGATTTTAAACTGTACAAATACACCAAAGACTCATAGTTGGATTTTTCACGATTATGTTTTCCATATATACTATATGCTCTGAAAGTAAAAAAAAAATATAAATATAAATATAAATATAAAAAATAAATAAAGTCAGATTTTCCACATTCATAATGCTATTTAACATTTTCTAATAACTGTTTTCAAAAGGTTTGTTTTCCTAAATGGGAGTCCCTTTTTTTTTCACACTATTAATTTCTTAAAAATCAATTTTTAAACTATAATATATATATGCAATAAATAAAGTTTTATAAATATGTGATAATTAAACATAAAATCGAAATGTCTTTTTATATTACAGTGACAAAAGCCGAAGAAAAAAGTCTGTTTTTCACAATCAGAGGACCTTTTTTTATGTGTATATTTTAACTGGTGTTAATCAGACATAAATAGACGATGGTACATTCAATCATCTTGCAGAAGGGCTCTGTCATGATCCTATTACACAACGATTTTTCGCACAACTTTTGAACCAGTTGTTAATTTGAGCCATTTTTGTTGACTGAAATACCTCAACACCCAGTGTAATAGGAATTGGGAATACGAACTATTTTTTCTGACCAGTCATAAAAAGTTGTTCGTACGAGCAACTTCTCCTACTGTGATAAGCCTGTAAAAAGAAAGCTCTTTATACACGCAGAGAAAAGACAGCGCCGGATAGAATTCATTCATCGTTATTCTTTTCGCTCTCCCATGGAGACTTCGCATCGTCTCCGTTAAAAGAGCGATAAATACATGTGCTGCACAAGTGCAAATCACTTTTTCGAACAATTTTTTACTCAACTATTACAACCCTCTTTCAGATTTCGGCTTTCAGAAATTAGAGCAAACATTGACTCAAATGAAAGTTGCGTAAAAAATCGTTGTGTGTTATAGGAGCATCGAATTCTAATTTTTATTCAAACTTATTATGACCGTTTAATTGTGTTTTTACTATTTGCTTTAATGATCAGATATAGCTGCAATTCTAAAGCTTACTTTATTTTATTTATTAATTCAGCAGTTTATTTATTTATTTATTTATTTTTTTTTTTTTTTTTTCATAAACGCAAATTCAAAATATGATTTACAATTTAAAAAATTATTGCATTTTTTAAAATTTAAATATATATATATATATATATATTCATTTAATGAAGTATTATTTTATTTTTTTAAATCTAATTAATTTCAGAATGATAATCTATTAATTCAATTTTTTTAATACTTTCTTAAAATATCTATTTATTTTCCTCTATATTTTACAAATATTATTTTAGGCATTTTTTTCCTTTCTTTATATTTTCTTTTTCCTTTTTTTTTTTTTTTTTTTTTTTTTTTTTACTAATGTATGTACAAGACAACTTCCAACATGAATCCGTGTTTTAAATTGAGCATCATAATCTGCTACATGATTAAAACATAAATATTCCACATAAATTACTTAAATTGTATTATATATATATATATATATATATATACATATATATATATATATATTATTATTATTATTATTATTATTATTATTATTAATTAATTAAAGTTTTCAGTTAATTGTTTCTGAATCCGTTTAAGTACTTATTCTAAAGTAAATATAAGTTCAATTTACAGATTTAATATCACATTTGTCTTAATTGCGTATTATTGAAATGAGATATGCATGAAAGAATTAACTTAATTACGAAAATTTTGATTAAATTAATTTTAGATACATTTTTCATTGAGAGAATGGTAAATGCACGTAATTAAGTTAAATACAGCAGATTAAACAAAATATGATCTAGAGGATTTTATTTATTTATTTTATTATTATTTTATTTATTAAAAAACATTTTGAGAAATTAAAAGGCTTAATATTCTTTTGTGATTTTTATGCAAAAGGTAACCATAAGTTTTGATTTTTTTATATATTTTTCTGCCTACTTATCGCAATGTCTATCATACTTCTGGTATGTTTTTTACAGATATTATAGAAGTCATTTCATGAATAATGTTGACATTAAATGCACTGATGAAAATTCAGAATAGATTATAAATTTAAAATTTGGGGTACAATAAAATATTTAATCTTTTTCGCACACCATAAAATCAATATAAGCACTACTAGTTTCAAAATGATGTAGTATTTCTTCAGGTGCAAAAAGCATGTGCTGCTACTTTGGAAGCAAAAGCAGTCTTGATTTATAACCTCCAAGTGTGTGATGTTGATTAAATTAGTCTGATGTATGAAAAAAATATGTTTAACAGTTTTGTTCTCATTAAAAAAATTAACAATACCAAAACACTTTTCAAGTAAATTCAATCTAAACTTCAATGATTTGAGTATCGTTTTAAGGTCTTTTTTTTTTTTTTTTTTGCATATGGGAACTACGGATGGAAGTAGATGCCGATCTATTATGAACAAACATGTCCGACTCCAGATTCGAATCCAGTGTCTGGCAACAGACTATCTAGTTACTAGGCTACGAGAATAGCGTCTATTCGCGTTATTGTATAAAACTCTAATTTAAATCCCTAAAAAAGAATTGTAAGTCCAAACTCATGAAAATCTATACAGTTTGTGACAGGATAATCTATACAGCGTCTACTACACATACGCTAAATCGAATGAAGCATTTATATACTATCATATACACTCTTACACATAGATATGGAATACTGTAAATGTCGCAATCAGGAATTAAAGGTAGCTTTAAACTTACATGTTGCCCAAAATTTCATAAGCAGATACTTTCATGATTGCAATACTTTTTTGACATACTAATCAAAATTTAATTAACATAAAATCTTTTTCTACGTACATGAACGGACAAAAGAAAAAAAAACGCATTAAGATGTTCCCCCCCCCCCTTTTTTTTTCTTGAATTACCAATTTTATCATTTAAAGAGCAAATTTTTGAACGAGTTTTATTATGAAGTCTTTCACGTAAAATTTTGGCTTATTCCAAGTATTCAAAACAAAAAAAAAAGTTGTTGGGAAAGTTGTAATTTTGAAAAGTATTCCAAAAACGGCAACGATTAAACAGTTAATGATACCACAAAAATTATTAATTTTATAATGAAACACACACACACACACAAAAAATAATAAATAAATAAATAAATAAATAAATAAATAAAAATAAATACGCGAAATGGCAAAATAATTAAATGTTAAAAAATCATTGTTGAGATGGCTTTTATCAAGATATAAAATTTTTTGGTTGTTTAACTGGAAATTTGTTTCTAAACGGTCACGTTGCTCGTTAAAGCGAGATGACCGTAAATTAAAAAGACAGTGTTTAAAAAATCGATTTATTTTGCTTTAAAAAATTAGAAGAGGTTCAGAAAAAATGTTTAGAAACGTAATTTCGTTAAAAACATTGCAGCGATAATTAAACAAAGTAGGTTTAAAATCCAGCAGATCTGCGAAAAAACCATTATTAGCGAAAAGAATTAAGAGTTAATTTTTGGACTCTAGTAGTTTTCTCTGATGAGTCAAGTTTAACTTATTTACAGGTGAAGGAAACAAGCTAGTCGGATGGCAAAAATGTGACGAAAATGTGACGAAAATTGCACTCTTAAAATATTGAAATATTCCTTGTACATTATGGTATTGGGGTGCTTAATTTCTTAAGGAGTTGGACAAATTTTAATGTTCAAGGGATCAATCAACTCGAAATGAAACACAACTATTATAAAAGTGAGTGTCTACTCCACTATTTTGGAGGTATCTCAGATTTTTCCACAATCAGTATTTCATGATGATAATACACCTTGCCGCACGGTGTCTGTGGTACGTTTATTTGGTTCAAGTTGTTAAAATTACGTAATCTTCCTCTGTAACCAGTGGTGCCAGATCTGACGGATTTTTTATTCAATAATCACCAATACTTTTTTATTTTAACGTTTGAATAATCACTTCGAAGACTGGTACTTTATTATGTATATCAAAAATCACTTCTCAAAATTATTGGCGATTATTGAATAAAAAATCCACCAGATCTGTCTGTAACTGTCGTACTGTCTGTAACACCTACGATTCTGTTAGTATTCATTAATATTTTCACTTTAGATTAAATCATAGCAAAAATTTCGTAAAATTTCTTCTTTGTCAGATCTGGAAACAGTCCTGATCTCCATGCGATCGAAAATGTTTAGTTTATAAAGGGAGGGGCATAATCTAAATTCATAGCTTAAAACTTTTCAAGAGCTGAAACAAATATTTACGATGCTTGGTTTGGCACAGTGAAATATCTGAGGTTTATGTTAAAAAACTGTATAATACTTCACCGTTAAGCATTAAAGCAATCGTTCCATGTAAAATGGGAAATACCAAGTGCTAAATACTTTTTTTTTTTTTAATTATGTTTAGATCTAGCGAACAAAAGGTTTTATTTCTTATATTAAAGTGTACCGTGTTTAGTTCATATAATAAACCACAATAAAATACAAAATATAAGTTTATAATATTATGTTTAAAAAGAAAGTTTTATGTAGAATTTTTTTCAGTACTTCATGGAGTGTAATAAATCGAATTACTAAATTGAAAATATACATAGGTATCATTTTATCTCTTTGGTATTGCGCAAACACTGTAGTTTTGTTTTTTCCAATAATTAGTTTTGAAATTATTATAAATAAAATAGATATAAGTGAATTTTTCTGCATTGCGACTTTTTTATTTTATGCCACTTTGCATATATGTCAGGGATGAAACATTGGCACAGAATTCATACCACCAAGGCTGCTTACATACAAGTATTGACATTCCCATTAGATTAAGTTTGCAAGGTTATTTGCATAGAAGTCAAAAATACGATTGCTACGATCCTGTGAAGGAGTGGGAGAAATACATTCTGTTTTGATGCTTCATAACCGTTTGTTCATTTTTAATATTTCATAAATTAAAATTTCTATTCTGTAAAAAAGAAAAAAAAAAAAGAAAAGATAGGTTTTCTTAACTACATTTTTTGGTTTCAAAACGACTTGTAATCTCGTGTATTGCACGTTAAAAAGAAAATAATCCTTTCTTGAAAAGTATTTTTGTCGAGAGCCCCTTTGTATATTTCTTTTGTGATATCTGTAAGCAAACTAGAGGAAGCATTGCCCCGTGCATTCACTTTCACAAAAGGTGCTTTTTTCTCTCTCTTTTCATCCCTTACTACCGTGAGAGAATATCTGCGTTTCTTGTTCCTAGGTGGAGAAGAATGTTACTTTTCTTCCGTTTTTTGACAGTTAGATGGCTGTCTTGTGTTCAGAGCAGTGTGGGGGCGTGGCTGGGCCGAAGGTCAACAGCTGTGTCTATCAGCTCTTTTGTAGCTCGGTCGCAGTGATGAGGGAAATAAGGAAATGTCTTAGAGATTATAATTTCGGTCTTTTCCTTGGCGGGGGGGGGGGTGAAATTGGGCCTTGCAAGGTTAGCTGACTGTATGGGCGTGAGAATTTTGGTTTGAGAAATATTTTTAAATGAGGGCGTATTTAATTTTTAAGTAGGAGTGACCAAGATGATAGTTTCGGTTAGTTGTAGCGAATCAGACTCTCTCTTTTTAGCTGAGGCGAGTGGCAACGAATCATAGGTTGGTTACGTTTTGTTCAAGTGATTGCGTAGTTTTAATCGTGCGGTTTTTCGAGAGGTATTAAGAACTTTTTTTTGTTCTGAGTTTTTTTTAAGGGAGAGGGGCTTTTGGCCCCCTCTCAGATATGCCTAGAGTTCGCTCTGAGATTCACCTTGCGTCTCTCTGAGAGACTTTTGGAGTCTCCATCTCTCTTCGATTTACCGACCGAGGTTCTCATCATCGCTCCCTTGGCCTGATGTTGGTTTATATCCGACGTAGTTCAATGATACAATAGAATGATCAGACTTATCCTTCGACGCGTGCTCGTCGAAATTTTGGAGCTTGCTGTTAGCATATTTGGGACTTCTTTCTGATCGTTTTCTGCCGATAGTGAGAGGCGGAACACCTAGAAAAAGTGGAAGCAGGAATGTTGGCGGAAAAGTCATTCTTCAAATGCTTCCATCGATTTTTTTGTTCCTGTGTGGTCGGAAATGATGTGACTCCTCCTGGCAGCCTGTTAAGTAGTTTTTGCTCATTTTTTTCTTTACTCCTTTTTCTTCATAACTAATTAAGTATGTACAAAAAAGGTAGAATTAATATACTTTACCTATGGTCTGTTGTAATCGATATTAAAACCTTGACATATGTTATTTAGAAAAAAAAAATTATTATCACTTCCTTTTCCTAGTCACCGTGTGGTGATTGTAAGAAGTAGTCATATCTTGTAAAGAAAAAAAAAATATTTAGATGTTAATCAAAGAAAAAAATTCTGTATTTTGTATGTGTCTTGACTATAAATAATGACTTAAAAATTTATGATGTGTGTAATATGTTGAGAAATCAAAAATCTACTTTTAAAATAAACCTTTTTCAGTTTTAGAAGCTAATTTTATTTGTAAGTTTTATTTAGATATTCCTTCCTATTTACTGTGTGAAATAAATTTAATTTTACCTATATGGGGATTTTGATAGAATATTTTAAGGTTAAATTTTTGCTGGGAAAACTAAAAGAAATGAAAGGCAAATTCTTCTTATGTGAAAAGTGTTATTTCACCTCGAAAGTGGGTTATTAATTTACGGTGCTCATTAGATCTTAGTAAAGGACCAAAAGTTTTAGAGTTAATTCTCCTGTAGAATGTTATTCCATATAATTTATTTTTATTACCTTTTGCTTGTGTGGTGAATATACTTACAGTATAATCTGGAATGCATTGAGATAAAAATTAAAAAATTGGTTTGGTTAATTGGATAGGTAAATGTGAAGTCGTTCCTTCACATATATTAATTTTAATTACAGCTTTAAATAAAGGCAATAAATAATTATTATATTTTCAATAAATTAAATAGCTAATAAAAATAGATAACGAAATTCTAAATTACTTTTATTTATTCGCTTTTGTCTATAATAAATATCTTAATTCTAATAATACTTTATCCCTTATGCTATTAATAAATCGTCTAAAAAAAAAAACATATTCCTTTTAAATGACATTCGTAAGCTCTTCTAAATCATTTAATAAATAAAATATAAAATAATATTATTTCCAGTCATAAGCCGTTGGATACATAATTACATTTTCATTCTTTTAAATTGCGTATGTTTATTTATTCGAAGCTAAATTAAGCAATACATTTCCGTTCTGATATCATTAAAGGGTAATTTAGATTTTTTTTATCACAGGATGTGCAATAAATCCTAGTCTGAGTGTCTCCCTTAAATAACGGTCTTCTGGCGATAAAACTTGGCTTAAACTGCTGTAACGAACTTACTAAATTCAAAATATTTATAGTAAATTATTCTACAAACAAAGGATTAGCTTTGGCTGGAAAGTTGGCACTGTTTTAATAATTTTGGCGTAATTCATCAGTCTGATCTTAATTGCAATAGAGTCAACTTTAGAATCCGCTCTTCAATCTTGACGTAAGAAAACGTAATCGCGAAGCCCTCTCTCTCTCATCCAACCCTCTGTATGTCTGTTAAACTTTATAATAGATATTTGGAAATAGTACTTTTTATTATAGACTTTCTTGATTTTCATGCTGATTAAATAAAGATGATTGCTGCAAAATTATTGATTCTTATTTCCTCACGGCCTAAAGTTCACTGTTCCTGGAGTTTTATTGCGATTCTTATACTATAGCTCAAGTCTTCTTCGGAATCTTCTTGATAAACTTTGGTGCCAGACCTCTTCAGAGTGGTTACGAGATAAAAAGAGAGAGAGGGGCACTTGTTTAGATAAATTTACTAGCTAAAGAAACTATTTTATTTCTGTTGTTTCAAAGTTATACGGACTGACTTACTTCAAAAAAATAAATCGGCTCCTTGGAGACAGATGTGTAGTTCACCTTATAGTGGATATTTAACAGTTTGCTTAAAGTTCTATCTTATGTATGTACTATTTGATGTGTGAAATATTTCCTCAACGACAGCGGGATATGCAAGTATTCAATGAATGATCTTCCCATCGTGTTTTATTTTGACGCAATGGTTTCCCCGAACTATTGGAAGTTTCTTCGCTGCAATTTTTCATTGACTACCGGCGCTCGGCATTTTATCCCAAGTCAAAGTCGCTGGACCTCGTTTTCTATAAGCCGGGCCGGTGTTTCTCCTTCGTCCTCTCATACTGTGTGTTATGGAGGCTCACACTCTGAATGTTGCAAACTCGTGTTCATGTGGAGTGACGGAATGACTTCAATTTTTTTATTGTTCGTCTTTTAGACATTTTTCAAGTTATTAACGGATTTATGTTTACGGAACTGCTAAACATTCGAACTTTAGTAGAAAGAAAAAAACTGCGCGTTGTGAAATAGGGTATTACGTTTGAGTAAATATAGACATGATTTTCACTTTATCTGAGAGAACTCACGGATAGAACGTTGGTCATCTAGTAAGGCCATGTGTTTTTTTTTTAGTGCTCGGATTTTATGCCAGCTGTCTACACAGGGAAAGTTTTACAAGTATTGCTAAATCGGAATACTGGAAAATACATAATGTATTCTAGACTATATGAGACTTCAAACAGAACGTCACGTGTGAAAAAGATAAAATGCATATAAAGTATATATATATATATATTTAAATAGTTTTTCGTTTGTCAGTTTAGCAGAATAACGTAAGTAGAATGTTTTTATATTTTATTGCTGAAGATTGAAATTTTTATTAAAAAAAAAATAATAATAAATATATTATTAATACCTTTTTCGTGTATAACAATAATTTTATGACTTTCTATAGTATATTCATGGTTACATTATGCATTCTTTGTCTAAATAATATATTTTTCATTTATATGGAAGCTATTTTATAAATCTATATATGGTAATTGATGATAAATTAAAAAAAAAAATTGTTTTTTTCCATTGAATAAATTTCTTGTTTTTTCAATCAAGGGTAAAAAAAAAAAAAAAAAAAAAAAAAAAAAGGTTTCATATATTTTTTTACTGAATTGAAATGCTGTTTTACTGGTAATTTTTATTAAATGGGTTTGGAATAAATTAATTTTGTATATAATGTGTAAAAATAATTTTTCATTGATAATTTTGGTAATAATAATTATGAAATGGATCAATTAATATTCTAGAAGAAAACTAGGATATTCACATTTAGTGCAAAATTATTTCGAGATTTATGACATGAAGCACATATTATTTTCACAACTTAAATTTAATGTTGAATTTGTTTGTTTATCACAGTGAATATACAAGTGTAAAAATAAAATAAAAAAAGGGAATTAAGTAATTACATAAAATGATGTAATGTTTACAAAATTTTAGCGAATCTTTATTTTTTTTTAATTCATTAACATCGCAATATTTATTGTGTTTAAGGTGTTAAATTTTCCATGAAGTAAATTTCTTGTCTTTTAATCAAATGCTTAATAAAATTCGTTATTGATTATTAATTGTATGTTTTATATATATTTTTATTGCAAAATAATTATCACTGTGTTTGTTAATTGAATTTGATTAATTTTTAATTTAAGAATTAAATTTTGAGTTATTTCGCATGTTGGCATTTTCTAGGTTGGTTGGAAATACACATATTTTTTTTATATATACCTTTTTAGAGACGTGTCGGCGAAAATTCGTTTTTGATATCAGTCGATATCTAGACACTTATTTCTCATCTTTTTACACACATATTTTTTTTTGTTCAATTATTTTAACCTGCTTGGAACTGCCATTGCATAACAAATTAATAAATAAAATAATTGGAGTGATAATTTCAGGTATTCCCATACTTTTGTTCATAAACTTATATACTTTTGTTATTGCTTTTTAATTATGCATCACTGTGTCTCAAAAGCTAAATGTCAACACTACACTTTTCTCTAAATATCATTATTTATCCTTTCATTTAAAAATAGATAAACAAATAAAATAATTTAGATTTATACATCTAATTTAAGTCCTTGAATTGAAGGAGGCACAATTAATATGTTAGGATTCAAGTTTATGTAATTTTGTGCCACAATGTGCATTAGTAGAGCTCCTAATTGCGTTTGTGTTGTTGGCATTCAATGCTCTTTTCCTTATCTTGAATTACTGGCCAAATTTTTCTTGGTGAGGGGACCTGCATTGATTGTCATTGTTTGTATGATTTTACATTAAACTTTATTTAATTTGAGTATGAATATAATTAACTTACATTTTTTTACTATTTAAATTTTACATAAAATTTAACATTTTTTACAGAAATCGAATGCAATTGTTTTTATTTAGGGTACATTTTTCTTATTGTTTACTAATATTGTTTCTATAAAAAGATCTTTCCCACAACGCATAGGTACATACTACATAGGACATAGCATAGGGTCCACAGTGACCGAATAAATAAATAAAATAAAATATTGAATAAAATATTAATTAATTGATTATATCTCCAACAATTTTCTTTTTTAACACTGTATGTATTAAGGACAATATGTAAATCCAGTACATAATATATTTTATGAATCTATACTGGCCGTATCTTGTTGCATGCAAGTGTCCTAAATAAATTTAACACACAATTTTCCAAATTTACATATTTCTTTTCTCATTTTTTTTTCGGATATTATGTACATTGACTTTCAT
The DNA here is from genome assembly GCA_963930645.1 of Salticus scenicus. Classification (NCBI taxonomy): domain Eukaryota; kingdom Metazoa; phylum Arthropoda; class Arachnida; order Araneae; family Salticidae; genus Salticus; species Salticus scenicus. The sequence continues at coordinate 245,859,576 of OZ005652.1, forward strand.
GTAAACCTAACAAATTTGTTAGTCTTGAACATAAGGTTCAATGTTTTATTTATTATACTTACCAGGCATTCTTAAATAATCATGTACAATCACTTATATAGAAAGGGAGTTGGTTGTATATCTTAGATACCTAAGCACATAAACATAATTTTATTCTAATATTATTTTTGGTTGTCGGATATTTTTCAAGTTTCAATTTTTTTATAATAACATAACATAATATTTTCTTTGCCCATTTTAACTAAAATGTTACATTTTGACACAAATGTTTTAATTATTATTTTTTTCTAATTTCATAAACGTTGAGAAATTTTATAACACATTATATATTTTTGTCAGTTAGATGTTATCGCTTAAATCCATGTACTCTTATGCTGGTCGTGAAATTTGACATCTAATGTAATTTTTCATTTCACACATTTTTTTTTCCCACATTCATTCAATTTTGTTAGATGAAACCTATCATCATTTTCTAAAATTTTAACCCTTGATTACCTTTCATACGAAATTTATTTTATGTGCATAATAGTTTTATTTCGTTCATTTGCGTAAAAAAGAAAAGTTTAGGAGTAATCGAAATATGATTAAAAAGAAAAAGGGAAGACTGTTTAATTTTTTTTTTCTCAAACAGAGATAAACATCTCGCCGTTTTCGCCTGAGTTTGTTTACGTTCAAATAATAATAGTGATATATTTTTTTTTTCATTCAGTTCATAGACGTTGATTGCAGAGGAGAAATTTTTTTTATTTTTTTTACTGTACATATGATATATTTTTATCGCATTTATTCACTATTTCATGTTTGTTTATTGGTTTATGTTCAATATATATCGTATATATGTAGGAATATTTCTCATTGCTAGCTAATAATTATGACAATACGTATATGGTAAGCTTACTTTAACATCGAATTGGGCCCACTGCTGAATAATTGCAGTTATTTTTTTTTTTTTTTTTTTTTAAAGATAAAAACATCTTTTGCACATGTGTGAACAGATTTATTTTACTGTTCTTTTTATCAGCTGATTTGGTGAAAATTTTTATTCACCTTTTTTTGAAGTGAGATTACACTTCTTGTACTCGAGTCTTTTTATTATTATTTTACTGAGCAATTTATAGCCTTTGAAGCTATTTCTTATATATCTATTTTATGCGCATTTTTAATCTTTGAGGCCTCATCTCACCTCATCGCAGCTCATCTCAGTTCATATATGCTCAGTTCAGTAGATAATACTGTTGTTTTAGTCATGACTTTTTACTTTTACTTTGTGTTTATAATTTTCTGTGCACGTTAAATTTGCAAATTTTGCGCTTTCATCTGCGGCTATGGAAATTTATTTTGTGGCATTTTTTTTAAAATTTTTTTAAAAATTTAATGTTTGTTGGAACACTTACAGACATATACTAATTTTTTAATAATATAAATTATTTCACTTGATATTCACTTTTTACAATATTGCTTAAATATTTTGACATATCACCCATTTAGTTATATTTTTAATTTTCACATATACACATTTACCCTCTAAGCACAATTGTGTTGCTCTGGTTGTCAATATATTAATGACTTCTATAATCTACGGATTTTGACCATTATATTGGTTTCAACACCTGTAATTGTGAAGGGGATTTCACACTTTCACAACAATTTTTGAAGGTTATGTTTTATTGGCTTTCATATACACTTATAATTCATTAACACATGTTCTATAAATACTTCGGGTGACAAAAATAAATAATGAAAATAATAATAAATAAAAAAGATATTGATATAAAATTACTTGCTAAATTTTAAATAAATAACATGAGGATGTATGTGACTTTTGGAAATATTTGGATTGTATATTTTTCCTAATTATATTTTCATTGGTTGTCAAAGTTTCGTTTGATACTATGCGTGAACACATCACCTCTTTCACAAGATGCATTTTTAACAAATTCACACTATTTTTTTTATCTCATTTGAATAACATGATCAGTTATTTTAACGTTTGCAAACACTTTATAATTAATAATTCTCACACACACACACACCAAAAAGAATATATATTTTTTTTTCTCCCTATGTTTCTACATGTGTTCCTGTATATGTTTTCTTTTGGGTCAGAAATTTATTGTATTATTGGCTGGTTTCTCAGTTTGTCAGTCATAATGCAAATTTATCCAATAGTATTCCATTGTCTTTCACATGTATGGTTTTCCATGCTTTTCTACGTTATTCTCAAACTTGGCCTCACAACCCAATGTTTGACACACACACACACTCACAAAATTTTATCTGACCTATTTAGTTGCTATTTCATTGGTTCACATGTGGAGATAATTACATTTTCTTTTATTAAATTTTCACAGGAATTTTTTGTACAAAAAAACTAGTTACAATAATAATACACACATACATAAAAGTAAATAATTTTTTGTTAGCTTGCAGTAAATTCTGTTATGTTTTTAGAGCCTGTTTTATTTTTCAAATACATACAAAAGTGAAATTTCCGTACATAGTCTGTACGTTTTAAAATTTTTATTTTTATAAAAAAAAAAAAAAAAAAAAAAAGTTTTTTTTTCTTGGTTAAAGAGTAAAATTCTTGCAGAAAATTTTCTGTCAGTTTAAATTAAATATTTAATTATTTAAAATTTCTTAATTAAAATAATTCCTTTTTGGAAGGTTTGCACCACAGATGTATTTTATATGGCCGTGAAATCATCTGTGCGTTGTAAGAAGTAGTCTGTGCAGAAGTATGTGGCTGGTTCACTCTTCTTTTTTTTTTAAAAAAAGACTATTTCTTACTGAGCAGTATTATGGAATTATCTGTATAACATACAGTATCCTTTTTAAGAAAGATATTGAATATTAATTGGGCTCGATAAAATAATAGTTCAATTCTAATTATAAAACAATAGTATATTTAGATTTTTTTTTGCTGTTTTTTTTTACAATTTTTATAAGTTATATTCTGATCACCTATTTCAGGTCTACTCAGAGTTTATGCATTAAAAATTATATTATTATTTAGATCATATTTTTGTGAGAAATTCAAATGCTAATTCATTTATTAAAAATTTTGTTCAGGAAAAGGAAATTATTTCATACAAGTAAATTTTAATATTTTTTTTACCAACACAAGCTGTTGAAATAAAGTTGGTTCATTAATTTATATATATATATATATATATATATATATATAAAAAAAAAAAAAAAAAAAATTAGAAGGCATAAAAATAAATAAGAGTTAAAATAAAATAAAATAAATAATTTTTCTTGAACTCTTACATGTGCGCTTTTATTCTGACATAGGGCTAGATTTTTTTTTTTTTTTTTTTACACATTTTTACACATACAAGGGACATTTCATTATGTCACTTTGCAGAATGCTGGTTGTCATTTTTGCACAACATGAAGCCTCTTCTGCTTTTCACATATTGTTCAGTACGCTATGTTCAGTTAGGCATCACAAAACCATCATATCTGTCATAGCTATTGTTCTATTATACACTCTCTGGCTCACTTTGTTAGAATTTAATTTTTCACGTGTACGGTAATGGTATTTTTAATCGAAAATATTTGATTTTTTTTATTCATATTAATACAATATTAAATTTTTTTGAAAATTAACAAAATACAAAAATTATTTGTTTTTCATATTTCTTGTTACTGGTTTCCTTTTCCTTTGTATCAATCATAAATACACTGTAGTGAATAATTATTTTTAATATTTTACACAGTTTATATGTCATAGTTAGATACTTTATTGATTATGTAATTTGTTTCAGATGCTTCAACTTTATCATAACAATGTTTAGTTGTGTCTTGTATGTTGTTCCATATAGGTGAATTTTTTTCAAATTTATTGTTATATGCCACAATTTTTTTTATCGTTTAGCAAAAGGTTACTTTACATTTCTCACAATTGGATGCAGATTTTTTTTGGAATTGTATTATGCTGTTGTGAAGGTGAGAGAGAGCGTTTTATTTTTATACTTTTCGTCCATTTTGACGATTTTTTTTTCCCTCGTCGATGGGGAGAAATATGTGAAGTCGTTCCTTCACATATATTAATTTTAATTACAGCTTTAAATAAAGGCAATAAATAATTATTATATTTTCAATAAATTAAATAGCTAATAAAAATAGATAACGAAATTCTAAATTACTTTTATTTATTCGCTTTTGTCTATAATAAATATCTTAATTCTAATAATACTTAATCCCTTATGCTATTAATAAATCGTCTAAAAAAAACATATTCCTTTTAAATGACATTCGTAAGCTCTTCTAAATCATTTAATAAATAAAATATAAAATAATATTATTTCCAGTCATAAGCCGTTGGATACATAATTACATTTTCATTCTTTTAAATTGCGTATGTTTATTTATTCGAAGCTAAATTAAGCAATACATTTCCGTTCTGATATCATTAAAGGGTAATTTAGATTTTTTTTATCACAGGATGTGCAATAAATCCTAGTCTGAGTGTCTCCCTTAAATAACGGTCTTCTGGCGATAAAACTTGGCTTAAACTGCTGTAACGAACTTACTAAATTCAAAATATTTATAGTAAATTATTCTACAAACAAAGGATTAGCTTTGGCTGGAAAGTTGGCACTGTTTTAATAATTTTGGCGTAATTCATCAGTCTGATCTTAATTGCAATAGAGTCAACTTTAGAATCCGCTCTTCAATCTTGACGTAAGAAAACGTAATCGCGAAGCCCTCTCTCTCTCATCCAACCCTCTGTATGTCTGTTAAACTTTATAATAGATATTTGGAAATAGTACTTTTTATTATAGACTTTCTTGATTTTCATGCTGATTAAATAAAGATGATTGCTGCAAAATTATTGATTCTTATTTCCTCACGGCCTAAAGTTCACTGTTCCTGGAGTTTTATTGCGATTCTTATACTATAGCTCAAGTCTTCTTCGGAATCTTCTTGATAGTAAACTTAAATTTTAATTTGCAAAGAAATGAATTGTTTGTCCTGTGAATTAATTCCAGATCATACGATGTTTTTGATTAGTTAGCTATTAAATTTTAGAAGTAATGATTTTAGAAGTAATACCTTTTAAAGTAAAAGCTTAAATCTTTATTTTTTTCTTTTGGGTCAGGATTTGGGTCTTGTGTTGTTTTGTATATTCACCAACTGTTTTATTTTTTTTTACTTTGAGGGATGTTGTAATTAATTCTGGGATTTTTAATGTAACTGGGTTTAATGCTAAGTTAATTATTCCGGGTTATCTAATGACTACTGTATGGGCGTTTTGTACTAAATACCAATAATAAATAAAAATTTTCACTATACGATCGTTGCCGTTGCAAAAATATTGTAGTTTAAAAATAGAATTTAATTTAAGTGATTTTAAAAACGAAGGTAAAGAAAAATTATAATAATTCAATAACACAGCGCATGCCCTAAAGTAACTAGCTTTTCAAACATAAATATGCTTTGTTGTCGTCTGTTAGCTTGTTATAGAATAGTAACTTAATAATGAATGTCAATAACGTTGAAAAATGCATTTTTACGGAAACTATTTGGTTGAATGGTATGTAGTTATTGTTTTGAAATCTTATGACTTAATTTTTTATCATTAATTTCTTTTTTCGTTTTTTTTATTTTTTTTTTTTTTTTTTTACTTTGCAAACACATTTTTTACGCATTGTACTATTTTGTAATGTTACTTTTCGATTAAGCCCATTTTTTGTTTTCAGTCTTATGCGAAAATGAAATCTATTACAGTATTTTAAAAAGGAAATAAAACTCTATAAATCACTAATGATAAAAAGTTAAATTATCAGATTTTAAATTAGAAGGTTCCAAGACAAGAAATACATACCATTCAATAACATATTTTCAATAAAAATATGTTTTTCAACACATTGACATTCAAAATAAAGTTACTATTCTAAAAAAAAACTCGTAGATAATGCGTTGGGTTGTCCCGATCGATCCGCATTACATAATTTCCCAATAACGATTTACAATTTTCTTATATTTTTCGCACATGAAAGACACCACAAATATCTATTTCTGATCCGGGATTAGCAGACGGTGACATAGCACATGTAGCATATTTACGTTTGTAGAACTAGTTAGTTAGGAGCATGCTCTTTTTTCTGAATGTATTTCTCACGCTCCCTCACAGGATCGCTGCAGTCGTATTTTTTACCTTTATGAAAATAACATTGCAAGCTAAATCTAATGGGAATGTCCACGCTTGTACATAAGCAGTTTTGGATTGGCGGCAAATGTTGAAATTACGCTACGGCGCATGCTCATAGCAGACACTTTTTCTACCAAACTGGTTTTGGTAGAAAAATTCGAACATTTCCCAGTCGAATATAAATTACAAAAAAATTACAGATATCATTGTTTTTTGGTAATAATCCATTATTTTAGCTGTAGTTTTGAGCACAGTACTTTAAAGTCATCAAAAACACTTTTAAATGTGGATTTTTGTAAAAGAAAAATTTCAAGCCAATGAGAAGCTGACTCGCTATTGTCGCCTCTCTCCTTGTAGGCTCTTTGTTCAATACCACTATTAATGATACACAACTTCTTTTTCTTCTTGAACCAACGATTTTAAAAGTAAAGATTTTTTTAACAATGAATACTGTTATGAATTCTGCGCGGATATTCCATTCCTGATAATTAAGGTAAAACTAGGGAAGTTTGCGCACAATTCAACAAAATGATATAAAAAAATCCCAATATTAATTTTTGCTAAACTATTGCTGAATATTTTTTTATTCATTCCTAAGCAATCGATGCGCCTCGGCTGCAAATTTCTTCTTCTATGCATTTCAATTACTATTTTGTTTTCATGCTATAAATAAAAGCAACAGATGACTAGCGTCTACGGAAATAAGAGTTAATGCCAAGAGAGCATGCGTACGGACTTGATATAATTTGTTGGATTCATGTAAGTTAAACAGAGCTTAGCGAGGCATCCCACTTTTGGCACATTTTCGTAATTTCTAAATTCTTTTAATGCAAACATTTCAAATAGGAAAAACACTTTTTTTAATCCCCCCCTCCCAAATATTACTTCCCATGTTTCATTAAAATAACAGCAATTTATTAATTAATAGACTACATAGAAAATTTAAAAATTAAACCAGGTAAAATGTTTTATTGAAAAACAGAAAATTTATTTTTATGAGAAGTTAATTAATAGGTAATTTAAAAAATTAACAAGGAAAGAAAAATCTTTAAAAACAAACTGACATTTCCTTCAAATATCTTCAATACAGATTTAAATTTATTGCAAATTATATCTATCTTAATCTATTTTAGAGTTTATTTTATAATATTTTACTTAACTTAAAAATAAATTTAAAATAAAATAAAAGAGTTAGATTACAATAAAAATTTAAAATTAAATTTTAAATATGTAAAATATTTATTTTTATGTTTAAATATCAAACAAAAATTTTTTTATCTAAATTTAAAATATTATTTAAACTTAAATAAAATATTTAATTTATGTAATTTAAGTTTATTAAATATTCTTTTTAATTTATTTCTTTTTAAATATATAAAAATTATCTCAACACATTTTTATGTAGGCATTTTTAAGGAGGTTTATTACTTTATCTTGGAGCCCAGAGCAGGGTCCCCAGGTTCCCGTGACTTAAATAACTCAATAGTCAAGCTTTGACTACAGACGAAAATTTATTGCCAAAACCTTTTTAATATTTTTTATTTAAATGGAGAAAAAACAATACTACCAAAATATCAGTTTAAAATATCCATTTTAGAATTTGAAACCCATGTTTTCAAACAATTTTCTATTTCTAAATTCATTGCACTGGCAAAGCGATTCTGCCCTCTAAAGTAACAGATGGTAGGTGCTAGGAATCATTTTATTTTCAATTTTAAACAATGACTTCTCTGTTTCATTTTTCTAAAATTTATGCTTTCATTTCTCTCTTCCGCGTATCTTAGAAAAAACTATCATGCTATTTATTTTTTACTTATTTAACTCATTAATTTTAAGGCGAAATCTGTTTTTTTCTTTTTTAAATCTATTATATTTACTGAAAACTATATGGCAATGCAGTAGAAGTAGATAGGAATTGCCGTTCTTGCCAGCAGGCTGAGTTGCTGAGCAGCCCAGCCTGCCGAGGGTCATGCAACCCAGCCTGCCGAGGGGGTTTATCTTATCAGCATCCTGTTCTGTTATCTGCCCAGCCTGTCGAGGGTTGTGAAAAATTTCCGGTGACGCATGACCTTGTGAAAGATAAGGAGGGTTAGAATTAACTTATAATGAATGTGATTTTTCTTAATTAATTAGGATTTTAAATGATAATTTTAATTATGATTTAAATTATCGGTGGTGCTGCCATCTATTAGTCGATTTGAGAGAATTTATTTTAAATAAAGAGAAATTTGATGGGATTTGAACCCGAGACAAAATATTCCCGCGGGATAGTAGTTTACAAGCGACATAACCACTGCCCCACAGGAATATACTCCGTTTAAGATATAAATTGATGATTTTAAGTAGATTTCATTTAGTATTCAACATGATGCCTTCGCGTGAGGAAGCAACAGTTGTTGTCTGTTTATATTTTTTAATGTGTATTTTTTTCACCGTTCTTTATATTTTTAGTGAAGGTTCAAAGTTTAATGCAGATTTTATATTAAATTTAAACGAAACGGGAAATTTATCCTTTTCGATATGATGCGTTTTCGAATTTATGTGAACAACAATCAATTTAATTGCTGCTATGGAACAGACTTATCAAAATCCAGCTCATGTTGCAAGTTTTGGTGTTGTAAATGCTTTATACCGTGCTGCAAAAGGCAAAATAGCCAAGAAGAGGATTCAGGAATGGTTAGAAGGTGTAGATGCGTACAGCCTTCACAAACCGATTCGGAGAAAATTTCCAACGAATCGCGTCATAGTGTACACAATCGATCAGCAGTGGCAGACAGATTTAGTCGATTTAAGCAGTTTGCAGAAGTACAATCAAGGGTACCGCTACATTTTAACCTGTATCGACGTTCTATCTAAATTTGCGTGGGTGATACCATTAAAAACTAAAAAAGGTGAAGAGATTAAGAAAGCTTTTCAAAAAATTTTTGTGTCACGAAAGCTAAAATTACTTCAAAGTGACAGTGGTACCGAGTTTGTCAACAGGGTGTTTCAAAAGTTTTTAAAGGATGAAGGCGTGAGGTTTTTCAAAACTTTTAATAATACGAAAGCATCTGTAGTAGAGCGATTTAATCGTACTTTGAAAACTACAATGTGGAAATATTTCACTAGTCGACATACTTACTGTTACGTAGACGTGTTAGATCAATTTTTGCATAGTTATAATCATACTTATCATTCGAGTATTAAAAGGGCACCGATCGAAGTGACGTCGGAAAACGAAAGTGACGTATAGTTTACATTATACGGCGATATGGAAACTGAAAAGAGAAAGCCTTGTATGTTTCAACCGGGGGATACTGTACGCGTGTCTAAACAAAAATTAACCTTTGAAAAAGGTTATGAAACCAACTGGACGGAAGAGTTATTTATAGTGACCGAATGCGTGCCGCGAGACCCGCCTGTCTACCGGATCAAGGACCTGATGAACGAACCGATTCAAGGAACGTTTTATGCCCAAACGCTTAAAAAAGTACAACCTAAAAAGGACTATGCTATCGAAAAAATATTGAAAAAGCGGATGAGAAAAGGCCAATTTGAATATAAAGTGAAATATAAAGGTTATCCTTCCAAATTCGACCAATGGATACCGGCTTCTAATTTATTCGTTTTATAAATTGCATCAATGTAGATTTTAAGAATCATTTGTCATCATGTCGTTCTACGTGACGTTACCCTCGGACAGTTCTTTAAATTATTACCCGGAAAATAAAATTTCACATTTTATTACGAGATTACCCGCTTCCCTCGACTTGAAAGGGGAATGGGAAGTAGGGATTGTGGAATTGATTTATCCACATATATGGAAAAATATAATGGAGAACGGAAATGAATATGAATGTGATACAGGTGCAGGTGTGATGAAAAAAGCGAGAATACCTCCTGGACTTTACGAAAAGCCAAATGAGATTATTAAATGGATTAATTATCAAAATTTTAACGGTAATATTGCGTTTAACTATAACAAGTATACTAGAAAAGTATATATTATTTTAAACTCGAAAGCAAGAATAATTTTATATTCAGGACTTGCAGAATGTTTAGGATTTCTACCGGGAGAGGTAGGTGAAAACGAAATACCCACATCCGATACTAGGGTTATAGTAAGTCCTTATGTTGCCGACCCGAATGTCGATTTTAAGTTATTATACATATACAGTGATATAGTGGAACCACAAATTGTAGGTCATACGGTTGCTCCCCTGTTACGTGTGATTACCATGAAAGGACAAGATGGTGATATGATTCATGAAATGTTTGATAGACCGCATTACTTACCGGTCTCGCGAAAGAATTTTCAAACTATTGAAACCGTTATAAGGACACACACAGGACGTTTAGTGTCATTTGAACGTGGACAGTTGATCGTGAAACTTCATTTTAGACAAAAATACCTCTCATAATGTTTGTTCCCTACAAGTGTTGTGCAAAATCTTTTGAAGATTATTACTGTCACCAGTCGGAAAGCGGTTTGAACTATTACCATGGTGCTGCTTTACAAAAAGGACATGGTTTAGGGGGATTGTTTAGATCCCTTTTTCGTGCAGCGGTACCCCTTTTTAAATCGGGTGCGAAAGCGGTTGGTAAACAATTATTTCATACTGGGGTGGATGTATTGAATGACTTGTCACGTGGTGCGGATATTAAAGACGCTGCCAAACGACGATTCAAAGAAGCAGGTCAAAATTTGACCGAGAAAGCTGCAACTAAAACTAAAATGAAAACAATGATTGGTTCAGGACAACGCTATAAAAAGAGAAAGCGTTCTAATAAAACCATCATTCGTCGCAAAGTGAAGAAAGTGAAAACACACGATATTTTTGCTTCATAATGTCGGGACTGATTCATAAAGATTCTCCTCCCTGTGTCAAATCCGAATTAGACTTGTTTTTGATTCCACCCACGCAGACGGCTGTTGAAAAAGGACATTTTGTTGAATTTCACCCTCTAGCAAATATTCGCGATGGGGGACCCGTAGAGTTTAACATCACGGGTAATGGGGAAGAATATATTGATTTATCCTCCTCGCACATGTACCTAAAAGTGAAAATTGTGAATGGTGACGGAACTGCTCTGGCTGATAAAGAACCTGTTGCACCTGTTAATTTATTTTTTCACGCATTGTTTTCCCAGATCGATGTGAGTTTGAATGAAAGATTAATATCCTCTTCGAGTAACACTTATCCCTATCGTGCCTATATCGAAACTTTATTGAATTATGGCGAAGATGCTAAGAAAAGTTTATTAACCTGTGATTGTTTCTACAAAGATGATAATTTAACTGTATCAGATCCTATACCACAAGCCCCACCTGAAAACTCCGGATTGAAAATTCGGTGTGAACTGACTAAAAATAGCAAAATCTTAAATATGATTGGACCACTACACTGTGACATTTTTCAGCAGAATCGCCTGTTATTGAATATGGTTGATTTGAAAATTAAAATGATTCGAAGCACTCCTCAGTTTTGTTTAATGACTAGACAAGTCGCTGGTCAGGATAAGAAGTATAACGTTGTATTGGAACATGCTTCTTTATTTATTCGTAAAGTGAAAGTAAATCCTGGTGTTTTATTGGGACATGCAAAAGCATTGGAGAAAAATTCTGCGAAATACCGGATCGACCGAGTTTTATGCAAGACTTATACTATTCCTTCAGGAAGTATGTCTTTTATGCAGGATAATGTGTTTCTGGGAGCCATGCCGAAACGCATAATTATTGGATTGTTAGATAATGCAGCCATGAGTGGTAGATTTGAGTTAAACCCCTTTTATTTTAATCATTATAATGTAAACGTTTTAAGTGTGTATGTAGACGGTCAACCTGTACCTAGTAAACCTTTAGAACTGAATTTTCGAGACAAAAACTATATAAGAGCTTATCATCGATTATTTTCTGGTTTTAATCGCGATGCTGGGAATTTTATATCCCGTGAAGATTTCGCTGATGGACACACTTTGTTTGCTTTTGATCTAAGTCCCGATTTGTGTGACGGTCCTCACCTGAATTTACAACAACAAGGAAATTTAAGAATTGAGATTAAATTTTCTAATGCTTTAACATCTACCATCTCCGTGTTTGTGTATGGTGAATTTGAAAACATTATAGAAATTACCAAGTCCCGACACGTTTTATGTGACTTTGCTAATTAATGAAAATGAACTCTTTGCAAATCAAGAATATTTTATCACGTGACAAAGTAACGAAAAAATATTTTTTGGATGTGTTCCCAAGTGACCAATTACCCGAGAAGATTGTGCATTATCCTACCTGTTTCGTATGCAACACGGATGATTCATCCGAACCTGGAATGCATTGGTTAGCATTCTTTATACAATCTGATGATGAAGTGGAATTCTTCGATTCATATGGAAACGACCCGAGTTTTTTTAAAGGACCTATAAAGAACTTTGTATTCCGTTTTGCTTATATGAACTATAACCCTCTTATGTTGCAGAGTACTACAACTGCCGTGTGTGGCCAATATTGTGTTTATTATTTGTACTGTAGATGCAGGGGAAAAACCCTTAAAGATTTTTTATCAATGTTTGTAACCAAGAATGTGTGTAACGACCAGAGAGTCTATAATTTTGTTGCTAAAAGATTTCGTGTGTATGCTAATTTTTATCAATAAATACTTATTTAAACTGTATGCATTTTGTATCTGTGTTCATTCATCATAGAGTTTCCGCAGTTACAACACCCTTTTACTATGATTCTGGCAGGTCCTACCGGATGTGGCAAATCATTTTTTATGAGAGATTTGTTACATTATAAAAAACAAATGTTTCATCCTCCAATCGATAAAGTGGTATAGTTTTATGGTATTTATCAAACTTTATACGACGAAATACCTGACGTGACTTTTGTAGAAGGGTTTCCCTCTAATTTTAAGGAATATCTAAGTGGCAACACTTTGTTTGTGATAGACGATTTAATGGCGGAATGTAGTAACGATAAACGATTGACTTTGTTATTTACGAAAGGCAGTCATCATTTAAATCTAAGTGTTGTATTTTTAACACAAAATTTTTTTCAGAAAGGAAGTGAAATTAGAACAGTTTCCTTAAATGCCCATTACATTTTCCTGTTTAAAAATCGTCGCGACTTAAATCAAATCATTTAGGTAGACAGTTGAAATTTTTCAAGAAGTGTATGAGGATGCCACAAAGAAACCCTTTTCCTACCTGTTTATTGATTTGAAAAATGAAACGGATGAAGAGATGAGATTACGAACTCACATCCTACCCAATCAAATTCAATTTTTGTATAAATATAAATAAACGATTTGCAATCGTGAAACATCAGTTGCTAACATGACTTTGTCAAAGCAACAACTAAGAGATTTAGAATTGATTGGAACGTGTCCCCAGAGATTACGAAAACATTTTTTAAAAAAATTACCTAATCGTACTGTTAAAGCTATTTGCGAGTGTACTCTGAACGTTTTGAAAGGTAACGTACCTCTCACTACTTGTCAGAAACGATCGTTAGCGAAATATAAGACGACTCTTAGAAAAATTGGGACAAGAAAAGGTTCTTTATTCACTAAAAAGAAACTGATTGTGCACCAAGGTGGATTTTTAAACGTTTTAATTCCCGCAGCTATAACTGCACTCAGTACGCTCATTCATGGAATTCGCTAAGAAATATGCTTTAGTACCCGAAGAGGTGTTGAACAAACATACTCCTTCGCAAAGACAATTGAGTGAATTGGATAAAGCATTGCTAAAAATACTAAACAGTTCGTTACCAGATTATGAAAAAGTACGACGTTATTATGAGTTATTACAAAGAAAAATGAATTTACAAGAAAACAATCTCCCATGGGTTCATCGCGCGAATAAAGAGTCTTCAGTGAAACCCGAAACCGAACCTGTGAAACCCGAACCTGTGAAACCCGAACCCGTGCAAGACTATGAACAACTTGCTTTAACTAGAGTGCCTAAAAGAATGAAGAATCAAGCTACGAATTTACTTGGATTTTTTAAAACAAGCCCCCACAAATTGGAATGTGACGAAACAGGCGAAGTGACTTATAAAAAACGTAAAATAAAGAACTCTAATATTGCCGATTTATTAAATTTAATATTTTCTACGAATAAGAAAGTACCTATCAATGCACAGGGCGAATTGTTACAAGCCCTTAACGATATGCATATGCCTAAAACTTTTATTAAAAACAGATTTTTGTTATCTTCTGTACCCAAGGAACGAAAACGTTCAAATGTAACCCCCTATTGGCTAAATTATTAATAAAAATATTTTTTTAACATAAAACACTGGTCTCTTTATTTATGTTTAAATATATAGTATATAAAAATTGAGCTTACCTCTACACTTAGCGTCCTCTTCTTCCAGTCGCACAAGGTGAAATGAACGATAACGCTATCTCTTATCAAAATCACGTGGTCTTATCAAGACCACGTGGTCTTATCTACTACTACGTCACTTGACATTGCCCACTGTATTAGTGGAAGGTTTGTGTTATCTGTCACGTAGCTCACTACGTTATACTAAGATAAAATCAGTATAAAAGACCTCATCTTGCTTGTTGTTTCTGCTCGTGTTAGACGTGTTGCTCTGTGTTTTTAAACATGGCTACTTCTTTCTTCGAAAACGGATTAAATGTGAGTTATTATGCAAATTTTATTGAGAAGACGAAAGCTGATGTCTTTTTTGAACAGTTAAAAATTCTACCGTTTTACACCCCTACTTTTAAAATTTGGGGTAAGGATGTTGTGCCTAAGCGACAAGTGTTAGCCTATGGCGATGCTGGACTTTCCTATGCTTTCAGTGGTACCCAAGTAGCTGCCCAGCCGTGGACTCCCTTAATGACGGAACTGCGAAATCTTGTGGAAAAACATATTGGGTGCACTTACAATTATGTATTACTAAATATGTATTGCGACGGTCAAAGTTATATTTCACAGCACAAGGACAATGAAAACAGCTTGGATGATACTTTTCCTATCGCTGTGTTAAGCTTTGGTGCGTCAAGAAAAATAGAATTTAAAAAACCGAATGCACCGTCTACAGTCATTAACTTGGAGCATGGTTTTCTATATACTATGGGCAAGCCCACCAATGAGCTTTTTACCCACGGAATTGCTCCTGACCCGTCCATTAAAAATTCAAGAATAAGTTTAACGTTTCGCCATTTGATTTGCGTATCTCCACCCTCGAAAAAAACCTAGATTGAACATCGAACCGCAAATTGAAAAACCTCTACTTCCTGAACCACAAATGGAAAAAACTGTGCTTCCTAAAAACAACAACAACGATTTTCCTCAAAACAACAATAACGATTGGCTTGAAAAATATTACCAAGAGAAAGACAATCCTAAACCTCTCCTCGCCGAATGGGATATTGGTTGGCTTACCTTTATCCAAGTAATGTTGGAAAATTATGTTTTTCTTCGATTGCATATACGGTGTTTCAAAGAAACCCATGATGGGAAACGGTACCCGACAAATAACGGCGTTATTCTAACATCGGCGACCTGGAATCATTTTCAAAGTAAGATAAACTCTTTTAATTTTTCTTTAGTAAAAGATAGTTTTATTAGCAATAACCAGTTATTAACTGCATTTTGGGATGAGGATAACTGTTATTTACAGCAAATTTTTAAAACTAAAGACAATGGTTTTTATTTCAAGCCGAATGGCATTAAACTTGGTAGAAGTCAATTAATAAGGATTAACGAAATAAAATCCCAAATTAGTGATTGTCTTATTGAAGGAATTTTAACAAAACAGATTCCTGCCATAGTGTTGAATAAATCTGTGACATGTAATTCGCACATTGATATTTATGAAACAAAAGAACATTATATTAATTGCATTTGTGAAGAGGCGAAAATTAATATTGAAAAGTTATATGTGTGTGAAGCTTGCTTAATCTCACATCCTTCCCAATCTCGCCATAATTGTATCATGTTAAATGCACAGCAAAAATTCAATCTGATGAAAGAAACTGTGTTACTGAATTTAATTGTTACAAAATTGCCGAAAATATTTTTTCAAAATGTTTTTGTAATTACAGTTCATCTTTTTTTGAAGAATACACTGTAGAATATTTTGATAAATTGTTTGAAGACTGCTTTTGTGAAACATAATTCGCGAAAATATCTTTACAAAAATGTATTTGTAATAATACACTATAGAATATTTTGCTAAATTGTTTGAAGACTGGTTTTGCGCATAATGTGTACATATGTAAAATCTTTAATAAATAATTTTTGTGTTTAAAAAATTGTCTGTCTTTAAAAAAAAAAAAAATTGAAATATTAGTATGCTTTTCTTAGAATTTTGAATATCTTTATCAGCTTGAATCATTAGTTTTGATAATGTTGGGAAAGAACAACAAACTATTCTAGAAAATTACCAATTGCTAACATAGTTTATCTATTTACAAGAGATTGTTTTAGGATACAAACAGTGCACTAAAACAGTCATTTCCGTGTGAAAGTATCTGATGGTCTTGGACAAATAATGAAACATTGCATTTGTTTAGATAGTACTAAGATTCTTAAATTTAAGTGTCATTTGATAAGAGAGTACATTCTCTTTAAAACAAATAACTGCCTTTAAAATACTCGACTTTGATAAAAAGAAGATAAAGTCTAACTAAATATAAAGAACATCATTTTGTTAAGATATCTTAAAATTAAAACTGATTTGTAATTAAGTCTCATTTGATAAGAGAGTATACTATTTCTAACTAAATATATTTACCCGTTCGCAATAACAGTGAATTTGTTACGAGTTTTCTCATACCAAATAGAAGGTTCTAGAATATGATGTCATGATAACGAAGATTCGTGATGTACCGTTTACGTATAGAGTAATCGTCATCATCATGTGAGACGCGCAGAGTTATCTAAAAAAATATTACGACATTCGTAGATACGAAAAGTGTTTATATATAGTTACTCAAGCTCATTTCTTATCAGTTGTATTCTGACTGCAGTTGGATCAAGTTACGTTAGCTTGTTTTAGTTGAAAGATTTTCACTATCATGGATTTCCCTCCAAGCGATAATGAAGTAAGTGTTTTGAAATATCTTTTGAATGTATGAATAGGAAATTAAATATTCTTATATTTAATAAATGATACTTTATTTATTTATTATGTGTGAATGGATGTAAATACTATTTTAAGTATTAGAAAATTTTTAATTCTTCCCTTTATTGATAAATAAGCGACTTATTACATAGTAATCTATATATGAATTTTTTTGATTTACGTATATTTATTAAATATTCTTATTTTTAAAAATATGTGTAAAATTTTTAAGAATTTAGAAAATAGATTCCTACATTTATATTTTTAAACTTAGACTATATTATCCATTGCAATTTAATAAGCGATACTTCGTTATTATGTGTGAATGAGAATTAAATACTCTTATATTTAATAAACGATACTTTATTTATAATGTGTGAATGCATGCAAATACTATTTTAAGTATTAGAAAATTTTTAATTCAATCTATATATGAATTTTTTCGATTTACGTATATTTATTAAATATTCTTATTTTTTAAAATATGTGTAAAATTTTTAAAAATTTAGAAAATAGATTCCTACATTTATATTTTTAAACTTAGAGTATATTATCCATTGCAATTTAATAAGCGATACTTTGTTATTATGTGTGAATGAGAATTAAATACCCTTATACTTAATAAACAATACTTTATTTATTATGTGTGAATGCATGCAAATACTATTTTAAGTATTAGAAAATTTTTAATTCAATCTATATATGAATTTTTTCGATTTACGTATATTTATTAAATTTTCTTATTTTTAAAAATATGTGTAAAATTTTTAAGAATTTAGAAAATAGATTTCTACCTTTATATTTTCAAACTTAGACTATATTATCCATTGCAATTTAATAAGCGATACTTTGTTATTATGTGTGAATGATAATTAAATACTCTTATATTTAATAAACGATACTTTATTTATTATGTGTGAATGCATGCAAATACTATTTTAAGTATTAGAAAATTTTTAATTCAATCTATATATGAATTTTTTCGATTTACGTATATTTATTAAATATTCTTATTTTTAAAAATATGTGTAAAATTTTTAAGAATTTAGAAAATAGATTCCTACATTTATATTTTTAAACTTAGACTATATTATCCATAGCAATTTGTAAGCAGACATTATATTTTTAAGTTAGTTTATATAGGATAGTCTATATTATCCCTTTAATAAATTTTAAAATATACTTTCACATGATTGTATGAAAAAAAAAAAAAAAAAGAAACTATAATCCTTTTTTATTTTTGCTTTTTATACAGCTCCCATTATTTACCGATGGTGAACTATATGACATTGTAGGAGTAAATGATATCGACTGGGATATTCCCTTTGATGATTTGGTACGGGTCTTTCATTAATATTTTTACATATTAATTTATTTCAATTAAATATTGTTTTAATTAAAAATAATAATAATATTTTAGATGGATGCATCGCCATCGATCCCTGATTTTAATAATTTCACCGCAGCAGAGCCTCTGCAAAATTTTAATCAAGCTTTGACACGGTAATAATTATTTTATATAAACTTTTTTTCTACAATTGTAAAATTATTTATTAACTATTTTTGTTTCTTATTAATATATTTATGTATATATATTTTTTTTCAGGTGTCCCGATACCAGGATCCTGGTGAAGGAACCTCAACACGCCCACCCGTTGTCAATGCTGCACCAATTTTAAATTCTTTGTTATGCTGTGGGATTTGTGAAAAAGAGTTCGGTGAAAGTGCTGCACTGGTACGCCACTTAAAAACACATGTAAGTATCACTTCGAACATACTAATTTAAACTTATTTTTTGTAAATATATTTGTGAAAATCATATAAATATATATATATTTAAAAAAAAATCATGATTAATAAAAAATTGTTTTATTTCTTTTTTAGGTAGCCGGTGCTGCCCCTGTGCCTGATGTTGCCGTAATGCCTGTATCTGATGTTGGCCCCATGGTTGCTGCCCCCGTGCCTGATGTTGCCGTCATGTCTGTATCTGATGTTGGCCCCATGGTTGCTGCCCCCGTACCTGATGTTGCCGTCATGCCTGTATCTGATGTTGCCCCCGTAGCTGCTAACTCTACCGCTCTCGTGCCTACCGTTACCTCTTCTCAACCTCCATCATCTAAAAACAAGGTATGTGATATTTTTTTATTGTTGGATTTTTATATTTGGGTTAAGTAAAATTTTCATTGGGGTATGTAAAATTTTCAGTGGGGAATGAAAAAATTTTAACTTTGATAGAATTAAATTTTTGTTAGGTAAAATTTTAACTTTGGTTTACATTTTAAAAAAATATACTTTTTAATTCAATTTAAAGTTAGGTTTATACATTCAAGCAATTAAATATTAAGGTTAAAAATACTTTAAAATATTTATTTAATGTTTAAATATTAAGGTTAAAAGCACTTTATTTTTAAATATTTATTTGATTTTTAAATATTAAGGTTAAAAAACACTATATTTTTAAATATTTATTTAATTTTGAATAATGTTAGGTTTATAGATTCAAACAATTAAATATTTAATTTTTAAAAATGAGAGGTTTACACATTCAAATAAAATTTTTACTTTAAAGTTAGGTTTCTAAAACACATTTTTTCTTAATTTTCAGGCTTGTCCGACTTGCGGAAACATTTTTAAGAAATTATAATTTAAAAAGTCATCAAAAGTCGCATATCAATGAACGACCCCACGTATGCCAAATTTGTGGAAAAATCTTTAAATTAAAACAAGATTTAAAGCGACATAGTGTTACTCATGCTAATACTCATTCATCAGAGATGCTGAAATGTAATCGCTGCGACAAAGCGTTCACCCGCAGGGACAATATACAAGCACATGAAAAAATTCATGATAAGCCGAAAATACGATGTTCAGAATGTGAAAGAACTTTTTCCACTTCATATAATTTAAGCATTCATCAAAAAACTCATCATACACCTCAACCTAAAACTAAAAAACAGAAAACAACCCACAAACAACCATTACATAAGAAGGCAGTCCTAAATGTTTTTCAATCACGTTTCTTTTATCCGGAAACAGAGGAGGAAATAAATATATCAGCATTTCAACGAAGCATACAATCTGCAGTGTTGAATGCCATTCAAGAAGATATTGATGAGCAACAATCGATAAAGTGGTATGGTTTATTAAAAGTAATTTTCGAAAAAACGCATGAAGACGGGGAGAAAGAAACAATAGAAACTTATTTTAGTTCCTCGGTGTATACCCAACTATCTATGCATACAGTAGAAGATAATTATTATGAAGGTTTTGCTAAAATTTTAAAAAATATAGAAGAATTCATCCAACGAGGATCAGGTTGGGTTTTGAAAAATATCTGCCATTATGAATTAAAAACAGCTAAATATCATCCACTACGAGGTAGTAGTTATATTCCACTGCCTAAAAAACTGCGAGGAAAACATTCCATTCTCAATATACAAAACTTTGATGATCAAAAATGTTTAATATATTGTTTATTAGCACATAAACATCCTATTCATCGTACACAAGATCCTGAACGAGTCTCGAATTATACACCTTATGAAAATGAAATTAAGCTTGGGGTATATCTTGTCCTGTACCCTATCAGAAAATCTCCGTTATAGAACAACTAAATGATTTAAGGATCAACTTATTCATCTTTGAAAACAATGAGGTATGTCCTCTTTATATTTCCCCCCCAAAAAATGATGATGTCATAAACCTACTATTAATTGAAGATGAGAGCGGTAATCAGCATTACACACTCATTACACATTTTTCAAAATTGTTAAATAACTTAACCAAACATGCTCATAAAGCATATTATTGCTACAGATGTCTTCACAGATTTTCCAGTGAAAATTTACTTAAAAATCATATACCTAATTGTGAAGAACATCCTATACAAACTATAAAAATGCCGAAACCAGGAGATAATTTATAAAATTTATTGGCATACACATGCAACATAGCATGCCCTACATAATTTATTCAGATTTTGAGAGCCTAATCGTGCCCGTTTCCACGGCTACCCCGTCTTCAGATTATTCTTTTAACATGAAGACGGACCAACATGTTCCCTGCGGGTACGCTTATGTCGTAATAGGCCCGGAAGGAAAACCTATAAAACCCATTAAGTGCTACAGAGGAGAAAATACAATCAAGCATTTTTTGGACTCCATTTTGCAAGAAAAAGAAGAACTTAGCAAGTTTTTATTGCAAGCCAAGCCCATGGTGTTGACCGAGCAACAAAAAAGAGAGTTTGAACAAGCCCTTTTATGTCATATATGCAACCAGTACTTAGGTGAAGATCGGCGTAGAGATCATTGCCATATATCAGGGGAGTACCGTGGTGCAGCGCATAACTCTTGTAATTTAAACTATAAATTATCACAAAAAATCCCCATAGTTTTTCACAATTTGCGTAACTATGACGCTCATCACATAATGACAGAACTCGGAAAGTACAAAGATTACAGAATTGAAGTAATTCCAACTACGATGGAAAAATACATTAGCTTCAAAATCCAAAAACAAGGCTGCCCCATCCAAATAGTTTTTATTGATTCATTACAGTTTCTCTCAAGTTCTCTGGATAAATTAGTGAAAATCACTCCTTCGCAAAATTTAAAAATAGTAAAAAATCACTTCACCCAAATTCCCTTGGAACTTTTAACACGCAAGGGTGTTTACCCGTACTCATATATATCTTCATTCCGAGTTTTTGAAGAAAAACAACTCCCTTCTCCAGCATCATTCTATAATGATTTGACCAAGGAATCCGTTTCGACGGAGGATTACCACCATGCACAAAAAGTTTGGGACGCATTGTATATGCAGAATCTCGGCGACTACCACGACTTTTACGTCAAGTTAGATGTGTTACTTCTAGCAGACGTGTTTGAAAATTTCAGAGTATTATCCAAGAGATATTACGGAATTGAACCCACACATGTTTTTACATCTCCAGGGTTATCTTGGCAGGCCTGTCTAAAAATGTGTGATACAAAGCTGGAGCTTATGACGGATATAGACATGTTGTTGTTTGTGGAGAAAGGGGTTCGAGGAGGAGTTGCCCAAATAAGCCAGAGATTTGCTGAAGCAAACAACCGTTACATGCAAAATTTTGATCCCAACAAACCCAGTTCTTATATAATTTATTTAGACGCAAATAACTTGTATTCTTATGGGATGAGTCAGCACCTGCCCACCGTGGGATTCCAATGGGTGGATGTTAACACACTAAATGAAAACAGTATTTTGTCTTTGGAAGACGACGCAAACCAAGGCCTTATATTAGAAGTGGATTTAGAATACCCAGAAGAATTACACGATCTCCACAATGAGTATCCACTCGCCTCCGAAAGATTTTCTATACAAGAAAACATGCAGTCACCCTACGCCGTTTCCCTACTCAACAACAACATGAAATATTCGAGCATCCCTAAATTGGTGCCAAATTTGCACACTAAAAAAAATTATGCACTACATTATAGAAATCTGAAATTATATCTGCAGTTAGGGATGAAATTATCCAAAATTCATAAAGCCCTCCAATTTAATCAAGCTGCTTGGTTGAAAAAATATATATTATTCAACACCGAAAAACGTAAACAAGCTTCATCATCCTTTAAAAAAGACTTTTTCAAACTTTTAAACAATAGTGTGTATGGGAAAACCATAGAAAACTTACGAAAGAGACGAAACATCGAACTTTGCAATCAGGAAGTGAGGGCTGAGAAACTAGTAGCCTCCCCTGCATTTAAAGCCTTTAAGATATTTTCAGAGGATCTGGTAGCCGTGGAACGGACAAAAACTTCCATTTTCATGAATCGCCCTATTTACGTGGGATTCACGATACTTGAATTATCAAAAGTACTAATGTATAATTTTCATTATAATCATATTAAGAAACTCTATCAAAATAATGCTAAACTGCTATTCACTGATACCGATTCCTTAACATATCAAATTTTCACTGAAGATGTATACAACGATATGGAGTCATATCAAGACTTATTCGACTTTTCTGAATACCCAAACAATCACCCACTTTATTCAGAAATTAACAAAAAAGTGGTTGGAAAATTCAAAGATGAATTAAAAAGTAAAATAATTTATCAATTTATAGGATTGAAACCAAAAATGTACTTCATAAAATCCGAGGTCGGTGAAAAAAAAAAGAGCCAAAGGTCTGAGCACTAATGTAGTGCGAAAAGAGATTAAGCATGAGGATTACTTCAAATGCTTAATGGAAAAAAAGAATTACAGAGCCCAACAGAAAAGAATCGGGCAAGAAAAGCACAAGCTGTATACTTTCGTTCAAAATAAGCTAAGTTTGAACAGTTTCGACGATAAAAGATTCCTGTTGGATGATGGAATATCAAGTTTGGCATATGGGCATTATAAAATACCGCAGCAGATGGATATAAATTAAAAACTTGTAAAAAAAAAAAAAAAAAAAAAAATTGATTTATAACTAGAAAAAAGAAAAATTGATTTTTAACTAGAAGAAAAAAAATTGATTTAAAACTAGAAGAAAAAAAAAATGGTTTATAAGTAGAAGAAAAAAATTGATTTATAACTAGAAGAAAAAAATTGATTTATAACTAGAAGAAAAAAATTGATTTAAAACTAGAAGAAAGAAAAAAAAAATTGGTTTATAACTAGAAGAAAAAAAAAAGTGTGTGTGTGAATGGTGTGTGAAAGGTGTGTGTTAACCCACCTATGGGGGAGTCTATAGCCTCCCCATGCAAGAAGAGCGATAGGCGCACACCTATTTTCTTTCTTTTCAGATATCTACCGGAAGGAGTTTGCTGAAAAACAAATTGGGGCGTCACATTTTTCTATAAATGTGGCGGGTGGATGGTGGGACCCCTTTAAATAATTAAATATATATATATATATATACCTGCACCAGCGGTCAAACCCCAAAGGTTCCTGCTTCGAAGAGAGAAGGTGTCGGGTTCGAGTCCAAGGTGAGTATATTTCTTTATTTAAATTTTTTTAAAACCCTCTGGTTCGGTTTGAAGAGATAAAGTTCCGTGTTCGAGTCCAAGGTGAGTATATCTCTTTATTTAAATTTTTACCGTAGCAAATGTGAGTATATTTTCTAAAATTCTCTTTCTTTAAAAAAAAAAAAATAAATAAATTCTCTCAAATCGACTAATAGATGACAGTGATAATTAAAACCATAATTAAAAAAAATCATTATCTCTTAATTCTAACCCTCCTTATCTTTCACGACCCTCGACAGGCTGGGCAGATTACAGAACAGGATGCTGATAAGATAAACCCCCCTCGACAGGGTGGGCTGCATGACCCTCGGCAGGCTGGGCTGCTCAGCAGCTCAGCCTGCTGCGGCAAGAACGGCAATTCCTATCTACTAGTAGAAAAGAAACAAAAATATATTACATTTTAAATTTAAAAACTTATTTATAACAATTATGTTCATGTATAATTTTTATAGTGTAACACCTTTTTATTTTTCATTTTTTAACTTAATTCCATTTGTTTATGGTATTTATCGGGAAAAAATGGTACTATACAGTAGAAAGGATGAAACTTATTAAAATTTTAGTTTAATTATTATTATTATCATTATTATTTATTTGATTCTTATTAAAAGAAAATCTACTATTTCTTTTATTCACTATGTTGGCCAGAATCATAAGGTAATACAGTGTAACGAGCAGGGCTATAAAATACATGCTTCAAAAACTAAAATATTTAATAGATCCTGAGATTCAGTCATCTTTAAAATCGTAGTTATTTAATGATAGCAGATCCACTTATCATCTATAAATACACAGATTGAAATATCGGGGAAGGACTTTTTGTAGGTAGTGGGAACCTGGGCCTGATGCAGTGCGTACGAAAAAGGAGTTGCCGTAAACAGCAGGTACCCGAAGCTATGTTTAGAGCGATTCCAATGTATGTTTTTTAGATTTTATTTATTGTATTATCCATCGACTTCTCTGTTTCATTTTTCTAAGGTTTATTTTTTTATTTAAATCGTCTGCGTATCACAGCAACTGGTATTACAGTATTTATTATTTATTTATTTTATTTATTCATTAGGTGGCGAAGTCTATTTTTTCTTTTTTTAAATTTATTATATTTATTGAAATCTGATGGTTAAAAAGTAGGAAAAATTAAACATATTAAACTTTAAATAAAAAAACAACTATTTATAACACATTCGTTTATGCATAATATAACAACTAATTTTTATAATATAACAACTTTTTATTTTTAATTTATTTCATATACTCCTTGGTTTACATATATATATATATAATTTATCGGAAAAAAATGTAATATAGTACAACGGATTAAATGTATTAAAATTTATTATTTTTTTGTTTTTTAATTCCTTTTAAAGGAAAATCTACTTTTTCTTTTATTTGTTATATTGATCGGAATCACATGGTAATATATTGTACATTGCGAGGGCTTTAAAGTACAGGGTTCAAAAACTAAAGTATTTAATAGATGCTGAGATACAATCATCTTTAGAATCGTAGTTCTTGAATAATAACAGCTCTACCTGTCATCAATAAAATATCCGAATTAAGTGGTTGGGAAAGACCTTTCTTCAGGCAGTGGGAACTTTGATCTGATGCAGTTCGGGCGGAAAAGGAGCTGCCGCCGACAGCGTGTACCCGAAGCAATGTTTAGAGCTGTTTCAATAAATAAATAAATTAAACATTTAGTTTTTACTTATAAAGTGATTGTTTAATAATTTCTATATGAAAATTAAATAAGTTACATTTGTTTTAGTGTTTAAAAAGTGTAATTACTATAAATTGTGATTCATAAATGAAATGAAAAAAAATCGTAAGTATTAAGAAATGTAATGGTAAAAAAGTGTTTTTAAAATTTTCATAAATCTGAATCCGTATAATTTTCATCTGTTGTCCTTCATATAACGCCATCTTGAACGTTTATTTAAGCATGATAATGGGCTCCCACGCACGGAGGTACTTTTTACTGCTTGTTTTCATACTTGTCCAACATTACCTTCGCCAGCAAAATCGCCGGATCTCTCCCCCATTGTGGACATTCGAAGCATTATAAAATGAGCCCTACACCATCCCAGGATTTTGCCAATCTAACGCACCAATTGGACAGGATTTGGCACGATATCTCACAGGAGGACATCTGCATATTCTAGCAACCAATGCCAAGCCGAATATCTGCTTATATAAAAAAGGTCAGAGGGGGACCGACGCGTTATTGACTTGTTCACTTTGCGAAACTCTTTCTCTTGATTAAATCATCAAAATTGCCTAAAATTGTAATCATTTGTTTTTCTCTACATGTACATCACACCTACCAATTTTTGTCTCACTCCTTCTTGGTGTGTCTTTTTTTTTTTTTTTTGCGTGTGTGTGTGTGTTATAGAGTGTATATTTAATACTATTAACGTAAATAAAAATTACCGAAAATGAGTGATGTAATTATATTTCAAGCTTTACTTAAAAAGCATAAAAGTGTAATAAAATATATATAAATATCTTTCCAGATTAAAGCCAATTTTGAAATTTTCCTTTATTTTACAAGATTATTTTGGAAAATAAGATCTTTATCTCTAACAGAAAATCGTTTGTAATTTATTTGTCTAACGAGATACAGTGATGAAAAATTGAACATTGTTACCATATATTAAATAACACGTAAGCTGCATTCATATCTGCAATGGGCCTTTCAATGATTAAATTCACGGTCGATAATTTTCGCAGAAAATTTTATGAATAGAAGTTCCTTAATCTAATGCAACACACTGAGAGTTAAAAGCCCATTGAAAACTTAAGTAATGCGTTTGTGAAATGAAAAATCTAATGGATATTAAAAATAACGAAACTAGTTTGCTCTTTACTTTGTTTGTTGTCTTTCTAAGAATGTTATTATGTCAATAAAGTATCGATTTTGTTTTGTGTACTATTTCAGGTAAATCATTTCTTTATGCAATATTAATTTTTCATATCATATGCTTCATATTTAATTATATGTATGAATTTCATTACTTTTATTCCAAAAATAAATTTTTTATCATGTATAACTTTAGTAATGCTGAAATAATTATTTGTGAATAGGAGGTACGTTACACCACGTTTCCTATTTAAATTTGAGTATTTATCATTTAGAGTTCATTTAAAGGGCAGTTAAATTTCAAATATAAAATCAATTTTAATGAATTGAATTTTAAATATGACGTCAGTGATATTATAAATTTTTTACACTTGTAAATAATTTTTTTATAAAGTTTTAGTTATACATCATTATACATGTATAAATAACTGCATTTGTTTTCTTGTGAAAATAAATGATTAATTAATTAATAAAATTAATGAACGCTTTACCTAAATGGGATCGCTTTTAATACTATACAGCTGCATTTTAAACATGGCATATTTTTAACAGAAGTGTTTTACAAGCAAGTTAATTTTTCTGTAAAATTCAAATTCAATTTTATTTTTAACGTTTAAATAAATATATTTATTGAAAAAAAAATAATAATAAACATGTACACATTTTGTTTTCATTGTCATTAGCACAATGAAGTTGTTAATGGCTAGAAACGAGATGAAATGTGCATTAATTGAACTTATATCATTTTAAAATCTAGTTCATTCAAGTGATACACAATATAGTGTAGAAAAGGGTCTTAAATTAAGTTTGAACTGTTTTATAACAATGATCTTTTCTGCATCATTTGAAAAGACGAAAGAAGGCTGCTCACCACTATGCAGTGGTTTGGAGCGATTTTAAGCCTCACCCGTAGTTTATTACACGCACACTCGCACAAACACGCACACACACTCACACACACACAAAAAAAAAAATACGTTGGCCACAGGTGTTTACACCCTCGCGATTAAAGGCGGCATTATCAGAAAAATTTAGGATTCTAATGAGAAAATTTCGGAAGCAGCTGAAAAAAGTTCATATTTTGTGATGAGATTTTGGAAAGATTAGTAAGATTACATAGTTTTTAGTTTTCTAAATTGGATAACTCCATTAGGGTCACAAAGATTTTAGTTCTTAATTAATTGGCGAATTAAGTAAATGATTTGGGGCTGCGAGGTGACATGCAAAGTAAACGTGTTTAGGAGACTCTTATTCCCCGCATTCGCATCGAAAGGTCCGCGAGCAATGAAAACGATATAAGTAAGTTTTGAAAAGTTTATGACCCGTCAAAAATATGGCTGGAGACAAATCAGTCATAATTTTTCACAGATTTAATGAGGGCTTAGGTGTAGCACCCTTTGTTAGAAGTATCCTATTCAGCTTGCCATTCTATCTGGAGGTTTTGGAAAAGACACTTTTTGATAAAGGAAGCGGGGAGATGGAGGGAAATGCAGTGTCCGGATTTCATGTGGCTGATTTTTCCAGTTCATCAGCATTTTCATTGCCCATGAAACTCAAAAGCGCCGAAACGTGGGCCAGAGAGGTAATTTCTTGTAGACTAATATCTGTTACAAGAGATTGTTTTTACAGATGGTGATGCACATCCTGTAGATCTGAGAGACTGTCACTGTCGATTGGAACTGAGTGGTATTCATTCTGACCGCATTAATCCATACGAGGGACTAATAGATGCTAAAAAGTTCGGCTGAAATACGGAGTTATATTGTCCCAGTCTTGCGGCCCACTGACGAATCAAGACCCTATTCGTGAAGACAGAGAAAGCTGAGCCTACTCCTTGTTCATTCTTTGACCCACCAGTGTACACCATTACCGCAGCAGAAAGAGAAAAGACATAAATTGAGATGTTGACAAAGGCGAGAGATCTGCTGCAGGATAAATTTGCCAACAGCATGTTTTCTGTTGTATTTCAGAATTCGTGAAGTGTTTATTCTGCAGAGAAGTGTTACCGAGTTGTAGAATGTTAGTTTTATGAAATTCATATTTAACTGTTAGATAGATAGGTGAAAGCCCAGTAATCAGCTTCAATGCGTCAGTGATAATATTTCTATCCCCCGGGAAAATTTTTAATAAGAATATTCTTTGAAGAAAAAAGAGTTTAAGCTGATAAAATCCCCCCCCCCCAAAAAAAAAAAAAAAAAAAAAAAAATCCAGCTCCGTAAATTATAATTTTTTCTACAATTACACGGTACCAAATCTTTAACATGTTTGATTTTACACCTAAATTTGCCAATGAATTTAATAGAAATATGATAAATATTGAAGAAAGGTTATATGAAGAAAGGTTCCAATTAGCCAGGTCGGGTTTTGAAATTAATTCACCCACGGAAAATGTAAAAAAAAAAAAAAATCCACAAGAGAGATAACAGGGTCCCCACTGCTACAGGCTTATTCGCTGCAAAAGAATTAATCTGTATATATATGAAGAAAGGTTACAATTAGCCAAGTCGGGTTTTGAAATTAATTCACCCAGGGAATATGTTTTTTAAAAAAAATTCCACAAGAGAGATAACAGGGTCCCCACTGCTACAGGCTTATTCGCTGCAAAAGAATTAATCTGTATATTTTGCGGAAAAACGCATGAGAGTAAAGACTGCATAACAGCCAGATCGCTCTCCCCTGACGAAAAGAAAAATATAGTAAAAGAAAAAAATTGCTGTTTGAAGTGCTTACGTTTTGGACACCGGGCAAAAACGTGTAAGGTTTTTATTAAGTGTCACGTTTGTTCAAAACCACACACAGAGTTATTTTGTCCAGAGGTAAGGAAAGGGGGTGAAAATAGCAGAAGCAAACCTCCCGAAGTAATACAGAACACTGTCGCCAAACAATGCTCCGAGAAAATAGTCCTTATGACGTCAGAAATAAATATAAAAGGGGAAAAAGGCCAAAAAAAGGTCGTTGTCTTATGGACAGTGTTTCTCAGAAAAGTTACATCTTAAAGAAAACTGCAAAAGAGCTCAAGCTCAAACCCATTGGTACAGAAATAATTGCCCATACAGTTTTTGGGGGTACACAGATAGAAGCTAAACAGCATAATATATTTAGAGTTACAGTAGGTTCATCGAATAATCGGGTTCTTCCATACATGAGCTCGATCTTTTAGACGAAGAAAAAATTTGTGGAGAAATTCCTCGAATTACAAAGGGAAATCTGTGCAGAGAATTCACGAAAAATAAGCTGTGGTTGTCCGATATCGGCCCTGGTAGTACGGAAATAGAAATCCTGATCGGGAGTGACGTTTACGGTCAACTGTTAACGGGTCGATTTAAGCAATTAGAAAATGGACTCAAAGCGATAGAAACCAAACTTGGGTGGACAGTTTGTGGAAAATCAGGGTTCCATCTCAGGGATGCTTGAATAGCGGTACAGCGGTATTAATGACAAATCTGTACATAAAAGATTGGAATGTTCCAGACTTGTGGCGACTCGAAACGATAAGAATCAACGACATGCACAAACCTTGTCCAAAAGAGAAGAAGAAGAGTAAGCCCACGATATGTTTCTTAGACAACTCACCACAAATGAAGATGGTCGTTATCGAGTAGGTCTTCCATGGATTTGCAACAATGTCAATATTCCCTCGAATAGAAATGAAACAGAAAGAAGATTATTCAGTACTACCCGAAGATTAAAGAAATTAAATAAATTTTAGGATTACGATCTAGTTTTCAAAGAATGTTAAAGAGAAAATGTCATACAGGTTGTCCCTCAGAGAGAATTGAAAGAAGTTAGTGAACACTACATATGCCATCATCCAGTTATCAAGCCTGATAGTTCTACCACCTTCATCAGACCAGTTTTTGATGCATCATGAAAAGTCGGAAGAGCACCGTCACTGAATAATTGCCTCTTTAAAGGACCAAATTTATTAGACGAGATTCCTGCAATATTGTTAAGATTCAGAGAAAAGGCAATCGCGGTTGTATCCGACATTAGAAGAGCCTTCCTTCAGATCGAAATAAAAGAGGAAGTTCGGTATTTTTTAAGGTTCCTGTGGTGGAAGAAGACGAAGGAAATAAAAGTCTATCAGCATAATAGAGTGGTGTTTCGTATTACTTCCAGTCCATTTTTACTTGGCGCAGTTATCAGACATCATTTGAATGGTTGTCCAGAAGAACTTAAGCAAGTTCTCAGAAACTTCAGAAGTCATTCTATATAGATAACTGCGTCACATCTGTAAACAACACGTCCGAATTGGAAGAATTTAAATCTAAGGCAACAGAAATCCTGGCTGAAGCTAAAATGGACCTAAGATTGGGGCAATTCGGTCCTGTAAAAGAAATAGCAAAGTTGTCTTTAGAAAATGAAAAGGAAGACTTCTCAACTCCAATTCCAGTTTTAGGAATCAAATGGGACAGAACAGATGATAGCTTGATGGTCTGCAATAAATTTGACTTAGAAATAGTGAATCCATCAAAACGTCAAATTCTATCCATTACTCAAGGAATCTTCGATCCCATCGGTTTTTTAGCACCAGCATTGTTACCAGCCAAGATAATAATTCAAGAATCTTGGTCCATCAAATCAGCATGGGACACTCCACTTCCAGAGAAAATTCAAAGAGACTTTCAGAAATGGTACAGCGAATTAAAACAGCTAACAGAATTGAAGATCCCGAGAAGAATAGGTTATGGAAACAAAGAAGATTGATCCCATCATATTTTCTGCGATGCAAGTCAAAGCTATGCAACAGTAATTTTTACACGGTGCGAAGAAGAAAAAAGAGTTTCAATTCAATTTTTGGGAAGCAAAATCACGGTTGGCTCCAAAAAAGGCTCTAACGATTCCTCGTCTTGAGCTGCTTGCCTGTGTGTTGGGATACAGACTATCAAAGTATGTCATAGGAGCTTTGGACATCCCTACAGTACCAAATTACTTTAGGACTGATTCTTCCACAGTTTTGGCCTGGATTAAAAGAAATGACCTGTGGGTACCTTTGTGGGCAATAGAATCAGAGAAATATGCCAACTCACGAACCCTCACCAGTGGTACTTAGTTCCAGGAAATCAAAATCCGGCAGACCTGCCTTCCCGTGGTTGTAGTCCTAAATACCTTCTTGAATCGGGATGGTGGGAGGGTCCTAAATGGCTAGAAGATGAAAAAAGTAACTGGCCCCAACCGAAGATTGTCCCTAATGAAGTCTTAGTTATGTCGGAAAGAAAGAAAACTGCAGTGTCACTATTTTCGAGTCCAAATGTAGATCCATTTATGAATTATGAAAGAATTTCGAAATTTAGTAAACTTGTAAATATTATTTGTTGGATAAGAAAATTTGCAACAAAATGTAGAAATAGAAATCATATTTTCCCAGCTGAACTTTCGGCAGAAGAAAAGGAAGAGGCGGAAAAATTTCTCTGGTCACGCATACAGTTAGAAAGTTTTGGTGATGTCCGAGAAACAATAAAAGGACTTGTTGTTATAAAAGATCAAGACAATATTCTAAGAGTCAAAACAAAGTTGTTAGATGGAGAAGACACTTTTTTTTTTCAAGTATCCTATATTGTTGCCATCAAAACATCATGTTGTAAGGTGTCTAATTAGAGACTGCCACTTAAAGAATTGCCATGCTGGACTTCATACAGTTGGTTCGATCTTACGTGAACATTACTGGATTATTTCTGCAAAACGTAACATCCGAAGTTAATTGATAAAATGTACAAAGTGTAAAATTTTTTCTTCCAAACCATTTTTTACTCCTCCCATCCATTTACCTTTTGACAGAGTCAGACACTCAAAAGTTTTTGAAGTTGTTGGCATCGACTTATGTGGTCCTCTTTTCCTGAAAAATAAATCCAAAGTATGGATAGTCATTTTTACCTGTGCAGTATATCGAGCCATACACTTGGAATTAGTGACGAATCTTTCAACAGAGGGATTCATACAAGCGCTAAGAAGATTTGTAGCCCGAAGAGGAAGAATTTCGACAATCTACAGTGACAATGGAACTAATTTTTGCGGTGCCAACAATCTCTTTAAATCTCTTGAGTGGAATCAAGTTCAAAAGACGGATGACATAGCTCCAATAAAATGGAAGTTCATCCCCCAAACCGCTCCTTGGTGGGACGGATGGTGGAGCGTCTTATTAGAAGTGTAAAAAACCTCCTACTGAGAACTGTTGGAAAATCTTCCCTCAGCTTTGAAGATCTCTCTACTATCTTGTGCGAAGTTGAAGCCATAATGAACAGTCGATCTTTAACATACCTATCAGAAGAACCAGACAAGTTCATTCCTTTGACACCTTCATGTTTTATGCAAGACATTCAAGAAATTGGTGTACCAGATCTGGATGCCATTGATGACAAAAAACTGAGAGCACGATACAAGCACTGCCAAAGTGTTCGAAGGCAACTACAAAGTAGATTTCAAAAAAAGTATCTAGCGCAATTGGTATAACTAAATAGAGAGAGATGTAAACCTGTTAAACAAGGCGACATTGTGCTAGTAGAAATGAACAGTGTGAAAAGACTACAGTGGCCAATAGGAAGAGTAGTGAAAATTTTTCCCAGCCGAGATGGCCGGGCCAGGGTTGTGGAATGAAAATGCATTCTGGGACACTGATTAGACCACTTCAAAAACTCTACCCCTTAGAGATATCAGATGCTGAGGATCCAGTGATACAAGCAGTAAAAGAGACAATAAACTGAAAGTGGTCAAAAACTATAAAAAACCTTTCCAAAGACAATCACAATTGTTTTAAAATTGCATTGAACTTTAAAATATATTATTTTTATTTTTCTTTATTTTCATTAGTTTGTAACTTTGTAACTTTAATTTTTACTATTTGTAGTTTATAGCTTTAATTTTTCTTAGTATGTAGTTTTACAAGTTTAAATTTTCTTAATTAATTAACTGTTTAATTTTTTAGCTCTCACCTAAAAAATTAAAGGTGGTAGGATGTTAGGTATTGGATATAAATTTGCCTCACTAGAGGGCGCCAGAGGTCCCGTTGAGATGAGATTCGAAGAACATTTTTGTTGTCTCCTGGGACTTTAGTTTTAGTTTTGTTTTAGAATGGAGAGCAACAAGTCATGAAATAGTAGTTGTTCTCGGGCCCTTTTTGGCCTAATTTTATTATTCATGGAGCTAGAGTTCGAAATAGGAATTAGAAAAGATGGCTCATATATTATTATTATTTTAAATCCATTTTTCTCAAAGTATAATTTTAGAAACAGTATTGCTAAGAGATAGCATGAAATGGATGTTCTAGACTACGAAATGAATATATTTTGTAAATAATGGTTTTTCAACTTATACATATCTTATTTAATAAACTGTTTATGTTTTCTCGTCTTAAAGAAGAAGCTGTTTTTTCTAGAGAAACAAGTGCCTATTATTAGAATTCTTTTTTCATCGCCGAAGAATTTTATAGGTAAGAAGAATATTAATATATCATTTTGAAGATTATTACCTGAAATTAAAATGATTTGAAAATATTAAATAATTATTTTGATTAAATGAAAGATCCTGCAATCCATAATTTACAAAGGGTCGAGAAGACTCGTTTGAAGCCGTTTAGAAGAATGGCGTTTTATAACAAGGGTGGTATAGTTTCCAGAGTGATAACTAGAGGAGCAAGAAACGAGAATAGCAGTAAATGTCATTTCGCATGATCTGCCCTCTCAAATGATTGAGACAGATGGCAATTATTTTTTCTTATAATTTTCTAAAGTTGGTAGCAGGCAGATCAGGCAACAGGAAATGGGTTTAGAGGGACACTTCACTGTAAAAACAAGTGTCTGAAATTCAGACACAATTGTGTCTGAAACGGGTGTTCAATTTTAAGATGCTAAAAAGTGTCTTAAAACGCACATCGTTTTACACTCGAAACGTCTGAAATTCCGCCATCTTTGATCCTGTCTGAAATGAATATTTTTCATAAATAAAAATATACGTTTTATACTGTTTACCTGTGAGAAATAGATTTTAGAATCTCCTAGAGCATAGAATATCTATATTAATAATTTTTACAATAATAGTCCCCGTTGCCCCCCGCGGGAATCGAACTGACAACCAATGGACTCAAAGTCGAGTGTCTTCCCAATCAAACCATCGGTGCTCACGCTGTACTCTGCTTGTATAACGAAATATATACTAGTATCCGTAAAACAAATTGAAGTTTTATGTCTTTGCAATAAAACTGTTCATAAGAAGTAAAGCTTAATACGTATTATCTTAAATTTCATGTGTAGAGGTTTAGAGTTTTTTTTTATTTTTTTGTAAAATGCGTAATAAATAGGAAAAAATAGTAGCCTATGGATTTTAAACGATTTTTTTTTTTTTAACTGGTATTTGCAAGAAAACAAACTATATACATGAAACCAAAAAAAAAAAAAAAAAAAAAAAAAAAATGCTCTTTTACATTTTGAAGTGTAGGGAAACATAAAATAATTTTTAAAACGCGAAAAAAAAATCAATTATGCACAAATTGTTTAAGATTGTTTAGCTACGAATTCGCTTTCTTAGCTACAAGTTACCTGCTTCGTTTATCTTAATATTTTTTTTATTTATTACACGTGAGAATTTTAAACAAAAATTAACTTTGTTTTTTAATTTTTAACAGAATAAAATCCGTGTCTAAGTATTTTAAATAAGTTAACTACGTATATTGCATAAAATAATGTCAAATTTATTTGTTTAAAAAAATGTTAAAACAGGATATGCATGCTGCTTAGATTCCATATAGAAAATTTGTTAAGTAATACAAATGTCTGAATTTCTAAGTGTCTGAAATTTGTAATGTCTGAATTTTTAAGTGCATAAATTGTAAAATGTCTGAAATTTTATGCGTCTGAAAATGTTACATGTCTTAATTTCAGACATATCGACCTTATTCAGACACTTATCTGAGCTCATTTATAAAAACGACACTTACGTGTCTTAATTTAAGACAGCACATGCGTCTGAAATTTTGCATGCGTAAGTGTTTCAGACATTTATGTGTCTGAATTGACATTTCAGACACACTTCTGTCTGAATTTAAGACGCTTCTATTTACAGTGTTCCCTTACTTTAGAAAGTATACCACCTCTCCCCGACGAAGCACCCTGCGGAAATAGTGAAAAAAAAAAAAAAAAAAAAAAAAAAAAAAAAAAACGGACGCTGGACAAGCGTAAAAAAATATGGGGAATGATAGGATTAACTAATTTTAAAATAATAAAATTTATTCCATACAGACCTGGAGCATTTTTGTTGTTGAATCCGAGAGCGCAGTTCGGATTTCCACTTTTGCCGACTGTCCTGTAAAGAGGAAGGGATGAGACGTCGTGGATGGGAGAGCAGAACGGCCGAATAGGGTTTCAGATAAACATTCTAAATTGTCTTTTTAGAAGAAAGGATCAATGATCTCTGTAGTCTGAGCTCATGAGGTGTGAAAAATTTTCTGGAGAAAAAGTTTTGAACAGTGCCAAAGTTTTAAGAGCAGAAAGATTTCCACGCTGCGTGTTTTGCATTTTTTAGTTGTTTTTTATAGGTCACTGCTAGTCTTTTTCGTTGCTGAAGCTCAGGTTCTTCTAGATATTTCAGTTTATGTCTTATTGCCGTTAATTTATTACGCAGCGACCGTAGTTAGAGTGACCAGAATGAGAAAGTAATGTGACGTCTCGCTTTTTTCGGTCCAAAGGAGGAATTTACGGTCGAATGAATCAAGGAAATCAGGGTTTCTGTTAAGATGTTTAATTGTTCTGTGTTTGCGATTTTGTTAAGTTGTTGTTTAAGTGTGGAATAGAAATTTTTCGTTTTTTGTTTAATTTTTGTTGTCATTTCCTTTTTTTGGAACAAAGTGCTTTCCATATAATGTCTGCGATGTTTTTTTCTTTTTTTTTCTTTTTTTTTTTTTTTTAAATAGAATGTAATACTGTTATGATTTGTGTTATTAAATTTATCAGAGACGGGCCAGTCATGTATTAGAGGCATAGTTGCTTTTTCGTCCAACTTAAAGTCTGACAAGCCCAAAACGCCATTCTTCTCAAATTTTGGCTGTGAATTTTCTAAGTTAGCTAGGTATATGTTGTGTATTATATGTTCAATGAGGCGGTTCCTCCTAGTATCCTCACATTTTGAGCACCAAAGAGGAAAGTTTACGTTTAAATCCGCAGCCGCAGATGAATAGAGCTTGATGGCTGATAAGGTGCTGCAATTTCTCTAGATAGTGATCAAAGTCAGCGAACAGAGCTGCATATGCACTGCCAATTACCACATCGCCCGCACTTGAGGACAGAGTCACAAAGACACAATTATCCCCAGTAAAAAGGTGAGTGAAGATTATGTGTGGGATCTGACAATGATATGTGCTGACTTGTTCTGAGAGGAATATTTGACCCATGATGAAGGGAATCCGTACAGACTCCCTTTCACAACACAGTATGCGTTCTGAAGCAGCGCGATATCTATGAAGTGAGCTTCCATATGCATTCGGGCCGCCATATTAGCCGCCCTGCAGTTGTTGAGGTTCATCTGCTGGATTTTCAATTTGTCAGCAGAAACTAATTTAGTGTAACTAATTATGTTAGTGTCAACCATTAATTTAGTTATTTATTATTTTTTGCGTGCAGTTAAATTAACCCGTTAACGCCCGAATTAATTTTGCAATATATTATTAGCTGATTATTTCACTTCTAAATTAATATAGACAACTGACAGTAAAATATATTAATTTAAACAATTCTTCTGATAGTTTTAAATTTGAAGCCTATCCTCATTTATTGACGTTTAGTGCTCTAGCGAGAAAACTTCGAGATAGAAAAACTTTGGGATAACAGATTAATTTCCTATTATATGTTGACAAAGATCTAGAAAGTAAAGTATTGTAATATATATCAGAACAAAAACCCTTAACGGGTTAAAAGTTCGTGACGCAGCATTTTATTTCGATATGAATTGGAAATATGGGTCTTAAAAGTAATGATATCAAATTTGAGTGAAGCTTTGCTATTAATTGAAATATATTACAGTATGAGTAGTAGTCCCATCGCTGTAGTTAATGTCCGTTCTTGGGATGAGGGGTCATGGGCAGAGGATAGTCTTTGTCCATTTTCTCCATGTTTGTCGGGTAAAAATTTCGGGCAAGCCGTTGTTCTCATTCTCGGTGGGACGTCGTATTACTCCTGCACCGTCTTTGATGGTGGAGTAGTAAATCGAGGAGGAGAATATTATTGTCTAAGTGTTGTCTGAGACCAGTGATTTCTTCCTGGTAGAAAAGGCACTCGATTGAGTAAGCCTGATGGTCTCTATGGAAGTTTGCACCTTTTTGACTGGGCCTACACCAACTGATACACTTGGGTGATTCTGAATAATACACATTTTCATGGGGCCTGCACACTGAGAACACTTTAAAGGCTGGTTGCAAAATGCTGTTGTGTGCCAGAAAACACGGAATTTTATGCATCTGGTTGCGGTAGTTTGAGGCGTCAGTCTGCAACGTTAAAGACCACAATTGAAAAGGCCCATTGAGAGGAGATTCTCAGCGAAAAGAAGGGGCATCTGGAGGATTCAGTTCAGGATTTCAGTCTTTTCTTTTGGATCTTTAAGCTTTTGATGATATCGATTGTCGAGGCACAAGTTTTTGACAAATTGAAGGAATTAGAGAGCGTCAACAGAATATCAGCTTCGGGGGCCTCCGTTGAAGCGCCCACATCTGGCAGCCTTATCTGCCTGATTCTCTTCTGCTGAACTTGGAGCCATTCTCTCAATTGTTGGTTGTTGAGGAGATCGATGATCGGAGATCAGTTGTTTAGAATTCTTTGGTGATCTGCAAATGACTTCAGCCGAACGCTTCCCGATGTAAATGGCTGTGATGGTTGTAGCTGTTTTTATTTGCTGGGATTTCAGAAGAAACATTGTGTGTCCTACTGTCTCGCCATTTCTTTTCGATGTAATACTCAATGTTCTTTCGTGAAGTCTTATGGATGTATTTGGTGTAGGATCTGGTAAGAGGTGTTTAGGAGGATCACTGGGGTAGTACTGGAGGTTCTCAGAGGGCTTGATACTGCAATAACACCCTTCTTAAATTGGTTGCCGATTTCTGTTTGTTGCTGGAAAAGCTGATGGAGGAGTGAGTTTGTGCTATCGCATGATGTAGGACGTTATCTCTTATGCTCGAAAACCTTTTCTCCATCACTTCTTTAAAATGGGTTTCTGAACTAGCCCAATAGATGTTGGGTGAAAGGGGTTCAGTTCACGTGTTAACCGAGGCAATGGGATTGCTTCATTGTTATTTAAAAAGTTTGATCTTCCACAGTGGTTAAATAAAAAAAAAATAATAAAAAGGCCACTTTTATATCTTTAAAATAACACCTTAAAAATGTAAATTTCTTACTGTCAGATATTTTTCTTGAAAGAGGATAATTCGACGACTTTATTTCAAATTATCAGAGATGGAGGTCTCATCCACTCGTTTTAGAGGTGTTGACCTTTTTTTTTTTTTTTTTTTTTTAACAATACTCATACTAAAAATTTACACCTGCAAGGCGTTGCTTCCTAGTCAAGAAGGGGGAAGGCGATGTCTATAAGCAAAGGTATAAGCGATAATTTACACACCAATGTTGTATAAGCTACGCTCCGACGTCCACAAAAGTTTTATACTGTTTAACTATTACTATTATGAATATATATATTTTTTTTTAATTTTACAATGATTTGGTTGAAAATAGTTTTTATTTCTTCGTTTGGTTCAAAATTTCTCCGTAGGCGTTCATTCTAAAAGGTATAAAAAGTAACAAGAGGCAATAATACAAAAAGTGGTATACAACGTTTTATGTCGGGGTGCCACTAAATATGAAATCTCATGAAATTCTGAGGATTCGTTCTTGATCTACAAGTGTCATAATTTTTTTTTACGTACACACAGATACAAAAGTACACATATACAGGCAGATATATAATTGGACAGACAGAAATCATTGTAAACATCACCAAAGCGCGCTAAAGACATTTTAAAATCTTAAAAATCGTCAAAAACCTGAAGTCACAAAGTTCTGCGAATACAATATATATATATATATATATATATATATATATATATATATATATTTGTATAGGAAAAATATGAAAGGGCAATTGCATAGGGCTAATTATCATTATTTTTTTAAAAGTTTCTTGAACATTTTAGATATTTTTCAGATCTAATTTAATAGTATAACTATTGTATCTATATCTGGGTGGTGTAAACCACCAATGTCACATAAAGATGAGTTTTTAATGGATGCAGGAAAGTAACCAAATAATTTATAAGGCTTTTGCATTTTTTTAAAATTGAACACATACACAGTATGCTAAATAGGTAATGATATAGTTTCTACAGTTTCTTTTTTTTTCTGGCATACTTTTAAAAAATGCGCCAAATGTGGTTACTATTTACCCTATAAATTGTACTGAGCACGCAGACGCTTCAATATTATCCATGATCCAGCCAGTGCATGCACTGCAATCGTAAAAGTAACGCTGTGAATTTCGGTCAAACTTAGCATCATGAATCAAAGATTTGTGATAAAATTTACAGTAAATTAGGGAAATCAGCATCCAAAATTTACAAAGGCATGCAACCTTTCTTAGTCATTGAAAGGGCAGAGGAAACTCAGGTTGCAGAAGTCACACAGCAAGTTAATATTCATTTTTTTTCTATGATTCTAGAATGATCCATCGTGATTTTTTTCCTTTAAGTACAATAATGATCGGGCAGTTAGGAATTATGCAATGTCACTTAGCTCGTATACCTCGTGTCAGGATCAGGACGTATTTGTTCCAGTTGGAGAGTTGGGTTATTCTGAATTACAAGGCCAACTAGCCGATTAACAGTTTCACTGTGCAGTAACCATGAAACACGTTACTGCATTAAAACGTATCTGTATGCTCAAAAACCCAGACATTCTCTAATTCCGAATATTAAATGGGTTTTACAAGAGGAACGTTTTAGTGACATTGAGATCATCCAATGTTAATGACTAACAAGCTGAAGGTAGTGTGAAATTCAGTGTTTTTTTGAACAACTTGTATCGTCGATATAAATGTTGTGTAGATGTGCGAGGGGATCATTTTGAATCCATTTAATTTATTATTGAAATAAAGTTCTTAATTT
Source organism: Salticus scenicus (assembly GCA_963930645.1). NCBI lineage: Eukaryota > Metazoa > Arthropoda > Arachnida > Araneae > Salticidae > Salticus > Salticus scenicus. The sequence goes on from OZ005652.1 coordinate 245,900,784, forward strand.
GAATGTAATGTTAGTTATCTCATTACATATTTGTCGCACTGTGTACTCGTATAATAACTGAATAACAAATATATAATATATGTAATTTTTTAACTCTGATTCTATTTTGGTTCTATTTTTTTTTCAATTTAACATTACACAAAATATATAAGAAGAATCACCACGAAATGCCCTTACCGTTATGAAGGTTCCCATTCTCCCGCCTCTATTCAAGGACTCTTCCACCAGTATAATCTAAAAATTTTCTTCTTAAATATACAGGCATATGTCACAGTAAAATTTCGTGCATAAAATTACTCACACATGAACTCAAGGCCATACGAACACTGTGTATCTAAAAATAAATAAATAAATAAAATTTTAAAGATAAATAATAAATTTGTCATATTATACTTTGAATTTTCAGTTTAATTAAATATATGTATAAAATGTGACAAATATTTTTTCTCACCAAAATAACAACTTTATTGATCTCTAGAAAGCAACGAAAATATATTTCTCTGAACAAAATAATAAATTTCCTTTGACAGCAATATTCTTTTTGTTTCAATAAGAAATTGTTTTGGGGTATTTTCAATTTCTTTCTTATTGCAGAAAATACATGAAAGAAAGGAACATTCTAAAAGTGTTTATACAATTCAAATAGAATTACGAATATATTTTTATGGGCTTATTAAAAAAAAGAAAACAGAAAAAAGAAAGAAAGTGTTCTTTTTATGGATATTCAAATTAAATAATACAATAACTGAGCAGTATTTATTTTTATATAAAAAGAATTGATAAATTTAATTTCAAAAACTTTCTTTTATATAAGTGAGAAAATTTAAATAATTGGAACATTAAAATTTCTGTGTGAATTTACTAATCTGTAAAGAGCTTTACTAATTTCGTATAAATTGCAAAGTTTCCAAAGGTTTAATGCCCAAAGCCAATTTTATAGTTGGATCTCGTTAGAAAGACTTCTTGAAACTTTGAAAAACTGTGTGGAATGATTTATAGCTTATGAAAGAAATAATCTTTATTAGAAGGATTCTATGAACTTTTGTGGGGATTTCACAGTTTGTGAGGTATTTGGAAAATCTTGTATTCGAGCGGATTCTGTAACGGATTAGGTTACAAGATATGCAAATTGGCACTCCAGTAAGAGTATTTAAAAAAAAGACTATTTTAAAATCGAGGTCAGTTTTATAGATTGTAGAGGCCTGAGATGTGTCTGCCTCTATCGAAGTTAAGTGTTAATAAAGGTAAGTACACTAACTTTTTCACGCCAGTTTGTAAAAGGTTTTGAAGAGTTCAAACATATAAAATTCAAATAGTAGCGAGTAGCATTTTCCTCCACCTTAAGTCAAACAAATCCCAATTCGTGCTTTACGTTGAATTTAGTCTCTACTTCTTCAATGTATGTTATTTTCAAATTCAAGATGTCGAATAATGTACCTGCATTGCATTACACAAAACAATGTAACTTTAGAAATTTTGAAAAAAAAAAATTGTTAGTTATAGTTCTTATACAAGAATAAATTAAGAAATTGTGTTCCCCGATTCAATCATACTCATATTAAAAAGTATAATAGCTACTTGGTTGACATCTTGGCCTTAATTAGGTCACAAGTTATACACTAGGACAATAATATAGATGGTCCGTACTAGATATTAAATATTTAATTTTCTAAAATGTATAATTTTCATTTTAGTTACTTTATTTTTAAAACCCATGATAAAATGTTAAATTTAGTGGGATTACTGAAATGATAATAATAATAAGAAAAAGAAGAAAATAAAAAAATAAAAATAATAAAAAATCTCAGCGGTTGTCGCCATTTTTTGCATTACACCTTGAATAAACGTTCAAACATTTTTGTTTTTATTTAAAATATATAAAGCTGAAAATTTGACATTGTATCTGTCCGGATTATTAGCTTTCATCAAAAATTGGTACAATTATTAATAAGGATAAAATCTAGCTAACGCTGTATTTTTTAGTTTGGATAATTGATTAAAAAAATATTAAGTAAAAGCCCCATTTTAACTTTAAAATTATTTAAAATAGGAGTCAAATTTATGTCGAAAGTAAATAAATAGGTGAATATATTTCTTTTTATGTTAATAATAATAATAATAATAATAAAATAAACCTGAAAACTTAAAATTAATAATAATAATAATAAATAAATAAATAAATAAAAATAAAATTGAGGAAAACCGTGCTATAATATAATAGTGAAATGGAATATCTTCAGTAGAGATACCATATGAGAATTTTAAAATTTCGCACCGAATGAGCTTAGTCTTTTCTCGCCAAAGTCTTTACTCACGCAATTGAGATAGCAGACAGCCATTTTAATTCATCGCCGAAATGACAATAAAAATTCAAGAGCCGCCATGGGGCTTCTAAGCTATACCAAAGAAATTTAAGAAATGAATATAGTAACCGATGTCACAATTACTGCATGCCTTTATTTGGAAGGATAGATTAAAATATGACCTTTATTACTAAATTAAATTCTATTTTGCGTAGAATTTTATATCTATTACTTAGAAAACAAAAATAGGTTTAAAGTTTTTGTTACGTTTCTTTTAATACAACTGTTTTAATTGTACGCTTAACAAAAAAAAAAAAAAAAAAAAACTTTTTGCTAGAAGATACTTGCCACTTAGAAGACATCATAATGCCAATAAGGTCCACTGTCTGATGGAAGGGAATATGTAATATTGTATAATCTTTGAAGAGTAGTGATTGAGACAGCGGAGGAAGTGCCCTGCTTCGAAATCGTTATTTTTTAGGTTTTGTTTGCTACGTACTTATTGAGAGTGTATAGTCACGTTTTAAATGTCAAATGCATTGTCTTTCTATGAACTAATGTAAATATTCATAGTAATGTAATATTATACTAATGTAAATATTCATAATGTACATAGCTTTAAAATTCTGCTGCTTCCTGGGAAAAAAACACTTTTTCTTAGAAGAGTCTCTGATATCAGATTGACATCCTGAACGGACCAAATTCATCTACACAGACCTTAGATTTAATAAAATGTTTAATTTTCTTAAATCTCTAAATTCAACCGAATAACATGAGTCTTTTGCTACCCATACTTACATGATATATTTTTTTTTCTAGAAATTTTGAAAATAAATAAATAAATAAATAAATAAAAAGAATGAATTTTATTAAAATCAACGTCATTTTACGCCGAAGTATAAAATTTTTATTTTGACAAATGATAATTTAAAAGAAAAATAAAATATGCATGCTGTTTTTCTAAAATTCGCAATTGGAAACTAAAATTAGCTTAAAAAAATACATTTAAATAAATTTTTAAAAATTCTCTTCAAATACACGAAAATTTAGTTTGGATATATAATGGGGAGGGGGGGGGGGGTAACAGGGATCAAAAGGAACCTGCGCGCCAAATTCTGTAACCCTTCGATTACCGAAACATTGCGCATACAGACAAATTGTCAGTTGTCACATTCAGAAGCAGTTTTTTAAAATATATAATTATATATTTTATTACATAAATAAACGTTTTCAAACAGTTTATTATCTATCTAAAATTTATGTTGATAGAATAACATTACGTATAATAATATACTTTAAAAAGAAGGCCAAATGAAGCGAAAATTTTCCATACTAAGAATAGAAATTGGCCCTTGGCATGAAGCTAGAAAATGCTCTACCACTGAGCAAACATAGTTGACATCTAAGAGAGACCGAAAATTTTTGCCCCCTTAGTAGATGAAAATACTTATCTGTTCTGCAGTCTTATGAATCAAATAGTTCGTATTTTTAAATTAAATAATTCTATGTGAGAATAAATAATTAGGAATTATCACTTTAGATTTGGTGTGAATGACCAATAGATAATTTATTTTCTTTTTATTTACATGAAAAGAAGATACTGGATTCGTATAAATTTTCAACACCCGGCTTCTGTTGAATTTACTTATACTGAGATTTTCTGAATACGTTTTAACAACTTTTGGAAAATGTGTATCCATCTGTCTATCACACTGCGTGTGTATGTTACCAAAATTTTGTAGGCGTTATAGCATATGAAACTAGTTGGCATAGGTGGACTCTGCTCAGTTCCCCATCATATGTATGTTCTCATAAATTTCTAGTACAGAACACATTATATTCATGTTAAGAGAAATTAATTAGATCAAACGCTTGACACAATTACAGAAACAATTCCCCGCCTAATAGGCAACCTACCGTACAGTTCGATATATTTATCTTATTCTAATCTATTAATTTATTTCTTTGGGGTGAATTTCGTAGTTTAGTTTTCATGATACTATTTCCAGTGTAGCAATCCCCAAAATGCATTTATATATATGGAATATCTCTCCATTTTGCTATGTTGATAAAATCTTAAATTTTGAATAAATTACGAAAATTTCCTATTAGAATATTTGTAGTCAATCATGTTCAAACAAGTATCATAAATGTTATTTTGAAGTTGTCTGATATATTTATGGTCCTCAAAATGGACGTTTATGCTCAATTTTGCCCTAAGTTAAGTAAATCGTAAATTCCAAATAACTTCCGAAAATTTGAAATTAAAAATTTCATAGTCGGGGTTGTTTATGCCAGTATCTTAAAAGATATTTTAAAAGTGTACTGACATCTTTACGATGAAAATATCCCTCAAAGTGGACGTTTATGAGAAATTTTGCCCTATTCTACCATGTTAAGTAGATCGTAAATTTCCAGTGACTTACGAAATTTTTAAATTGGAAAATTCATAGTCAAGGATGTTTATATTAGCATCTTACATAATATTTAAAAAGTAGTCTGTGATCTTTACGATGAAAATGTCCCTCAAAAGGGACATTTAGGCGAAATTTTGCTGTACTCTGCCATGTTTAGAAATCTGTAAAATTCGAATAATTTACGAAATTTTCAAAGTAACATATTTCTGGTTAATGATGTTCATTCCGGAATCAAAACTAATACTTAAAAACTGTTCTTACATCTTTACGATAAAAATATTTCGTTTCATGCACGTCTAAGTGAAAATTTGCCCTATTCTCCCATGTTAAGAAAATCGTAAATTTCGAATAACTTACGAAATTTCTTAATTCAAATGTTGCAAATGATTAGGGTTCTTGCTAGTATCAAAACTAACACTTTAAAACTGGTCCGACCTCTCTGCGATCATTTGTTCGTGAGAAATCGTGTACACAGACTATCATACTAACACACTAACACACTAACGGACTAACAAACTAACAGACTAACAAACTAACAGACACCCTACAGACGGACACCATACCAATTTTGATATTTTTGGATTCCTCAAATCTGAAAACGTGTAAAAAAGTAAAAATATCGAGGTCGAAAAATTTCACGATTACCTAAGTTCCACGATACCTATAGTATGATGGGGAACTAATAACAGACACCCTACAGACGAACATCATACCCATTTTGATATTTTTGGATTCCTCACACCCGAATACTTGTGAAAAAGTAAAAAAAAACCGAGGTCGAAAATTTTCACGATTGCTTAAGTTCCCCATACCTATAATATGATGGGGAACAAAAAATGCACGAAAATGTATATTTGGTTAAATTTTGATTCAACTTGAAACTGATTAGACTCTACACATATCGACCAGTAGGTGGCACTGTTTTGGCGTAACTTCTTCTTTCCGAGAAGACTAGGCTACAGTTTCTCTAGTGTATAAATGCATCATACTTCATATTCACATGTTTATCATAAAAATTATAATAATCCAATTCGGTTGAATATCGAGCAATTGATAGCGTTACATTCTCTAAACATTTCTATTGGCATGCCTTAGCTGCTGTACTGAACAAATGAACATAATTCGATATATAATTTGGATATGATGAAAAATTACGCTGACTCAATATGGATACATATCGGCCGAAAGTTGTCGTTGTTATGCTGCAATTTCCTCCATAAATCTGTACTTCAATTTCTAACGTGTTTAGGTGCATCAAACATCTTATGTAAGATAGCTTTTGGGAAAAAATATGCTTATTCAATTAGGATGCATTTCGACTGATAGGTAACACTTTTATGTAACCCTATTCAGGACTAATGAATTCGCCAACCAATTAAAATATTAGCTTAAAAATAAATAAATAAATAAATGTGATGGCCATACTGTATTAGTTTTAGATGGAAAGGCCAAAATAATTTTTAAAAAGAATGAAATGATCATATTAACTGCTTATCTTCCTGGCTTCGAAACTTATTGATAGTGTTAAAAATTAATAGTTTGATCTTTTCACCGAAAATATATTATTTGTATTCCGCCGAAATTTTAATTTCTAACCCTACTTATGAAACGTTAATTGTGACATATCATGATTATTCTTTCAAAATCATATAAAATATATCATGATATAAAATATATCAAATAAATAATTTGCTGCGTGGCAATATATTTCTGCTAAAAAGTCTTTTGGAAATGAGATTTAGTTAATTAAAATTACTTTCGCATTCAAAAGAGAAAATAAAAAAAAAGAAATAAAATGTTAATAAAGGCAATCTGCATGCATGCTTCATAAATATGGAAGAAATTAATTTTCTTCCTCTGTGACAATGAAAATAATCAGAAAGAAAGTCTAAATCGAATCTAAGTAATTCTATTGACTCGGTATTTGAAATTAGAAATCCTGCAAATGAAAATTAAATTCAAGTATCTTCTTCTACTTTTTTTTTTTTTTTAATAAATTCAAATCAATATCACTATTTTTCTGTGGGCAGATTTTTTTTTTTTCGATTTTATTAATACTGATCAGAATGACAATGCTTCCAAATTCACCTGGGTGTGGAGCGGCGGGGGGGGGGGGGGATCAACACAAGAATCTTCCTGCTGTCCATTTTAAATGAAGTAAATTAAATTATATTCAAACGCATAACGAGTTAATCAGATAACTTACTTTACAAATAAAATATTAGCATATTGATTAGGAAATATCTCAAAAATTACTGAATGATTTTTTTAACTTAATTTTCATCGTTTCTCAATAAAGTTGAAGAGTATTTATAAATTTGAAATATCCTTCATTCTGAATGCTTATCTGTCATCCTACTAAATACTTTTGGTATACTTTAAAACTCATTATATTATTTACATTTACTGTAGAATGCCTTATATAAATCTTAGTATACGTTGCTCATAGACTTATAAAAGTTTACAAGTACGAAAGATGGAATCCTTTAACCCATTAATTGCCCCGAGCGTATATAGACGTCTTTCTCAAGTATGTTCTGTTGTATTGTACTGGCACCTGTGAAGCTACGGACACGGTTTGACAATACAATAAATTAACCTACTACACAACTTTAAAATCACTTTGACTAAGTTTCGGGTATAATCCCGCTATATTAAAATTCTTTCGTGTAGCCCTGTATATGAAAGCTGAATTATTTTCAGACCATCATATTCTACAGAAAACATGCTTTTATGCGCATAAAAAATATACGTTTATTTCATTTTATTTAATGCATCCTATGGATATTAAGCTTTACCTAACAAAACATTAAACCATACATTACTGTACATGAACTATTTGCTTGGCCTTAAATAAAAGTTTAATGTAGCATCCCTATATTATAAAAAGTCTTGTGTGGACTTTCTGCTACGGTTTGTTCTTAAGATAGACTGATAACACACAGACATACAGACCCACGCAGACCAACCGGAAAAAACATACTTTTCTAATTCAGGGGACCTCAAAACGCATAAATGTAACAAACACTCGATTTCGAAAATTTGACCCCAAAACAACGCATTTTATACCTTACTAGCAGGCTTTGCCCGCTTCACTGGGCACTATACTTAAATGAGTTGTTACAGCCCCATATCATTATTAATAACCTAAATTAAAGTTCCCGATGTGTTCGGTAGAGTTTTTCCCCGCTCTCAAAGTGTAGAGCCCGGGTCCACACTGCCTTTGGCAACAACTTACTTGCTGGGGAAGGGGAAGTTTTGTGAAATTCCACCAAAGTACATAATGCGTACACTTAATCAACATCCACGCACCGAAATTCGCCATTCTAAGATAATGTAAAGCGAAATCTAATGGGAAAACGTCATTTTACGCGTTTGTATAGGGGGCGGGGGGAATTTTGTAAAATCCCGTTACAATAAGTGTCGGATACATATAAACAATTTACACACTAAATTTCGTTTCTGCTTATCCTATATATTTCTCGAGACAAATTTATCGCTAAAAGAGGGGGGGGAGGGGGTCTCGAATTTGCTCCTTCGTAACGCCCCCACCAGAAAAAAAAAAAAAAAAAAAATCCTAAAGAAGATGTTAATACCTTTACTGTTTTCAATATCTTTCTACCATTTTTAGTAGATCTTTACTAAAAAATTCGGAATTTCTGAGATTTTCCCCAAAAAACGATTTTTCCCCTCCCTCCTGTAAGAATCAAGAATTTCAGAATCGCGAACATAATTTTTTATTTATACTTATGTCTTGTCTCCTCATGCGCAATTTCTTCACCGTGAAGTTATTTGGGGCCAAGTTATGCGTACAAACATTTTTTTTTTTTTTTTTTTTTTTTACTTCCTGCCCCAAGGGGGAAATTTCTATAAATCCCGTTACTTTAGGGGTCGGATATACATAAACAATCCAAGCAGCAAACTTTGTTACCGCAGCTCTCATAAATTTCCCAGAACAAATTTAACGCTAAAAAAGGTGTCTTGAATTTGTACTTTGTAACACATACCACCCCCCCCCCCAAAAAAAAAAGAAAAGGCAGATCACAAAAAATGAAAAAGTGTTTTGGAAATATCCTAGAGAAGACGCATGACTGTTTTCAACATCTTTGTTTACTTTTTGGTAGAGTTCTACCGAAAAATCCGGAATTTGCAAACTTTCCTGCCAAAAATTGATTTCCCACCTCCCTTCCCTTAAAAATCGAAATTTCCTAAATCGCAAAGAATGTTTTATTTGTACTCATGTGTAGGTCTCCCAATGTGCAATTTCTTCACTGTGAAGTAATTTGGAGCCGAGTTATGCTTAGAAATGTGTTTTTGCCTTCTGCCTCCTCCCAAGGAGGAATGGGGGGTTATTTCGATAAATCCCGTTACTTTAGGTGTCGGATACATGTAAACAATCCAAGCACCGAAATTCGTGACAGCAGTTCCCATAGATTTCTCAGGACAAATTTAGCGAGAAAAGGAGTGTCTTGATTTTGTCCCTACGTAAAAGCCCCTCCCACAAAAAAAAAAAAAAAAAAAAAAAAAAAAAAATCGCAAATCCCCAAAAACAAAAAATGTGTTTTTGGAAATATCCTAAGGAAGTCGCATAGCTTTTTTGAACATCTTTATTTCATTTTTGGTAGAGTTCTACTCCAAAATCCGGAATTTGCGAAATTTCCTTCCCAAAATGGATTTTCCCCCTCCCTAACCTTAAAACTTCAAAATTCGTAAATCGCAGACAAAGTTTTATTTGCACTCATGTCTAGTATCCCCATGTGCAATTTCTTTACTGTGAAATAATTTGGAGCCATGTTATGTTTACAACCGTGTTGTAAACATAACATGGTTCTTGCTTTGTACTTTTGCTTCCCAAGGTGGGGGGGGGGGAGGAACCGGTGTGGAGTTCGAAAAATTTGATAGATATAATTTTATGTTGGGTAAAGACCTAAATTTCTGCCAAGCGCTGTTGAATTCCAAACTGCCGTTCTCACGTGATACCCGGACAAAAATAGCATTACAAGCATACAGACCCGATGACACACACATACACAGACAAAATTTTCTAAAGTCATTTTAGGCTTTCATGGTGTGTGAAACGTGAAGATATCGCAAAATTTTATGATTCTCACAAATTTACAGAGAAAAGTCTGATTTTATTAATATAGATCTCTGGACAGGAGAAAATCAAAATTTAATATAATGTAATTTGATATTGATACGAAACTTTTCTAAGGCTCTTGACAAAAAAACACTAATAGCTCGAAAAATTTTGAAGTAATTTTAATGTGAAATAACAAACTTTAATGATTAACTAGCGAGCTTCGTCCGCTAGCGGGTCAGTATTTTCAAATGAATCTCTAACAGTAACTTTTAGTCTCAAGAGAAGAAATTGAAAAAAAAAAAATCATTTATGATTGGGTAAAAAGTCGGCCCAGGTCCCCACTGCCTTCGGCAGCGCAGTCCCGTGCGCGCTGCGAGTGCTCAATTTAAGGGATACTGTTGTGAAAAAATCAATTATCACATATGTTAATTAGCAGAATTAGCAGTGAAATATACGATAGTTGCTCAGCTCTAATAAGCTATAAAAATGATAAATATGTGTGGCATTCATTGAAGACAAAAAGTTTAAACAAAACTATTTATTAAACTTGAAACAAAATGATGAGTAACATTGAATAAGTAGAAACAATAGTTGAATAGAAACTTTGCTGACGAAAGGTTAAAGACCTTTAAAATACTGCCATGTAGATTAATAGAGTTTAAATAGAAAACGTCGTTTACTTTGTGACATAGCTAGATACACTAAACGTATCTAGCGAAAATATCAAGTCACAAAAACGTAATTTACAATCATTATAAAACTAAACACTTTATAACTAAATTAAAATACCAGCTCATGACTTTGAGCTAAACTGAAAAAAAACATAAAAGCATAAGAGCCTAAGAGGCTAAGAGCCTAAGAGGCTAAGAGCCTAAGAGGCTAAGAGCCTAAGAGCACGATTACATATTCCTTACCTCCTTTTATAGAAGCGAACGGATTCAAGTGACAGCTACTCGATGCTGTGCACTCGGCAACGCCTACCATAACCATAGCAACATGATGCTACGAGTCTGCCGCCATCTATGGGCTAAGCAAAAAGACTCTGCAGTTGAAAAATATAACATCTCCCTGTTAGGTAGCGATAAAACAATGAACAATCCGTGAAAGGATTTAAACATATTTTCTTTAAGTTAATTTTAACAAAACATGCTTTTAAATATAAGGTAAGTAAATCAAAGTTTTTTCAAATGACTTAAACAAAATTATACTAATAAGAAATATAAATTTAACCAAATGTAATTATCATTAAGCTTTTGTTTTTAATTTTAATATATATTTAACTCAATGGCAGTATCAAATAGAAAATAGCACTAAACGCTGTAATTCATTTAATTAATAATTTAAACTTTAAAGATTATAAAGTAAATCAATTAAATTATATTTAAGTAGTAAATGAATTTAAATTTAAATTTGAGAATCAACACAGAAAGGGTACAAATTTTACAACAAGGCCCCCCACCGTGTTTATTCGACAAACACAAACGTCAGCAATTACAATATAAACTTTATTAGAAAAAAAAAATTCCTTGAATATTTAGTGACTTGACGACAGATTCACATATGTCTTCTACAGGATATACTTCATACAAAGCTAGAAGGTTTGTCAATCTTGTAAATCATAAGATAAGTCCAAGAGTCCAAATCACAATTTAAAAAATAAGTAGCATTATCAATATACTATACACATCTACTAAAAAAAAGAACAAGATATTAATATAGAGCAAATATGAATAGCATTTCAAGGAAACCTTTTTTTCTCACATTCCCCATTTTCAAATAAAAAAAAACGATGATATTCATAAATATATGAAACAATTATGTAACATACACATAACCAATTGTACGTAGCGCTACGAATTTCTCTCATACAAAAGTTAAACTAAACTATACATCACTACACAATGGAAAACGCAGAAAAAACCCACCAAGAAAATGCATACATATCCCTGTAAAAAACATTTTTCAATTTCAAAAAAATTAAATATATATTATACGTTCAAAAAATTTTATATTTACTCTATATACATTTACTTAATAAATACCTTATTTACAAATTTAGACATATCACTTTTAGTAAGGGGCTTTGTGAAGGGATCGGCAAAGTTATCTTTAGTATTTACATATTTTAAATCAAACCGTTCCTCAAATAACCATTCACAGATGAAAAATAACTTTACGTTAATATGCTTAGATTTGTTATTTTCTATAGGAGATCTCGTAAAATTAATAGCCGCTTGGTTATCAGCAAAAAGTATTGGTGGTTCATATGAAATAGAAATTAATTTAAAATCAAACAATCTCGTAATATATTATCAAACCACATTAATTCTTTAACCCCATCAACAAATTCGCTTTCCATGGTTGAAAGGCAAACACTTTTTTGCTTAAAAGTTTTCCAAGAAATAGGGCTATTATCCAAAAATAAAATGTGTCCCCCCATTGATACGAAATCATCCCTATTCATCACGAAATCATCGTCAGAGAAAGCAGTTAAACATGGATTACCCTTTAACCGTTGCAAACGGCTTTTTCCGTCACGTAATAGTTGAAAAAAGAGGCTAATGTGGCAAATTTTGGAAAAATATGATATTTCTTCCTAGGACATAAGATTACTGAATATCCATTGATTTCAAAAACTATTATGCTTTATTCCTACTTCACTTAGTATTGATTTTATGAGTTATTAAACAGATATGCTAAAAAACTCGACACGGTTAAAGGGTTAAAACAATTTAAATTTAATTTTAAATCTCGAGTACACGAAACATACCCAAGTAATTTAATTAACCCATTCCAATGATTAAACCCCGGTGAATTTTGAAATTGACTGAATATATTAACTGCGTAGGCAATATCTGATCGTGTTCTGTTTGCAATGAAAGATAAACATCCTAAGATATTCCGAAATGGAAATCTAGACATCTCATAAATTTCATTTTGGTTAGTAGGACAATCTTTTTTCGAATACTTAATGCCTTTTACAATAGGTAACGAACAAAAAGGAATATTAAACAACTTAAACCTGTCATACACTTCATTAATATATAATTCCTGAAAAATTTGTACTGAATTGTTTTCATAATTAAATTATACACCAAGTAATTTCTTGGTTTTACCTAAAATTTTTATATCAAATTTACATTTTAATAAATTAAGAATTTTATCTATTTGAAATTGATTTTTACCAAACAAAACTAAATCATCAACATAAACTACTAAAACAATATAATTTTCAAAATAATATGAACAGTTACACCAGTAAAATTTATTAAACCCCAAATCTAATAGTACTTTATTTAACTCATAATACCAGAGCTGACCACTCTGATGAAGGCCGTATAACGCTCTGTATAGTTTACAAACGATATTTTCACCTCCCTTTACAACATATCCTTTTGGCTGAGACATATAAATTTCTTCTTTTAAAGGTGCATAAAGATAAGCACATTTTATATCGCATTGAACGTTATGCCATTTATAACATGAGACCAATAATGAAAAAAAGAAACGTATTACTGAAAATTAACGACGGGTGAAAACGTCTCGTCTTAAGTGTCCCCATTTATCTGATGAAAGCCCTGGGCCACGAGCCTCGTTTTAAAGAGGGCCACGTTTCCTAGATCATCTCTTTTAACGGCGTATACCCATCTATTTCCCAAACCTTTTTTCCCCTCCGGTAAATTAACCAGATGCCAAACTTTACGGGTTTTCATATTATTTATCTCATCATCCATGGCATTTTTCCATTCAACACATTCTGAAGATTTAACGGCCTGATTATATGTTTTAGGTACAGGGATAACTAGTCATGATTTTTTATGAGTTAAACTTGAAGTTGGGTTATCCGAGTTTTGCTGATCAACTACCCCCTCGAACTTATTACTACTAGAGAAATTAAAAAAATTAGAGTCAAAAATTAAATTATGTTTATCACAATATTGTTTGACATCGTTCATCGATCTCAATCTAGTTTTAGTGTTGTCCGGGTAATAGAAGTTGTCAACTCTGTCACTCATTTTTCTGGGTACGGGTTTCCTATTCCAAGTAATTGAAGAAAGAGGTTTAAAAGAAGATTTATCTACAGGAGTTTCATCGACGAACTCGTCACTAGAATCATCGGGCTCACTTCTGAAAACAATGTCAACAGGATCGGAAGCTCGACAATCAACTGGACTTTCCGGAAGCAAGTCCAATTCTTCCAGTGAGGTGCCCATCACCGCTCCACTGCATTTAATAAATAGCTGATCAGAGAACGTTACGTTTATAGTTTCAACTATTTTATCCTCATCCTCCAACCAAATTTTATACCCCTTAGTCTTTAGTGAATAACCTATCAGTACTCCCTTTTTAGCCTTAGGTTCAAGCTTGTGGTTTATATGTTGTTTTGGGATTCCAACATACGAAATTAACCCAAACGGCTTAAGGTGTCTTACGGATGGTTTAAACCCAGTATATAACTCAAAAGGAGTCTTAGTTTGTCCCCTGTGGATTAAACGGTTCCAAGTGTACGCGAAATACAACATTGCATCGGGCCAAAAAGAAAAATGTAAACCACTATCCGTGATAATAGCTCTAACACAATTTAAAGAAGTTTGATTAAACCGCTCACTTAACCCATTTTGCTCAGGTATGAACGTGTTAGTTAACTCGTGAACAACTCCATTTTTACTACAAAATGATTTGAAGTTGTCATTTACAAATTCGGAACCATTATCCGTACGAATAGCTTTTAATTTTTTATTCAAACTACGTTCAGCCCGTGCAATGTGTCTCTCGAATACACCAAAAACCTGAGACTTATCCTTTAAAGGATAAACAGCAACCCTTTTAGAAAATCCATCAATTATGGACAAAAAGAACCTTGCCCCATTTTTACCAGTTACTTTAATTGGGCCCCAAACGTCCATAAATACTTTCTCTAACGGTGATTTAACGCCATGAACATCGGATGATTTAAAAGACACACGGTTTTGTTTACTAATCCTACAAGGTTCACAAAAAAATTTCTTAAACTTAAGTTTAGGAAGGCCCCTCACCCCGTTCTTCTTGCTAGTATTTACAATAGTATCAGGACTTACATGCCCAAAACGAGCATGCCAATACCCAATTTCATTAACTTTTGCAAGAGAAGCTGAAGGATTTTCTGAGTGCCCCCCATTCGCTTTACTCCCCTTTTTAACTTTAGAAACATTAGGATATAAGTAGTAAACACCGTCTTTAATTTTAGCAGTAAAAATATGTCTTTTATCTTTACCGAATACCGACACTCGACCTTTACCGCCAGTGTATGTGGCACCGTTCACATCTAATTTAGGACCTGATATTAAATTTTTCCGTAACTTTGGGGAATATAAAACATCTTTTAAATACAATACATTTTTACCAAAATTTAACTTAACAGTTCCTTTACAGTAATAGGAAAACTAATACCATCGATCGCGACAAAAAGCTCCTCTCCCTCAACAGAAGTATAATGCTCAAAAAGATCTAAATCTCTTAGAAAATGATTTGAAGCAGCGGTATCAAAAATAAAGCTGTCATCATCACCTAAATTACTAAAATTAGCTTGAGCTATGTAGTAGGAGGGGGGAGATTTGCATTTGTCACGACCGTTGGAGTTAAACTTTAAATTTCCAGATTTAAATTTAAGTTACTATTCAAAAAGCAGCTTTTCTTTAAATGACCAATACGGCCACACTTAAAACAAGTTAAAGGTTTTTTACCTTTATGTTGAACGTTCTGAATCTGTATACTGTTATTAGCATCTTTCTTGATATCACCTTCTCGAAGCTGTAGACGTGATTCTTCCGCTGTTAACTCGGACACAATACTCTGGATCTTGAACTGGTCATTCTTCCATCGCAACAGATATTGCACTGCAGATTCAAACTTGGATGGTAAGTGTTGCAAGAGCTGGAAACAGCAATACACATCCTCCATAGCATGGCCAATTTCACGCAGCTGGTCCAGTATTCTTGATAACCTTGTTATAAAAGAATTCACTGTTTCATTCTCAGACATTTTACAATTAATGAACTCTGTAAACAGTCCCATATGATGAGCTCTTGAGTCTGATATAAAGGTCTTCTTCAAAGTCTCCCAAGCATCAATAGCACAATCACAATTTTCAATAATGCTTCTGACTTCAGGCGATGTATTTAGATAAATTGTAGATAATGCAACTCGACTACGTGATTTAAAATCTTCCACTTGTTTTGAAGTTATTCCAGCCTCAGCATCTTCCACAGGCAGTTTTTCTTTTTTACATATTATATTCCAGCAGTTTCTTTCAATTAAAATAAATTTAATGTCCTTGACCCACGTAATATAATTATTCATCCGTAACTTTTCAATAGTGGGATTTAAACTCACTGCCATTTCAATTCATTATCTTCAAACAACTAGAATGCCATAAAAACTATTATCAAAATTTTAAATGTTATGAGCTGACAACGAGCCACATTGCCCATAACCACTTGTTGTGAAAAAATCAATTATCACATATATTAATTAGCAGAATTAGCAGTGAAATATACGATAGTTGCTCAGCTCTAATAAACTATAAAAATGATAAATATGTGTGGCATTCATTGAAGACAAACAAGTTTAACAAAACTGTTTATTAAACTTGAAACAAAATGATGAGTAACATTAAATAAGTAGAAACAATAGTTGAATAGATACTTTGCTGACGAAAGGTTCAAGACCTTTAAAATACTGCCGTGTAGATTAATAGAATTTAAATAGATAACGACGTTTACTTTGTGACATAACTAGATACACTAAACGTATCGTCGAAAATATCAAGTCACGAAAACGTAATTTACAATCATTATAAAACTAAACACTTTATAACTAAATTAAAATACCAGCTCATGACTTTGAGCTACACTGAAAAAACATAAGAGGCTAAAAGGCTAAGAGCCTAAGAAAGCTAAGAACTTAAGAGCTTAAGAAATTAAGAGAGCTATTACATATTCCTTACCTCCTTTTATAGAAGCGAACAGATTCAAAGTGACAGCTACTCGATGATGTACACTCGGCAACGCCTACCATAACTATAGCAGCATGACGCTATGAGTCTGCCGCCATCTATGGGCTAAGCAAAAAGACTCAGCAGTTTAAAAATACAACATCTCCGTCTTAGGTAGCGATAAAACAATGAACAATCCGTGAAAGGATTTAAACATATTTTCTTTAAGTTAATTTTAACAAAACATGCTTTTAAATATGAGGTAAGTAATTAAAGTTATTTCAAATGACTTAAACAAAATTATATTAATAAGAAATATAACTTTTAATCATTAGGCTTTTGTTTCTAAGTTTAATATATCTTTAACGCAATGGCAGTATCAATTATAAAATAAATCATTTAAATTATATTTAAGTGGTAAATTAATTTAAATTTAAATTTGAGAATCAACACGGAAAGGGAACAGATTTTACAACATATGCACGCGCTGCGCGCGCCTATTCCTTCCCTGACCTTTAGTGCCCCCTAAAAAAAAAAAATAATTTCTAATCGGGTAAAAACTCATACCGGGTCCCCACTTCCTTCGGAAGCGCAGTCCCTTGCGCACGCACGTGTGAATGTATACGCGCGCTGCGCACACATATTCCTCCTCAAATCAAATATTTATTCTTAAGAGAAGAAAATCGAAAAAATCAATTCTCATTGGTTAAAAAGTCGAGACGGGTCCCCACTTTTTCGGCAGCGCAGTCCCGTGCGCTCTGCGCGCGCACAAGTTAAGGGATACACGCGCGGTGCACGCCTATTTCTTCTCCACCCTTTCAGGCTCTCTTAATTAACCTACGTATACCAATTTTGAACGATCTAACTCATTTGGCTGAGATGCAAAAGAAAACGTAATCAGGAGACCTCAAAACGTGTAAATCTGGTGAAAGTATGTCTCATTGGGGAATGCCTTCCTTGGGGGTCTTTCAAAGGAGTCCTAGGCCGTATTTACGTGTGTTTTGGAAGAAACCACGGAAAACTCCGAACGGTTAGGGTGATGAGCGCGACCTGGGACCGAACCCGGAACCTCCCACTATTGGATTTGAGAACATTAGACATCAGTCTGTTGTTATCTACGGCAAAAATAGTTTTTCTTTTTAGCGAAATAAAAATTTAATACTCAATTTAAAAAAAAAAAAAAAAAAAAAAAAAAAAAAGATGTGATGAGTTTTCATAACTGAAGAAAAGATTACTTTTCACTGTTAGTTATTTATACTTATTTAGTTTACTTTTTTTTTTAACCCAATGACTTAGGGTTGAGCTTAAAAATTGTAATTAAGCGACTGCCATATTAAAAATTTAGAAAAAATCCGATCACAGCGCCACCTTTTTCGATTGATCAATCTTATTCTGATAAAATCGAAACTTTTATTTAAATCTGATATTTTAGAAAGAAAAAAAAACAGCCCGTATTTACGTGAGTTTCGGAAGAAACCACGGAAAACTCCGAATGGTTATGGCGATGAGAGTCCTATCCCGTATATACGTGTGTTTTGGAAGAAACCACGGAAAACCCCGAAAGGTTAGGGCGATGAGCGTGACCTGGGATCGAACCCGGAACCTCCCACTATTGGATTAGAGAAGATTACACATCAGTCTGTTGTTATCTACGGCAAAAATAGTTTTTCTTGTTAGCCAAATAAAAATTTAAAACTCAATTTAATTAATAATAAAAAAAAAAGATGTGATGAGTTTTTATAGCTGAAATGAAGATTACTTTTCACTGTTAGTTATTTTTACTTATATAAGTTTACTTTTTTTTTAACCCAATGACTTATTTGCGTACTGGGTTGAGCTTAAAAATTGTAATTAAGCGACTGCCATATTAAAAATTTAGAAAAAATCCGATCACAGCGCCACCTTTTGAGCGATTGATCAATCTTATTCTGATAAAATCGAAACTTTTATTTAAATCTGATATTTTAGAAAAAACGTGAGTTTTGAACGTGAAATTTACGTGAGTTTCGTAAGAAATCACGGAAAACTCCAAACGGTTCTTATTCTGATAAAACAGCCCGTATTTACGTGAGTTTCGGAAGAAACCACGGAAAACTCCGAATGGTTATGGCGATGAGAGTCCTATCCCGTATTTACGTGTGTTTTGGAAGAAACCACGGAAAACCCCGAAAGGTTAGGGCGATGAGCGTGACCTGGGATCGAACCCGGAACCTCCCACTATTGGATTAGAGAAGATTACACATCAGTCTGTTGTTATCTACGGCAAAAATAGTTTTTCTTGTTAGCCAAATAAAAATTTAAAACTCAATTTAATTAATAAAAAAAAAAAAGATGTGATGAGTTTTTATAGCTGAAAAAAAGATTACTTTTCACTGTTAGTTATTTTTACTTATATATGTTTACTTTTTTTTTAACCCAATGACTTATTTGCGTACTGGGTTGAGCTTAAAAATTGTAATTAAGCGACTGCCATATTAAAAATTTAGAAAAAATCCGATCACAGCGCCACCTTTTGAGCGATTGATCAATCTTATTCTGATAAAATCGAAACTTTTATTTAAATCTGATATTTTAGAAAAAACGTGAGTTTTGAACGTGAAATTTACGTGAGTTTCGTAAGAAATCACGGAAAACTCCAAACGGTTCTTATTCTGATAAAATCGAAACTTTTATTTAAATCTGATATTAAAGAAAGAAAAAAAACTACCCGTATTTACGTGAGTTTCGTAAGAAACCACGAAAACTCGGAACAGTTCTTATTCTGATAAAATCGAAACTTTTATTTAAATCTGATATTTTAGAAAAAAAAAAACAGCCCGTATTTACGTAAGTTTCGAAAGAAACCACGGAAAACTCCGAACGGTTAGTGCGATGAGCGCGACCTGGGATCGCACCGGCAGCGCAGTCCCGTGCGCTCTGCGCGCGCACAATTTAAGGGATACACGCGCGGTGCACGCCTATTTCTTCTCCACCGTTTCAGGCCTTCTTAATTAACCTACGTACACCAATTTTGAACGATCTAACTCATTTGGCTGAGATGCAAAATAAAACGTAATCAGGACACTTTAAAACGTGTAAATCTTGTGAAAACTTTCGATAATTTAAAAGAACTTTAAAATATCTTTCGAATGATGTATTAAAAATAGTTTAATCATAATAAGAAATTAAAATATTGAAATTTGAAAATATTACAGCGCCATCTGGTGGTAGAAATTTCTGTATTCCACTGTTCGATTCCAATTCAAAGAAGCTTTCTAATGATGTATTACTCATGAAATTATTTTCATTAGTATCTGAGATACAAAAGAAAACTAATTCAGGAGACCTCAAAACGTGTAAATCTGGTGAAAACTTTCGATAATTTAAAAGAATTTTAAAATATCTTTCGAATGATGTATTAAAAATAATTTAATCATTATTAGAAATTGAAATATTGAAATTTGAAAATATTACAGCGCCATCTGGCGGTACAAATTTTTCTATTCCACTGTTCGATTCCAATTCAAAAAAGCTTTCTAATGATGTATTATTTATGAAATTATTTTAATTAGTAGCTGAGATACAAAAGAAAACTAATTCAGGGGACCTCAAAATGTGTAAATCTGTTGAAAACTTTGAATAATATAAAAGAACTTTAAAATATCTTTCGAATGATGTATAAAAAATAAATTAATCGTAATTAGAAATTAAAATACGCGTATTAGAATATTGCAATTTTTAATCGCAGAACCAAAACACGTGACCTTGTTAAATACCAGATGGTTATCGCTGTTTTTTCTTTTTTTCTTCACTTCCGTCGAGAAATGAACCTCTTTGAACAGGTTGCCATGGTGATGCAACGGACGTCTGCATTATTTGATTACGCTATTCATTTTCGAATGAAGTACGGCATTTCCAATGGTTTAAAGCGTGAAATTAAAAAAATTATAACTCATTCAGTTTTTGAAATTTTCTCTCAATCTTTTGGGAATTAAATTATGGAAGCTAGATCTATATACAAAAAAAAAAAAAAAAAAAAAAAAAGATTTATCTCTAAACGCTTTTGAGTTATAAAATGTTTTGTGAAAAAATCGATGTTTCGTAAAATCTAAAAATATCGATCGCTAATCCGTATTTTGTAAAAATGTTTATATGGTTCGAAAGATTAAATGACCTTTCTGAATATACCAGTTGTTAAGAAATGGAAGAGTTACTCGGTCGTACAGGGCGTTTCAAAAAAGACGATCGCGAAAAATCGAAATTTTCGACCCTTTTTAAAACTTTTTTTTAAAAATATAAAAAATCCGTATTAAAAAAAAAAAAAAAAAAAAAATGCACCGTAAGAAACGGTCATAATTGCTCTTTCTGTTGGTGGAGGTGTATTTCGATATCTCGAACCGTTCGACCAGGATCGCTTTACAAAAACCCACGAAATTTTCTCTCTTTGCTTTTTCTTTTGAGGTAGGCTGCTCTGTTACGAAATGGCGGTCGGCTGCGATTTTGAATCGTTTTTTGATTTGACATGGGTCAACATTTTAATTAATATCTCCTCTAATGAGGGTCGCATCGTTTAGCAAATTATATAACGTAGATCTGCGATAAATTCTCTGTCCGATGGTACCTGTTCGAAGTCCGTGCGACCATTAGCGGCGGAGTCTTTGCTGTTTCAAGCCGTTTCTCACAGACAGACACACACACACACACACGCGTACAGATTTTAAATATAGGAGAAGGAGATACAGATTTTAATAATATAAGGAGATTTGCGCTAGATGATCTGATACAATGTTATTTAGTGTTTAAATACAATGACAAGGACAAAATTAATCTAATATTTTATTCTTAGTAAAGTTATTATTTTATGTTACATTTACTTTGAAATGTAATCGAGAAATAACATAGTTTCTTAAGAAAACTACTGTAAAGTATTATAATAAGAAAAACTAACAAGTGAAAAGCTTTACACTAATTTTCAGCAAGAAATACTTTTGGCCGGCTAAGTCAGTCAAATGCCCCGCTGTGGACCATTACGATTACAGCATTTTACGATGTATTTTTTTTCCTTGCTGTTAGTCCTTAGTCTTATGAGTCCCTGCACATTTGACGCATCTGGCTGCTATACGGTAATTTTGAGCACAATGGTGAAAAAACTGTCAGCGAAAACACTAGACAGTATGAAAAATTTTAAGTTAGTTTTCAACTCCCTTTGGTTCCGGTTTTATAATTAGGGAGTTGGTTAACATTGATGGGGGAGGGGGTACTTTTTCAGAAAGGGCTTCCTCAATTTTATTTCGTGTTCGAATCCAGCCCACGGATCACTACTCCGAGAGGAATAATTGAATTTTCGGGAATAAGGATTTGTTGGACTTTTAACTCATCAAGTTTTTTTTCAATGGCTTGATAATAATTTTCATAATTTGGATATACCCTGGTGAACGGGTGTGCCAGTTTTTGACTTTGGGACACGTTTACTGGGGTTATTACTATTGTTAGTTAAAAAGGGCTGTGGAGTAGAAGTATCATTTAAAATTATTTCTTTGAGATTAGAAAATCAATTTTTAGAAGCTGGCGGTTCGTAGACGACCATACGGGCAATTTTTAGTGCAGGGGTAGAACCATTATTATTAGTGTGATTGTTAGTCTTTTAGTATTTCTAACGGGAAATCGAATAAATATATTATAAATTGTTTTGATTGGAAATAGCGGTACAAAAAGAATAAAATAAAATCGCCTGTGGCAGCCCTGCTGTACTTGTTTTTCATTGAGATTATAACTGAATTTTCATTACACTTCATTATTTGTTATGCAACATAAAGTTTGAATGCCATTCTGGTGATGATCTTGATAGGTCTCTACGAAATCCCTTTTACTGTATAAACTAATTCAACAATCAAATGCAGTGAATTGCAATAGATGACTATTAGATAAAACTGCAATTTATATATTACTTTAATATAATCTTGTATTCTAGGGTTCTTTTTAAATTAGATTATAACTAGCGATAAATATCTTTCATTATTATTCATCAACTAATTATCGAAAAAAGGTACTCACCCTTTCTTCTGTTCTCGGCCGACTGGAAACGTAGAGAGTTAGAGCTGAGTATCGATGACACAAAATAATATTTCTGGAACTTTGGGTTTTGACATATTTAATTAAATGATGATGACGTATTTACACTGCTGAGAAATATTTACAAAAAGCATTAATTTCAAAATTATTTCGATTCGTTTGTTATTCACATATTAGTAATTCTCTCAATACTTAATATTTTGTTTTCCATTTTCTTTATGTTAACTAAATCATAATAATAAATTTTAAGACACAATAAAAGTGCCCTTCTTAAATAGTCTACATCTTTTTTAACACTGCTCTTTCGAAAGTGCATCTTATTCTAAATAAAACCAAAAGAGAATGAAAAAAAAAAAAAAAGCATTTCCACTGTCGCGACAGGTGGCGAAGAGAAAGAGGGAAAATGAAATGGGGGGAAGGCACTGATGTTGCAACAATTACTTTTTTCTAACCTTCCAAGTCTGAAAATGTGTTACAGTTTTGACATTTTCAAATAGTGTTGTGACCTATCAGTTAAAAAAAAAAAGGAAAAAAAAGTTACAATAGTGTATATTCCCCATATTGGAAGGATTTTGAATAAAATATAAAACATAAAAAGCTAAAGTTGTGATTCCATTTTGATTGTATATCATTTATTTGTTTCTAATTTATCTCTCTATATGTGCGTATACACAGGGTGGTACTAAACTAGTCAAAAATATAAAAGCAGGTAGAGGGGAGCCAAATAAGGAGATTCCGTTTAGGATTTTGTGTGCGATAATGTTATCTTGAGCCGGTAGGGAGCGCTGATGACTGCGGCGTATAAAAGCGCTTCGCTAGCTGGATTCATCTATTTCCTTGTGCTAATCCATTTACTTGTGCAGCCCCATATATGAAATGCATGTCGACCAGCTCCGCATTGGTGAAACGAAGCATGCTTCTCTAGATCCGGGCGGGAAATGATGAATCTAGCAGGCGAAGCGCTTTTATACGTCGTCGAATGTACGTTATCGAATCATGTTCTTAGACTGACTAAGAACAGGATTCGACAAGGATTAATTTAACAAAACCGTATGAAGTGCATTTTTTTACATAGGAATTTTTGCTAGTGTTCGGTCATTTTTGTTACCGACTGTACATATATATATATATATATATATCCTTGTAACTCACAGCCTCGTGTTAATTCTTTGTCTGCTGATGGTACTTTCAATTACCATTAGTTTGAAAAGCGTATAAAATAGAATTTATAGAAACGAATGTCAAAAGTATTTATAAGAATAGAATGTTTATACCTCACTTTAATCTCACTACAAGGCATTAGATGCTGCATGTATCCGTTTTTGTTGTACACACAGAAAAATAAATTGGTCACAGTGACCTGGCAAAATGTTCAACTGACAATACAGAATTGACTAACCAAAATAGCTGACTAGCCAAAAAGTGTACTTGCTGAACTAGTCTCCAAAACTGAAAAGTGTACTTGCTGAACTAGTCACCAAAACTGAAAAGTGTACTTGCTGAACTAGTCTCCAAAACTAAAAAGTGTACTTGCTGAACTAGTCACCGAAACACTACTCCAGACTAGGAAGGTTAATATTATCAGACAAAGAAGGCTAGTCGACAATCATAATTATCTGACCAGGAAGGTTAGTCAACAACCGCAGTTTCAAAGACAAGGCATGTTAGTCAGAATCTACAGTTGATTAAGAAAGTTAGTCAACAGATCTCAGGTATGTGACTAAGAAAGGTAGTCAGTTTTCAAAGAATATTTGAAGAGGCAGGATAGTCAAGATTATTTGCCTGACTAACCTGTCTGGTAATATCTGAAGAGGAAAACGAGTCTCTATTTGATTAAGCTGCCTCATAATATTTGTGGAGGAAGATTAGTTAGGGGGAAAAAAAAAAAAACAATGACTAGCATGTCTCATAATATTTGAGATAGATTCATACTTGTCAACGTATCAGTTTTAAAAATCAGTAGATTTTATCGGGGAAAAAAAAAACAAAAAACAGTAGAGATTTTGTAAATTGACATTTTTAACGATAGAGACTGAATTTATATAAATATATAGTAGACAAAAAGAAAAATATATGAATATTTACAAAATATTTTCCATAAATAAAAATTTTCTTTAAATAAAAATCATTCATCTTTCAAACGAAAACAAATAAAATATTGAGATTATGTGTATTAAAGAATTAATTTCAAATCCTAAAAATTAGGAAAAAAAAATATTGTTGTTGGTATAAATGGGTCCGCTTTCTTGCCGCTCGCTTAGCAAAGCTTTCTCGTACAGACTCACATAAAACGCTCTTTCAGAGAAGAGAAGATGCGCCGTTGATTACGTAATACAGTTACGTCACATCTGACGTCATGACAGGTGTGAGCTATAGTTAACAGATGATATGAGGAAACATGCATTGAAATCCTTCATTTCCCCCTTATTCAACAAATGTTTCGAAAATAAAACATATTTATGCATTATAATAGCATATTAAAAATTACAGAAAATTATTTTTATGCAAAAGTGACTTAAAATAAGAAAAGTGTTAGTAAAGAAATATAATTATAAGCAAATAATTATGGTTAATATAATAAAATAAAATACGTAAAATATAAGCAGTTAATTTCTTAATGAAAACACAGTTTAAATATATATATATTTTTTTTAAGTTCGTCAGTCCTGAGTATTAAGTCCTATCATATCACAACATTTTTCATGTTTATATGCATTTAAACTTTTTGTTAAAATATCTGCAGGTTGTTCATCTGATGAAATATATTTAATGTCTATTAGTTTATTATTGTAAACTTCTCGCACAAAATGATGACGAATGTCAATGTGCTTAGAGCGATTGTGATAAACAGGATTTTTTACTAGTCTCAGTGCGGACTGATTGTCGCACATGATTGCAGTTGGACTTGATACAATTTCAGGATCCAATTCTTTTAAGAAATTTCTAACATGAATTGTCTCTTTTGCGGATTCGGACAGAGACATATATTCAGATTCTGTTGTGGATAGAGCAACGGTTCGCTGCTTTCTAGATTCCCAAGAAATAGGTCCACCGGCATATTTAAAGACGTATCCTGTATATGATTTTCTATCATTTATATCCGATGCCCAATCGGCATCAACAAATGCTGTCAATGGTTTATCGTCTCTGTAATACACAATTCCTAAATTTCTAGTGCCATTGAGATACCTTAGTATTCTTTTAGCAGCTATCCAGTGAGGTTTTCCTGGATTGTTATTAAACTGACTTAAATAATTTACAGCATGGGTGATATCTGGTCTGGTAGCAACCGACAGATACATAAGAGAACCAATTAATTGTCTATAAGGAATTTTTGACATGCATGATTTCTCTTCTTCTGTATTTGGACACATTTGTTTAGTTAATTTTACACTGTTATCTAAAGGTGTATTCACCACTCTAGAATCTTCCATATTAAATTTATTTAATAAATCTTCAATGTATTTCTTTTGTGTTATAGTTATGCTGTCCCTATCTTGATTAAATTCAATGCCTAAGCAATAATGCAGAAGACCCATATCTTTCATTTTGAAAGATTCTGCTAATTTATTTCTTATATCAAAATAGTGCTCTTCACTTTTAGTGAGACAAATTAAATCGTCGACATAGACGATTATAATAGCATCAAAAGGATATTTTGAGTAATAGACACATTTGTCGGAATTCAAAGGGTTAAATTTCATTTTTCTCAATTTCTCATCTAATTTCTTAAACCACTGTCTTCCTGACTGCCTAAGGCCATACAAAGATTTTTTTAATAAACACACTTTATATTCGTGTATATCATTTTCAAAAAATTCAGGAAGCTCCATATAAATTTCTTCATGTAACATTCCGTTAACATATGCCATAATGAAATCTAACTGGTATGCTGTGAAACCATTCTGGATAGCATACGCGATTGCAGTTCTTATAGAACTTAATCTGGCTACTGGTGAAAAATTTTCCTCAAAATCTATACCTTGTTTCTGTGAACACCCTTTGGCAACCAATCTGGCCTTAAATTTTTCAATTTGACCATCTGGTTTGAATTTTGTTTTTAAAACCCATTTACACCCAATTACCTTTTTATCTTTTGGTCTATCTACAATTTCCCAAGCGTTTTGCTTAACTAAAGAATCATATTCTAATTTCATCGCGTTCTCCCAATTTTTAGCATAATCTCCATTTAGCGCGTCGATTACGCTGGGATTAATTTCATTAAATGAGTTATCAGCTAATTGAGAAGTTTCATCTTTATATTTTGTATCTGTAATACACTCCTTATGAGACTTTTGAAAGTTCCAACTTTTAATTTTTTTAGGTCGGCCTGGACCGCGTTTAAAAATAGGATTGTTTTTATTAATCCCTTTCTCTTGTTTACATATATCGTCAACACTCTCCTCCCCTCCACTCACATCTTTCACGTCCCCCCCTTCAGAAAGCGAGCCTTCCCCCCCTTTCCAAAAAGAGAAACTTTCTCCGTTGCATTCAGGGGGATAGGAAATCGATCCGCTGTTTTCCCCCCTGTCTGCGGTTTGAGTAGGGATAGGAGTTTCATTTTTAATATTACAATCATTGCATTCATTCTCAGACGGAAAAATTAATTCTAATTGATCAGTAGTGGCTGAATCATTTATTTCAAATTCGTCTATAAATCGAACATCACGACTTATGACAATTTTTCTGGTATCCTTATTCCATAATCTGTAAGCGCGTGATTCATTTGAATAGCCAACGAATATATGTTCGTGTGACCTAGCTTCAAACTTCCCTTTTGATTTTTTATTTAGAACAAAACATTTCTGTCCGAAAATTTTAAAATAGTTAACAGTTGGTTTATAACCGAAAAACAATTCAAACGGTGTTTTATTTTCTTTAATTCCTTTAGTGGGACACCTGTTTCTAATATATGCAGCGCAATTTACTGCTTCAGCCCAGAATGTATTTGGAAGGTTTGATTGCATTAATAAACACCTCGCCATTTCGCATAATGTACGATTTTGTCTTTCAATTCTAGAATTTTGCTGAGGGGTCATTGGCGATGAAAATTCGCGTTAATACCGCATTCTTCAATATATTTATTGAATTCTTCGCCACAATATTCCAAACCATTATCGGTATGCAGTATTTTAATTTTTTTCCCTAATCGATTTTCGACTGCAGCTTTATATCTCCGGAACGCGTTCTTAGCTTCATCTTCTGTTTTTAGAAAATTTACTTCAATGTAACGAGATTTATCATCCAAAAAAGTAATAAAGTAACGTGATCCGCCATGGGATTTAACATTTATAGGGCCACATAAATCAGAATAAACTACTTCTAATAATTCATCACTATGAAGTTTGTTTTCTTTACAAAATGGTTTCACAGTTTGTTTAGACCTAATACATACTTTACAATCTTTTAAGGAATCTTTTTCATTAAAATTTAAATCTCTTAACATATTTTCAGATTTTAATAATTTTAAATCTTTTTCATTTAAATGTCCTAATTTTAAATGCCATTTATGAAAGTTGCTTACCTGAGTTGTTGCAGCGATATCCACCTGCGGCTGAAAAAAATATAAATCACCTTTTCTCGTAGCACTTATAATCAGAGAGCCGTCCTGCTCTGTGATTTTTGCACATTTTTCGGTAAATACAACTCGGCAGTTGTTTGATGTAGCTTTTGATATAGACATTAAATTGCATTTCAATTTTGGAACGCACAAAACATTTGTTAACTTTAAATTGGTTACACCGTGATTACCGGGAACTTTTAATTTGACTGTTCCAACACCTGTGATCTCCGCTGTTTCATCTACAGCTAATTTTATAAATGATCCAATTCTAGGTTCGAAATCTATAAACAAATTCTTGTCATGAGCCATATGTGATGTCGTACCGCTATCGAGACACCACTCGGAATGTTCTTGGAAAGAGTTACCGGCTGCCATCGTGAACTCTGTACTATCTTCAACCATGAAAGATCTATTTTTATATTTATTCGATGAAGTGAATTTTCTGTCTGAGATCTTCTTTCTGCATTCTGAGGCTTTATGCCCTACTTTTGAACAGTAATTGCATTTGAAGATTGCATGATTTCTTTCGCCATACGTGTTCTTGTTCTGCACAGGCTTTAAGATTTCTCTTTTGTTCTTTTCAGGAATATTTTTCTTGTGAGTTGTAAAATACGCATTTGATGATTCTTGATGCTTTTTATTTTTTCTTGACTCGTATTCTTCCATCATTTTAATTTTCAGAGCTTCAGGCTGCGGCAATTCATCTCTTGCTTCTATGGCGCACCTGAAATTTTCATAGCTGTCAGGAATACTGTATAAGAGCAAAATTGATAATAGGTCTTCGGCTACTTGAATGTCCATTTCTTTTAGCTTGTCCACTATATCAAAGAAAATATTTAGGTGATCGGACATATTTTCACTGTCAGTCATTTTCTTAAAGAGTAGCTGCTTCAACAGGGTGGCTTTCTTTGCCGGTCCTCTCGATTCGTAAACTTCTTTTAATTTATTCCATACTTCATTTGAGGTGGTACAATGTTTAATATGACACAACTCACTTGGGGTAATTGCTAGGATTAAATCGTCTCTAGCTTTCCGGTCAATTTCGAGCCATTTTTCTTCACCTTCGGCGCCTTCATCGGGCTTAATTTTCGTTCCGTTAGCATAACTCCAGTGATCATTCTTGATTAAAACAGCTTCTATCTGCAGCTTCCATGTGTCAAAATTATTTTTGGATAACTTTTCTATATTTAATACTTGCGACATATTTAATCAGCTATAGTAGCTTCTTTATAAAAATAGAATCAAAAATACTTTCGATTTCAGCCCTTAGGCTTAACAGTAAGTCGCACTTTCGTTTTAGCGAATGTTAATTTAAATTTTTAAAAAGTCCGCAGTAAGATGCGTGTCTCTGGGCCCATAACCATTGTTGGTATAAATGGGTCCGCAGAGTGAAAAGCAGAGTCTTTTGAACAATCACAACATTTAATAATATATAGAAAAGTAGAATAACATAATGCGGGCATTTCTTGCCGCTCGCTTAGCAAAGCTTTCTCGTACAGACTCACATAAAACGCTCTCTCAGAGAAGAGAAGATGCGCCGTTGATTACGTAATACAGTTACGTCACATCTGACGTCATGACAGGTGTGAGCTATAGTTAACAGATGATATGAGGAAACATGCATTGAAATCCTTCAATTGTCTATGATATTTACTTAAACACAAATTTTTACATTTATAGCAGATTTTGCTTCATTAAGAAAATAACAATTAAATTGGTATTCATAGAATTGTTAAACTAAATTTTCACTGCATTTAGAAATTAAAATGTTCTCCAGATTTTTATAAGATAATGAGGATCAAAATTCAGTTTTTAATTATCTTATCTGACTGAAAATACACTCACAATGACTACGTAAATATACTATTTAATTACAAAGCATTATTTACAAATTTGGTGTGAAAAACCACACTACTTCCATTACCCACTATTTCACGAATTATATGCATTTTTACTTTCATTACCCCACTACCGTAGGTAATGGAAGTATTGTATTCGGTCCAAAAATTCAATGTCGAGTTTTCGCTTGATTTACACGTTTTAAGGTCTCCTGAGTCCAAATCAGTAGTTTTTGGCAATAGTGTGTATGTGTGTGTATGTATGTATGTACGAACGAAATCTTCTGGTTATGATATCTCCTAAACTAATAGAGATAAAACTACGAAACTTCAGCATTGAGGCAGGTCTGGTGTACAGATGAAATTCTGGTGTACAGGCGCCCTGTATAAATAGCTTAATTTCAGGTCTCGCAAGTCGTGCCTTTAAAAACGGCTGTACGGATTATTTTCTAACTCGCTATAGTAACTCACTTTTAAATATGCTTTTGTATGTAATTATTGTTTTCCGTTCAATAATTGAGTACGCCAAGTTTTGGTAAAAGTTGGTATCTCAAAAACGGCTCTAACGATTTTCTTGAAAATTGTTGCATAAATCCATTTTAGATATCCTTTCTCATGTATTAAGTGGTTGTTACAGGAAAAATAACAGTCATCCTGATTAGGTAGGTCAGTTTTAGATCTCGGAAATTGGTGTTTGAAAAAATAACTCATCCCCCCCCCCTTATTTTTTAACTCGCTATATAAATTATGTTTTACATGTTTACATATGTATATATATATATATATATATATATATATATATATATATTTATACATACATGCATGCACACACACATACACGCACACATATATATATTAGCTTTCATTATAGGAAATTTGTTTGGTGTCTACTTCGTTAGGTCAATTTTACGTGTTCGCTGACCACATTATTTCTAAAAAATGCATATAATACGTGTAATAGTGGGCAATGGAAGCCGTGTGGTTGTTTCACACCAGACTTTTTTTTTTTTTTTTTTTTGAGAAAATTGAGTTAAAATGGCGAGTTTGAAAAAAATCCGTAAAGATGTTTTTAAAGGAACGCGCTTGCGAGACCTGAAATTGAGTTATTTATACAGGACGCCTATCGATTTTCCTGAACTAACCAACTATATCATTCGAAAGGACTTCTAATAGAATGTTTATATAGCAAATTTGAAGAAAATCGTTAGAGCCGGTTTTGAGATACGGACATACGGTCCCACTTCTGGTTTCTGATGTCCCACTTCCGGTTTTTCAATTTTTATCAACATTTGGAAAATGCATCTGTACACCAGACCTGTCTTAATTCTGAAGTTTTGTAGTTCTATCTTTATTAGTTTCGGAGATATGATAGCCTGGAGATTCCACACACACACACACACACACACTTACCAATTGCCAAAACCACTTTTTTGGACTCAGGGGACCTTAAAACGTGTAAATCAGGTGAAATCTCGATATCGAATTTTTGGACCGAATACAATACTTCCAGAGCTGCCAACCTAATCCGGCAAATTGTTAGTACCGCCCCTTTTTCTACACCACTTAATTTTTAAAGCAATTTTCTTCAAATGTATTTACGATGAATTAAGAAGAAAAAACTCTAAGAAATGACTGGTGTAGAAAAAGGGGCGGTACTAACAATTTGCCGGATTAGGTTGTCAGCTCTGTACTTCCATTACTTACGGTAGTAGGGTGATGGAAGTAAAAAATCCAAAAATTTAAGTTTGTTTTGAGTTAATTAAAATCAATATTGTAATTTTTACACATACATTTAATAAGCCTCATTTCATTATTATATGTGTTCTCTGTATATTTTCCTCTATATATTTTCCAGTAAAATTGCTCAATTTTACAATTTTTCTTGTAAGTTCCTAAAAACAGCAGAACAGTAGAAATAGCTAAAAAAACGGTAGTCTACTGGTAAAAACAGTGGAGTTGGCAAGTAAGCAGATTAATCAAAATTTTAATTGGTTAAAATCCTTCATATTTTATGAAGAATAAGAGATTCATGCTTGTTTGCAGGGGTTTTTGTAAAAGCATTGTTATTAGTCTTAACCTCTTTACTTTTGTAATTGTTTAATCTTTTCTCCCCTTTAAGGTGTTCAACCTTGAAAATACATTTAAAGAACTTTTCTGGAAAATATTACTTGTCTATCAATTAAAAAAAAAAAAAATACTCATAGCTGCCAACTTCTTCAAATTATTCCAGAATGTTGTTAACATTCGCCCTTTTCTTCATACCATATTCTTTCTAGAATAATCTTCTTTAGCATGTAATTACAATTAAATATGAAGAAAATTACTCCTCAAAGAATACGGTTTGAAAAAAGGGCATTACTAACAACATTCCGGAATCAATTAAAAAAGTTAGCGGCTATGAATACTGGAAATTTAACAAACCACTGAAACAAAGAATTCGCTAGTTTAAACATTCTTCCCTACATTTATTTATTATTAACGCAAGCATTTATCCAACACCTTCTTATCAAGACCTTCCAAATGGATTGTGGCGCCACATGATTTAGTCCATTTTTTATGCACATCCTCATATATGGATTTAGAATTATTTTTAGAATTTATTTTTTTTTTCTCCTCGGTGCTTTCGTTTTATACGCTGTGGTTACAAAAATAAATATAAACCTTTTTTTTTTTTAAGTTCCTTTTTTTAATATTACCCATTTCATTCCCAATTTTTTCCTTCCATAAAACAATAAATCTTATATTTAGTCATAAATTTATTTCAAAGGTAATATATATATATATTTTAAATAGGAGTAATAGCAGAGTACGAATTAATATAGCTAATAAAGCAACTGAGAAGTGTTTATTTATGTTTAATATAACCACTGATGCCATTAATAATCACAACTTTTCAATAAATAAAAATATGAAAATTTTGGGAAACATACATGTTGTAATTAGTTAAAATACAAATTATAAACATTAAAAAATAAAATAAAAAATGTTTCAAACACTTAATTTACTTAACCCTTTACATACCAAATCACCTTATTTTTGGAAAAATAGTTTGAAACTTTTTTATTATATTTCTTTTCTGAAAGAGAAACATCTCATATTAAATTTAGCTTACTTTTGCTTAACAATAGAGAAAATTTAAATTATAGGGACTTTGAAGTTCCAATGAAAGCCTGTAGTAAATTTAGGCTATATTGAGGAATTTTTTTGGTAGGACTTTAAAGACCCCGTGGGATACAAAGGGTTAAGCCACCTGAATATATGCATATATTTTTTAAATAATGGATTTTTTCACCAAATTAAAATTATAAACAGGTACGACGATACAATGTATTGATATAGACAATATTAACGATATATAAGGTATAGAAGTTACAATGTACTAAATTATAAATAACATCAAACTCCAAATTTCCGGTTATTTAAAGTTTTAAAATCATAAATATTAATGATACACCTTTTTTTTTTTTTTTTTTTTAAGGTGAGGGTGGACATAGAATTTGCATTAAAAACACCTTTTACCGTATATAATAATATTTTTTTTTTTTTCCTTTAATCATCTCTGTAAATTTTATGCACAGATAAATTTTAATATATAGCAATAATTTACAAGTATTTGATCATCCAAAATAACTCTCACTTACCTGATAACATACTTTCAACATTCTTTATACCAACATTTTAAATAAGATTTTAAATCTCAAGATTTAAATAGATTTATTTGCTTATTTAAATAAGAAACTAAGTAATTAAAATAAGACATAAAAGACAAAAATCAAGAAAAAAATAATTTTATTGAAAATTATAAATATGTTTCATGTACATAAAGAAGATAATCATTTGCATAAAAATTAATCATAATAATAATATAAAAGCACAAATATCATTAGGTAATAAAACGTAATTTTTTTGCCTTGGCTTTAACTTTTTCCAACTTAATTATTTACAAATCTAAACAAAAACGAAATATTTCCACAGGACTTTGTCTTCATGTACTTGGCTTTGATAGATATGATGGCAAATCACTGAAAATCGTGGGAATAGCACCATCTTTAACAATTGGTTTATTTCTTGGAACTTGATATAACTTTTCTTCTTTTTCATTAAAATATGTTACTGTTTGTATAATTTCACCAGGTTTAAAATGGAGCTCGCAAACCTTAAAATGAAAAAAAAAAAAAAAAAAGGTCATTAGGATGTCGCTAAGAAGTACGTTATATGAGGTGTAAATTTCACCTCACTGCATAGGTTGCATTTAGTTAGGAAGTTGCATATATCAAAACCTTTCTTAATCTATGCATAAATTATTATATACTCGTTTATAAATTTTTATGTGAAAACAGGGCACTTTGGAATCACCTAGGAGAGGCCTTCATCCTGCAGTTGATTGATAAAGGCTGAAATTGGTAATGATGATACATATATATATTGTCATATTTCACTTACTTTATAAATTCGTATGATTACTTTGGGTATGATTCGTATTCGTATGATTACTTACTACTTGATTACGCACGCACAAGCTTTTTTTTTTTTTTTAATCGATCTGGTTTTATAGATTTTTTTTTTTAAATGAATATATTGCTGTTAGTATACTATTGTTAAACATATTTGGAAGCTGACAACCGTATTATAAATGCTATTTATATAATTTATGTATGTTCAAACAAATACGAAACGTCCAATACAGTACAGTCTATGGAAGGAATTTCTTTAAAGTGCCTTTTAACATATTTCCAGGGGTGAAGAATATGTCCGAACGCGCGAACGATGTTCGGGGGAAATTTTGAATATTTATTTTCTTAAAATAAAAATGAAAACGGAAATAAAAAAATTTGGTGTGAAACAACCACACGACTTCCATTATCCACTATTACACGTGTTATATGCACTTTTTGGAGTTAATGTGATCAGAAGACATAGAATTGACCTAATGAAATAGACAACTAAAAATTTTCCAGTAAGAGAAAGTTAATACAGCATAAAGACATATAAAACAGAGTTTACATAGCGAGTTTAAAAAAAGAAGAAGAAAAAAGGTGGGGGTAGTTTTTTTTTAAATTATTATTTTACTTTTTGAAACACCAGTTTCCAAGATCTAAAACAGATCTAACTGATCAGGATGACTATTAATTGTCCTGTAATAACCACGTAAAGCATGAGAAAGGATACCTAAAATGGGTTTATGTAACAATTTTCAAGAAAATCGTTAGAGCCATTTTTGAGATAGTGACTTAACATGTTCAATTGTTGACCGGAAAACAACAATTACATACAAAAGTATATTTAAAAGAGGGTTAATATTGCAACTTTGAAAAAAATACATACAGTCGTTTTGGAAGGAACGCACTTACGAAACCTGAAATTGAGCTATTCATACAGGACGCCTATCAATTGTCTTGAACTAACCAACTATATCATTCGAAAGGACATCTAATAGAGTGTTTATACAGTAACTTTGAAGAAAATCGTTGGAGCCGTTTTTGAGATACGGGTTTACGAACTCACTTCCGGTTTCGGATATCCCACTTCCTATTTTTCTAATTTTCACCAAAACTTAAAAAATTCATATGTTCACCAGACCTGTCTCAATTCTGAAGTTTCGTGATTCTATTTTTATTAGTTTAGGAGATATCATAGTCAGAGGACATCGCCAAAAAACACATTTTTGGACTCAGGGGACCTTAAAGCATGCAAA
The DNA here is from genome assembly GCA_963930645.1 of Salticus scenicus. Taxonomy (NCBI): domain Eukaryota; kingdom Metazoa; phylum Arthropoda; class Arachnida; order Araneae; family Salticidae; genus Salticus; species Salticus scenicus. Next base: position 245,936,707 of record OZ005652.1, read on the forward strand.
TCAGGTGAAATCTTGATATCGATTTTTTGGACCGAATACAATACTTCCATTACCTACGGCAGTCGGGTAATGGAGTAAAAATATACTGGAAAAACAAAAAATTTCTAATATTAAACAACAAATTGGCAGCTGTTTTCTTCTGTTACAAGTGTATTTTTTTTTTTTTTTTTTTTTTTGAAATACCTATTACTTACATCCCCTGCCCCCACCCCCCACCCCTAAAGTTAAGTATTTGAAGTTCGGTGATATATATTTAGTGATTCATTCAAGCTAGAGAAAATACCAAATCTCCAACTCTTTTTTTTTTTTTTAATTGACTAAAATGCTACAAGAATAATAATCCAGTTCACATAAATAAACAAACACTTTAATGACCGCGGATGGGAAAAATTACGTATTTGTTTACTTTAGCCGATAAGAAAGGGGGAGGGGAGAAGGGAAGATAGAAATAGGAAAAACATTTTTTTTTTTTCATAGTTTTGAGTCTGATTCAGTTTCGATTGTGCAATCAATTGCCCCCCCCCCCGTTCCTCGCAACCAAATTCCGCGCGTACACACATAAAATAATAATAATATTAAGAATAATAAATAAAACAGAAGAAAGAAAGAAAAAGCACTTGAGCAGTTAGCTGTGAGTGATAAAACATAAATTTTTGAATGAGTTGGTTCTTTTTGTGTCTTAAATTTTAGTTTTCACATAAGAATTTTAACACTTAGTTAAAACTTCTGTTGTTCTTTTATGGATGTTTATAGAAGCCCAGTCATTTCATATTAATTGTTATTAATCTAAACTTATGCTTAATCTTTTTTATATTATTTTTTTCAATTTAAAATTATTTTGCATTACAGTTAGACACATACTATTCTTTAGTTTTTTTTTTTTTTTTTTTTTTTTTTTTTGTATTCAATAGAAGAAAGCATTGGATTCGTAAACATTTTCGATTTTCGGTTTTTGATGGATTTACGCGTTTTGAGAGCTCGAGAACATGTTTTGACAATAGAAAATGTTTGTATGTGACAAAAAGTTTTGTGGCGACTGTATCTCAGGAACTACTGCATAGAATTGCATATAAATTAATATACGGATGCACCTTGACATAAATTAGTGTCTATCAACTTTTGGTGCCAATCGCTCAACAGATGACGCTGCTCTACAGCAATTTCAGAAAAGGCTATATCTTAGAAACTAATGCACGAAATTGCATATTAATTTATACGCAGATGCGCCTTGTCATAAGTTAGTGTCTGCCAACTTCTGGTGCCAATTGCACGACAGGTGGCATTGTTATACATCGATTTCTGCAATTTCAGGGAAGGCTCTATCTCAGGAACTACTGCACAGAATTGCATATAAAATTATATGTAGATGCACCTTAACATAAATTATTAGTTTATGTCAACTTTTAGTGCTAATCGCTCAGCAGGTGAAGCTGCTATACAGCTATTTTTACAATTTAAGGGTTATATCTCAGGTTCTAATGCGTATAATTGAACAATATTTAATGTATAAAAAGGCCATTAAGAGACGTAATGTTTATTAAATTGGGTGTATATAGGCGATATGTGGCGCTGTTATACTGCAATTTTCCCCGTAATCATCTGTACGGTAAAAATTTACTTCCGTTGAACCTTTAGACTACCTCTGTGATATGAAAATCGTCTGCATTAATAATAGATAAAAATAAAAATAAAAAATAATTTCCATTGCATGATTTTATATAGGAAAAGGTAGAAGAAAGTTAGTTTTGTGGTGGCATCAACATGACATTTTTTCTTCTTCTTTTTTTCTCCCCGGGAGAAAAAAGGCAGGCTTGAAACTCTTATACTTTTTTTTTTTTTGTAATGATACATATCAACAAATGTCTGATAGCTGCTCATTCTGTCATTCAGCTTTTGAGCACTATTTTCTCAGACTATATGACTCGTTTTGTCGAAGGTTAAAATCATTTTGTATCTTTATAGTAATTTGTCTCATTTTTATAGCATATAACTTATATTTTTTCAGTTTGTTCAGTGAAACAAATAACATGAAATTAAGTACATATTTTTAACAAGATACCTTTGTTTATAACGAATACTTAATAGTATCTAATAATTTAAACTCATATTATTTTTGATTAAATTTATTCTAAAGGAAAATATATATATATATGATATCAAAATTTTAACAACTAAAAATATCAACCTTTAAAAAACAATCATCAATCATTTGAATGAAACAAGTAACATGAAGTTAAATCTATTTAATTTTAACTAAGACATCTATTATTTATCGCTAATAATTAATATTGTACACAAGAACAATTTAAAAATTGAGAAAAGAATATAGTATGTGATATTAAATTCATATCATTTTTTCTCAAATTTGTTCTGAAAAAATTGTTATCAAACATTTAATAATAAATGAAGACATTTTTTATTACATGCAATTATCAACCATTTCCCAAAAATATTTAAATTATAAAGATATATTTATTTATTTAGAACTGGAAAAAAATAAAATAAATAAATAAAAAATAGAACAAATAACAGATAAACGAGGAACCTTTTAATTTTTTTAATTCATCTCATTAAAAATTTTAAATATAAAAAAGTATGAATATTATTCTTGTTCGGAGATAAGATAGATAAAATGTAGCAAAAGATAATTAAAAAACATACCTTAGAATTCGGAGTTATTCAAAATCCTTATAAATAGCATTTTTCCATATCTTTTTTGAATTTTTATCTCTTGGAATCCAAATACCTTCTGAACCACCTTTAAGGGAAAATAAAGCGTTACTATTCTGTGTATAAAAAATATAAATATGAGCTTAATGTTAAAAATATATGTAAAAAACTATAGTTCAGACAAATTAAAATACTTATTTTTATAATACAACGATACGCAAAACTAAGATTTATAATAACGTATTTTAAAATTTATACGTTTTAAACAACTTTATAAATTAAAACAAATTCTAAATACCATTGATATTGTTAGAAGATTGCTAAAGCTTAGAATTTTACAATTTTACAATTTACTATTCTAATAAAGCTTTACAATAAATATATATATATATATACACACAATAAATAAAGTATTTAGCACTTACTTTTGACCGTAAACTCGATTCGCAGATAATTAAAATCTCTCGGTCTATTTCTAAAATGAAAATTATCACAAATATGGAAATGGAACCGAAACAACATCAACGGATCTACGATTTCAGACTTCTAAGTATTTGGATTTCGAATTCTGCGATTGCATTATCCCGCCAAATTTGATAGGTTAAATTATTCGATTTCGGTTGACTAACTCAAGTTGTCAGAAGGAGACAAAAAAAAAAAAAAAATAAATAAAACAAAATAAACAAAAAAATAATAATGCTGAGCTTTTGGACTAGCCAAACAAATTTTTCTTAGTCAATTGACAAAACAGGAACAATTTATTTTTATTCTCTCATCTGACTAACCGGTCAAATTTGAGGAAAATGAAAACTGTACCTGGGAAATTAGTCATCTGACAAGTTTTAGAGGCAAAACGGATCATCAGACGAAACACATTAAAGATACATGGTAAAATAAAACGACTTTTGTGTCTCATGACTAAATGGGATTGTCAGGTAGTGGTTTGATTGTTTAAAATGTTGCGTAATTTTGTGCAAATTTGTCAATATACTAGGAAAACGTGTACTATGACAAAGATAACACGTTTCTTGACAAGTTTCGATTTTCCATTTTTCTGTGTGTAGAAAGGATTTTATAGAGTGCTATTGCAGTTTTTGCTTCGTGTTTTTCGCGATCTTCACGTGTGTTATAGTTAATTCCTATATAATATTCCACCACTCTTAGAAGAAATATAAGAAACACATATTTTTAAGTTTCAAATATCTTTTTAGATCACTATTAACTAGTAGTACACTAATGAATTATCCCACGAAAACCTCAATAATAACTTTTATGCGGTGGTATATTTAATTTTACTTGCAGATATCTTTAAAAAAAGCCCTTAGGTAACTAAAAAAATACATTTCGAATACACTTTTTTGCCTTTTTCATAATGCGATAGATAAAGGGTTAATTCCTTGTAAATCATAAATAATTAAAATAAAATTGCTGCCATAAATTATCGGAATTATATTTTGTAGCTTTTTAATCTAATTACCGATTTAATGCCTACCATTTTTCATAGAAACTATGATATTAAATATTTTAATAACATATATTTATTTCATTATGTTTAATGGAGTGTAACTATGTTAACATGCATTTACAATAAATACCAACTATAGACCGTAATGACACAAAATTCTTTTGTGTCATTCTGTTGTGCCAACTAAATCATATTTGAACCAAATTTGATATCATTTGGAAGATTTCAGAATGTCATCGTAATTTTTTTTTTTTGGTCCTGTAAATAAATTATTTAGTGTATACATACATTTTTTTTTTTTTTTTTTTTTTTTTTTTTTTAGAAAACATGCTTTTAAGCATTTTAATAATGTATGTTAATTCTATTATGATGAATTCAGCATGAATGTGTTAAAATGCAGTTAAATAAAAATCTGTCCATAGGCACTAATGTTACGAAATTCTTTTGTGTGTCCCTGTAAACGAGCCATACACATTATATACACCAGTAAAAACCATACAACTTATTCAGTGCAGCTCATCAGTAATTGCTCGAAATTTAACATAATTTGGTTGGTTACGTGACATTGTCTGAATTCTTTTGTAAGGTCCTGTACATTAATTATTAAGTCTAAGCACACTTGTATACAGAAAATATGCTTTTGAGCACCTAAATAACCTCTTGAGACCCGAATAAAAACAAAATACTGCTTTTAAAAAATTCTAGTATATTTTTGATTAAATATCACATTTTGATAAATATCACATTGAAAGCAAAAATAGAGAAAAAACTGGTTGGCATAGGTGGACTCTGCTCAGTTCCCCAACATATTTATGTTCTCATAAATCTCTAGTGCGAGACAAATTATAATCATGTTAAAAGAAAAGAATTTGACCAAAGCTTGATACAGTGACTGAATGAAATCCACGCCTAATAGGCTATCCACCGTTCACTTTGATATATTTATCGTATTCAGTCTATTAATTTATTTTATCAGGGTCAATTCCGTTGTTAAGTTTTCATGCTACTATTTCCAATGCAATAATCCTCAAAATTCATATTTATCTGAAAAATTTACAATTTCGCTATGTTGATAAAATCGTAAATTACGAATAATTTACGAAATTTTCCTATTAGAATATTTCTATTCAATCATGTTCAAACAAATATCATAAATGTAATTTTGAAGTTGTCTAATGTATTTATGATCCTCAAAATGGAAGTTTATGCTCAATTTTGCCTTATTCTGACATGTTAAGTAAATCGTAAATTCCAAATAACTTACGAATTTTTTAAATTGGAAAAATCATAGTCGGTGATATTCATGCCAGTATCCTAAATAATATTTCGAAAGTGGTTTGACATCTTTACGATGAAAATATCCCTCAAGATTGACGTTTATGTGAAATTTTGCTATATTCTGCCATGTTAAGAAATTCGTAAATTTCCAATAACTTACGAAATTTTTATATTGGAAAATTCATAGTCATTAATATCCATGCCAGTGTCCTAAATAATATTTCAAAAGTAGTCTGACATCTTTACGATGAAAATATTTCTCAAAATTAACGTTTACGTGAAATTTTGCCCTATACTGCCATGTTAAGAAATTCGTAAATTTCCAATAACTTGCGAAATTTTTGAAATAGCATATTTATAGTCACTGTTGTTCATTCCGGCATCAAAACTGATATTTTTAAACTGGTCAGACATTTTTACAGTAAAACGTTTCCATTTAATGCACGTTTAAGTGAATTTTTGTCCTATTCTTCCATGTTAAGAAAATCGTAAATTTCTAATAACTTACGAAGTTTTTAATTTCGAATGTTGCAAATGAATAGGGTTCTTGCCAGTGTCGAAAGTAATATTTTAAAACTGATCTGACCTCCCTGGGACAATTTGTTCTTGAGATATCGTGTACACAGACTAACAAACTAACGGACTGACCCACTAACAGACTAACAGACTAACAGACTAACAGACTAACAGACTAACAGACACCCTACAGACAGACACCATACAAATTTTGTCATTTTCGGATTCCTCACGCCTGAAAACGTGTAAAAAAGTAAAAAAACCGAGGTCGAAATTTTTCACGATTACCTAAGTTCCCCATACCTATAGTATACCTAAACAAAATATTTTCAACAAAATACAATCTAAAATTCTTCAAATTTCCTCTAAGATATTAGTTATGCATCTTTTAATGTAAAATAACATCTGAAACATTCAAATTTAATTTCCTTTATTAAAAAAGTATAAGGATATTTTACCATGTTTTTATTAACTTCTATTCTTGTTTCTTTGTTTGTTTGTCAGTTACAAATCTTGCAATCGAATTTTAACTAACTTCCCTACTAGCTAGACATTTGACACTTTTACAATAGCTCAGAACCCGATGACAACACAATACTTCGAAGTCCGATTTTTCAATTTTTTATTAGTTTTCTTATAATTAATTGAAATATAAAAATAATAACAACATATTAAAATATGAAATAATAGCGTTAAAATAGCCATTAAAATATTAGCTATAATTTAATTGTTCCCCAATATATATATATATATATATATATACGAGTTGCTTTTCTTTTGACATAAAAATAAATACATTTAATTAAACGTGAACATTAAAAAATTATAAAAAGTTAAATTATGCATCTCACAAAAATTGACGTCATTATCCCTTTAAAAAGTTTATGCGCATTGATAAGAGCTCTATAATTCATCAGAAATTTTAAAACGTGGCACATAAAAAGTTTTTTTTTTTTTTATCTTATATATATATATATATTTTTTTTTTCCTCTTTGTCTACGAGTTCACGTTTTTTGCCTTTAAGGCATTTTACGCTATGATAAAGTTGACTATTTCACGATCTAGTACTGCAATCTCTTGGAAAACTATTAAAACAGTCTTTCCCCACGTGGTTCATGAACATGTGTACCAATTTTCAAGCCAATAGAGTGATTTTTGCGGCCGCTATCGCGAGAGAGACACACAGGTAGATCCTAAAAATTTTTTGAGTCTCCCCATGGAGGCATCCACTGAATTTTCAGCAATAAAATAAGTATATAAATAAGTTATATGAAATTACTTAATATTACTAAATTGTATAAGATATTTGTTGCATGCCATAATTAAAAAAATATTTAATTTATGTGTAATTAATGTTATTTTTGATCACACATAATTTTCCTCTAACAAATATAGCTTGTAAAATAACGGAAGTTTAATGGCCAATGGTCATGAATTGTGACATATTAAGAAAAATTTCATTTATTTACGTATAATTCAATCGATCATAAAATGACAGCAATATTAACTCAAATTTAATATCACGATATTAGATGCCCGGCAATGAAAGTGTATGACGTAACTAAGCTTGTAATGGATGGGAATATCTTTAGTATATGATCTCCTTGGCGAAATTTGAAATTTGGCACCGAAGTGGCTCGCCGTTTCATGCCGAGGTCTTTACTTACGCAACTGAGATAGCCATTTTAATTCATCTTGCCAAAATGGTAACAAATATTTAAAATTCACCAAAGGGAACCTATATTAAAGCTGTACCAGAGAGACTATATGGTCTTCTAAGTGTTTTTTGAATATTTGGCGTCGAATTAACACAAACATTTTTGCCAACACAGCTCTCTTTCATGATTTTTTTTTTTTTTTTTATCTAGACACCGATTAGAAATAATAAATAAATTATAACATTTTGCAAGGAATTAATTAAACAACAAAAATAAAAATCATGTTAATCATCTATTTCCATGTGTCTAACTAGATAGTTTTGTAATAAAAAAAGACATTTAAAGAAATTGATACTTCAATGTGTTAAAAAATGTAATAAAAATAAATACGCAAATTCTTTTAATTATATCACTTTAGCTAATTATACATGCAGCTGTGTATATGATCGTTAAAGTACTAATACATATCACCTAATAAATATACTTGAACACGCAGTAACATATTGCAGAATTGCTAGCAAGCGTTAATTTAACATATGCACGTTTACTACCATTATTAAAGTGTACAAGTTTCGTTGGCTTAATTAAATAGTAATTATATTTCATTGTGAAATGTTTATTTCATATACGTAGTACATATCCGTTACAACAGAAAATTGCATTAAATTTCATAATAACGAAAAACTGCGCTGAAAAATCGCTAAACAAATTAAATTGCAATTATTTAATTACATTTAGGAATTACTTATTAAGAAAGACTATAATATGAATGTTTCATAAAATCAAAATTACGTATAGAATACGACGCATTTTAAACTTAATGAAATATTGGCTGTCAACAAAATCTGTTTGAATTGCATGTTTTACGCGAGTTTTTAATTTATTTTTAAAGATACTGTGAAAGTAAGACTGATATTAATACTTAAAAAATATGTATAAAAACTACATATTTAAAAGAAAATCTTCTATGTTGATATCACATATATTTTATAATTTTCTGTTTAATTTTAATATTTCTATTTAAATTTAATTTAAATCTACTTTAACATTTTAAGGAAAAATTTACTCGCGTATTTAATATTAATCTTTAACAAACGCTGAATTTTCCATCTTAATCAATAAAAGAAAAGATGTAAAAAGAAAAGAGAAATCTTCTCAAGGAAATTCTCATCATTTGGTCCTCTTAAAAAGACCACATGACCTTTTTATTATTGTTATTCCTTTCACAAAGTATAATTGCTTAGCTATAACATACATTTAGTCAAAATATTTTATACATGTGCCAATCTGTAATTTCTCATTCTCATGCTAACGTTAAGGTTAATATGTATAGCACTTTTGTTAAAATGATTCAAAATTTTTAATTAAAAAAAAATATATACAATGTTCCTTCTTACCGCTCTTTTTTATGTGTTCTTAAGGGAGAAAAATTAAATGCCATTATGTTACTCACATTTTAAGTTTGGTTGAAATGTAATAACTCTCTCTCTTTTGTTCTCTCTCACAGTCAACATGTGAAGATGTGGTCTTGAAAAACTGTCCGCTATGGGGCATCTTCCCCTCTTTTTTATGCAGCTTCTATATTAAAAACTATTGTGCATAACTGGATGCTTTTTTCATGTGGAAGTTGTTTTTTACGACACCTCTGTGAAAAAAGAATCTTCGATTCTATTCAATATATTTTTTTTCTTTTTTTGCTTTATTTAGTAATGAAAAATCTGCTATTAAATTAAGCAATCTATTAAAAAAAAAAAAAAAAAAAAAAAAAAAAAAAAAACAGTGTTTGAAAATGGTAACAGTTGGCGGCTAATCAGCGTAATGTGTTGCAAAAAAGGACGTCAAGGCTATTTTTTCGGAGCTATTTTGTCGAGACTGTTATGTTTTTGTTGTTTCGTTCTAAGACAAGTTACCTAGAGAAGGAAATCGAAGTGTAGCAGTGACACTTGGTGGTGGTTAGCATCAAAAATTGACAGATAAAAAATTTTGTCCTTTTTAGATAGAATTGTGTATTTTTATGAAATCTTATACACTAATTCTTTATATAAAGATACCACACTTATTTTCACGCACACACTCAAGTATAAAATCATGTAAACACATAGATACATAGAGTAACAATTTAAAAAATGGTCATATCATGTTTAAAGCATTTAAGAACCAGTAAACCTACCCAAGATGTTTGCAATTTCAACACTTTATTCTGTGAATATTAAAAAAAAAAAGTAATTCAGAGCTGAGGCACATGTAAATGCAAAAACTTAAATTTATTTAAAACAAAAAATTATTTAAAAAATTATGTTTCAATTACTTTACACAATAAAATATTAAATTTTCTAAAATTAAATTTAGGTAATCAGTATTTTCCATATAACTAAGTGTATACTAACTCTTCAAAAAGCTTAACTTCAAATGCTTATGAATAAAACTCTAATTTAAGTATGCAGATTAGTATAGAATTTGATTCTTTATTTTGATAACGTAATGCAGAAAATATCTTTGACTGAAAATAATGAAATTTTCGCTAATATTCTTGTAAATTCATTTAAACGTTTATGTGAGTATTATGCATTTCATTCTTTTTATGTTAAAGGTAGTATATATTTTAAATGTCACGAAAAAAGCAGTGGGAATCAAAATGCTAAACATATTACTGTTCATTTAGTTAGTATACTCGTATTTCAGTAAAAAAGTTTTTCTGTATAAATAGTTTTTTAATGCAAAACCAATATATAATGAGACGTATAATGGTATCTAATAGATCAGTTTATAGTAAAAGAAAAACTTAAATGCAGTGTTTAAATGGCAATTGTATTTTGAACTGAAAAAGCCATTACTAAGTACTGCAAAAGCATACTTTATGTAATATAAATGATGCATTTAAGTCGCTAGCATTTTCTACAGTGCATAATATTTTTTGTCATGCAAACTATTGTTCAATACTTGTAGTTATTCTGATATTAAATGCAGTTTTTAAATATCTACAGATTTATGAGGCATCTGGCACATTTTTCATACAGTTAAGATATAATTAACCTTATAAAATAAAAACTTTGATTAACTACTTAAAAATAAGAAAATACTAGAATAAATACTTATTTAAATCTTATCTCACTGACAAATCTACAGAATAGAGTATTTATTTGATTTCTCATTTCTAACTGATAAAAAATGAAAATATGAATTATATACTTGTTTTAAAACAAAATAAAAATTTTAGTATTAAATATTTATTGCTTAATATATATTCCAGTGTTTATAAATTAGTTTTGTTTTTCATTTTTTTTTTTTAAACGTGTTGCAGACGAACGAAACTGACTTTCAAATCTAATAAATTTTTAATGATGTTGAGGAGAAAAACACATTTTGTGATTGTATAGGGGCGGGGGGAATTCATTCATTATATATCGAGTAAAGATTTTTGTTTTTATTTTAGGGATACTATAAATGCTCTGGAATATTTTTCCAAGTTCATTAATATTTACAGCTTATTTCCCTTTTTTTATCTAATAATCTGCTGTGCCATTTATACTTTAATTATACATCTTTAAATTAAGTTTAAAATTTTTAATATAGTTTTAAGTAAATTTTACTAAAAATTTTATTGTCACACACGCATTTGCGCAAATCAACAAATGAATAAATAGATGAATAATAAAGTAAAAGAGCAAATAAATGAAACACATGGAGAATCAGATAGTTAAAAGATAATAGGTATGAAGGATTCTAATTGTGTTTAAGCAAATGAGAGTATTTATATTCTAAATTAAAATTCCCGAAACTACCACAAATAAATAAAGAGTTGTTAAAAAAATGCTTATTTGTAATTTACACAAACCTACAAATGCTTCATTATAGGTTTAAATGTCATATTACTGTTTATTTATTTATTTATTTATTTATTTTATTTATTTATTTATTTTTTTTTTGTAAACTGTGATTCAAAATTTCATTTGTTAATTACATACTTTTTGGAATACATAACATAGATCAAATAGTAAATGTTATAACAGGAAAAAAAAAAAAATGTATATCAGTCAAAATTGGGTTTGCAAGAACAAGAAATAAGTGTTGATCAAACTATTTCAGTTAAATAATAATAATAACAAACATATTATAAAAACTAGGATGCTGTAGCTATCACAGAACTTTCTTATATATATATATATATAAGGTAAAGCTAGGAAATTTTGCGCACAATTCGATAAACGTTATAAAAAATCTAAAATTAAATTTTTTGCTAATCTGTTGGTGCATAGCTTTGAAGTGATCCTTCTTCTATGCATATCTATTACTATTTTGTTGTTATACTATGATTTAAAGCAACAGTTTTAATAAAACCCAGATAGCTCTTTTGCGCAATCTCTCCTTATAGGTTAGGAGAGATTGCGCAAATGGGTAAGAGAGATTGTGCTTAATTTTAAATACAATTAAATTGCTAACAATGATAATTGCACTTAGTGATACTTGCACTTAAATGACATTTTTATAAGATTTTTGTCAAGAAATATTTTTGTATTAAATGCAGGCATTTCAATTTAATAATAATAATAATAATAATAATAATAATAATAATATATATATATATATATATATATATATATATATATATATATATGTATAAAATATAAAAAAAAATAAAAAGGATTAAAAAAAAAATATTTAAAGAAAATAAGTTAAAGAAGCAGATAAAAAAACAAGACTAGATAATAAAAAGTAACATTCAGTTACTAGATAATATGTTTAACTTAAAATTAATAAATTTCCTTTTCAGTTTGAATAGTTTCTTGTTTGTTGACCTAATTTGTCGTTGTCTATAATCGTTGCACTCGTTGTTATAAATGATGCAACAATCTGCCACAAGCAAAATTTATAAACGAGTCCACGGGAAATCGTTAAATTTAAAAATATTTTGTAATAGTACCATTCTATAAAAACTCTAAGAAAGGGTTTTGAAAATTTAAGCAGACATTTTTGAAAAAGAGACAAAATAACCACGTTTAAGCTTAGAGTGTTCAAGCAATGAACACGCACATTTCATTGGGCACTCAGATATCGGTATTGGGCACTCCGATATCGAGTTCCAGGGTGCCCATTGTACCCCTTCCTGTTTATCCCCTATGTGCGCAATCTCTTCTAGCTTAACCTTATATTTTCTAATGCAACTTCACGCAATACAGATCATTTACTACAATTATTATTTATTAAAATTATTTTCTGTAATAAATGCTGGCAATTTTTATCTCATATAATTATAATATTTAATGTTAAAAAATAAATAAAAATAAATAAATCTACCTCAATTGTTATTTACAGACGACATTTTTAAAAGTGAGCAATTTTTTTTATTTCGGTTTACTTTATTTTTAGAGTATTTTTTTTTCCAAAAGTAATTACGATTAAATGAGAAAAAAAAAATAAATAAATAAATAAATAAACTTTAGAAAATACTTTAGAAAAAGATTAGCGTGAAAAAGAAAAAAAAAAAAAACATTTCGCTACTAATAATTTTACGGAATATTAATCAGAATGCTGACAGATATGCAGAGATACAAAAATAGGCTTTAAGTATAAAATCGTTGGATTACCCTTGCTTTTATTGATAGTATAGCCTGGAACCTGCTGTCTCCTTTTATGGCGTATTTTAAAAGTGCTGTCCCAATTTTTAATATGTTTTTAAAGGTTGAATAATCAGATAATTTTCTAAAATTTATCAACAAAGCAAAACTTGAATTAAACAAACCAACTTCTTTTCAGTACAAATACTTTTTTTTTTTTCCTACACCCCGCGACAAAAATATAGGTACAAAAGGTTTCTTTGATTTTCCATAAAATAACGTTATCTAAATTGTATTTATCATGTATTATTATCGTAAAATAACACGATTACCGGACTAATTCTTGTGTTAAGACTAATTTAGAAAAGTTTTAAGACTAACATTTTTCTACTTTAAGAGTATACTCCGTAACAAAAAGATAGCAACAAAGGGTTTTTTTTTTTAATTTTTCATAAAATAACATTATCTAAATTGGGCTGATCATTTATTATTATAACAAAATATTATCATATCAAAAACTTATTAAATATTTGAATCATATTCAAAATAATAATATTCAAAAATTAAAAAGAAAAAAAAAAAACCTCTTTGTTCCTATCTTTTTGTCGCGGTGTGTAGTCTTAAATTAGAAAAATTTTAGTCTTAATTTTTTTCTAAATTAGTCTTAAAACAAAAATTAGTCCAGAAATAGTGTTATTTTATTATAATAATGAATGATAAGCACAATTCAGATAATGTTATTTTATGAAAAATCAAAGAAAAAACCCTCTGTACCTATATTTTTGCCGCGGAGTGTATGCAAATTTTTAATACACCACAAAAAAGTAATAATAATAGTAATAGAAATAAACTAAATATATAGAAATAAGATACGTTATGTTAAAAATTATAATATATATATATATATATATATATATATATATATATATGTATAAAGACGCTCCGTTATAAAATTTGAATAAAAAGATTATATCTTTTGTAATTTCTTAAGGTGCTTGGATTTCTCAGTCCCTAGAGTTTGTCCCTTTGTCAGTCCTATTTAATTTCCCTCGTATGGTCAGTGTTGCCAAACTTAGGTACTTTTTTATTCAATATCAAACACTACATTTTAACTGCAACGGTTGCCTAATCACTTCAAAGGTTATTCGTCCACTATGTATGTCATATATCACTCCTTAGAATTATTGGTGGTAGATGAATAAAAGAGTCCCTAATTTTGGGAACTGTTAAGAGCGTTTTAGAGCATTAGGGAAGGCAAAGGGTTAAAGAATGCAAATACTTTGACGTAAGATTTGTTATTTGTTATTTATTTTAATATTTTATTTTTCTATTCCAATTCTACTCCGTCTCATAATTTGAAAATTCTTCGTAATGTATAGGTAATGCTACATTTTTTTTCTTGTTGTATTATTATTATTTAATAATAGTTTTAAACGCAACTAAATTTTACGTTCACAGTTTCATTTTTTCTTACATAATAATTATATGTTCTAGTGGTGTAATACACGTTACTTCAAAACTACATGCTATAAGTAAATGTTTAATTCGAATATTGTTAATAATCTACTTGTTCAGGTACAAATACACTGAAATTTTCTGCAGTTAACTAAATCTTATAATTATGACTCTTTTGACTTCAATAAATTTCTTTGTAAAATTTAAAACAATGAACTAATTAAAGTATGTGTATTTGAAACAATGTTACTCATAAAACGGCATGAAGCTAATATATTTCCTTGTAAATTGCGAGTGTGTTCAATTAATTCATCTCTAAAATTTCTTAATGTAATGAGAGAATAATTACAATTTATGAGATATTAAGTTAAGTGACCATTTTCGTGATATATTCCCTAACAAAGGACCGCTAACTAATAACAGTTAATCTCCTGTCGTAATGTTACTTGCAGACACATTTTAAGTTTAAATTTTCATAAAGCTAATGGCATGTTTACATATTACATGTAGAGTGGACTCTCAAATTTATATATATATATATATATATATCAATGAAATTTTTCATTTATTTATTTTTAACAATAACTCATAGTGTAAACTGAATACTTAGGTAAAAAATTCGATCAATATAATGTTACTAGTTTTTTTAAGATAAGAAAAATTAAAATTTTGTAAATGAGGAATAATTAGCCTTTCTCTAAATGCTTTAGGTGCAAATATTTTTATAAAACATTACTCTTGTATGATAATCATTTCTTACATAAAAATAAAATATACTACGCATTTTTATCATGTCGTGAAACATAAGCTTTTCGAAATATAAACTTTTGTTTTCTTTTTATATTTTGCTTGAAAATGCGACAAAAAATCTACGGTAACTTAAAATTGTCAAATTTAATGACCTGAAAACAAGATGATTTCTTCTAATATGTGTTTAGACACACACGCATATATATATATAAGTGCCTGCAGTAAGTTTTAATAAAATTGAAAATATTACATTGCATATAGAACATTCAAACTCATGAAAATGTTCAATATGCCAATCGTTACGATGCCAGTCACGTTATGATTGCATGGTGCAAAAGTTGTGAGATAAGTATAGAATGATCGCTACATGTTTTTACTCATTTTCAAATGAGATGATCCCTATTAACAATTTTCATCCTTTTTACGTAAAGAGTAATATTAACAGCTTTATTAAAATATAATACAATTATTTTCATATTGTTAAAGATACTGGAAAGTATCTGTCTAAGAAATTGAAATTTGACAACACTTTACAACTGAATTATATACAAATTAATTTATTTCGAAAAAAAAAACCTCTTTACACAAAATCTGTAGAAATTTCTTGAATAATTATGAAAAACATTATGTGGGTTGTTTGTTTGGCCATATGAAAAAATTGCTGTCAAGTTAATTATTAATGAAGTATTAAAGCTAATTTTACATGTTAAGCTTTAATGATTATTATGAACTAGCCGCCTTCGGCGACCAGCTGGTTTGCGATCCTTGAAAAATCCGACTTTACAAAACTCCCGCTCGGTGGCGCCTGCGGCGCCTTTTTCCCGTTTCACGTCTTACAACAGCTTATTGACATATAGTGAAAATAGCTTTATTGAAAAATTTAATCGCAGTAAATTCCCGCTCGGTTTCGCCTGCGGCGCCCTCTTCCCGTTTCAATATCTGAAACAGCCTGTTCGCTCACCATTTTATGATCTTTAAAATTTCTGACTTTAGCAAAGTCCCGCTCGGTGGCGCCTGCGGCGCCTTATCCCCGTTTTGGAACTTACAACACCTTCCTCGCTCATTAGAATTTGAAATATTGAAATTTAAAAATATTACAGCGCCATCTGGCGGTAGAAATTTCTGTAATCTACTCAAATCAACAAAGCTTTCAAGGTGTTCTGGCTTTTCTGTGGTTTTCTCTGAAACTCCCGTACGGAATTTAACGGCTTCTGTCGGTTTAAAAGTCCGCAATATTTCAAATGATGTGTTATAACTAATTTAATCATAATTAGAATTCTAGATATTGAATTATTAAAATATCAAACCGCCCTCTGGTGACAGAGATTTGCAACATACACTCTTCGATTCCAATTCAAATAACTTTTAAAAGGATTTATTACTTATGAAATTGTGTTAATTAGAAGCTGAGATACAAAGATAATATTAACATCTTTATAAAAAGATATGTGTCTGACTCATCCATGTTTTTTTCCGAAACTTGCGGAATTCTGGGCTGTATAACATTAAGAATCCTTAGTACGAAATGTGAGCGGAAAAATTCGAATCTCTGCAAAATATAAAAGAATAAAGGCGTTCTGGGTTTTCCGTTGTTTTCTCCGAAATTCCCGTTCATTTTCTACATTTTCTCCTTCGTCCCTCCTAATAATTTTACACTCGAAAATATCCGCAATCGATTTATCTTGCTTTAAAACCTAATAATACGAATTTCAATCGCTGTAAAACTTTTTTTTCCTTCCCCTCCCCCTTAAGCCTTTCCTAATAATTCTACACTTTCAAAAGTATTCACAATCGAATCAATGGGCATTAAAACACTATTCTACGACATTTCAACGGATAAAAGACAACTTAATCTTACATTGTCTTTTGTTCGCATGAGTCGCGATAAATACACTGTAAACGTAAATGTCTTAAATTCAGTTTAAAAAGTGTCTTAAATGGATGGTCATTTTTTAAGCGAAAAAAAATGTCTTACTTTTTAAGACACCTTTTTGCATCAGAAATTAAGATATTACAAGTGTCTTAAAACGCCGCCATGTTTTAAAACACCGCCATGTTAGGCTTAAAAATACTACCGTTTTTAAGGCTTTTTAATAAATATATAAATAAATAAATATGGCGTGCGATTGTGTTTTTCAGTTAAAAATATATTTTAGAATTGTTTAGAGCATTAATGAAATATTTATATAAAAAAAGAAAAAGAAAAAAAAAAGAAGTCCCATTTTCCGGCCTTGGGATTCGAACTCACACTGTCTAAGGAAACCGAAACTTCGATCCAAGCATCGTCGGAGTGAAACATTTACCAATCACGCTACCGTCGAATACAGCAAGACATGTTTTTATGATATAATATACTGCAGTATTCGTGAAACTAATAGCAGTGTTATATTTTATTTCTTCTTTTTTGCCATAAAACTATTTATAGTATGGTATTTGAAAACTTAATAAATATCTTAAATTTCATATTTAGAGGACCAGAATTGTTTAATAATGCATAACAAGTATGTGAAGGTTTCATCCCTCGATGATAACGATTTCTTTCCTTAAAGTGATATTTAAATAAAAACGAACTGTAATCATGAATACAGGAAAATTTGTAATTTTACATTTATATGCAGGTGAATTTGTGAAAGAAAAAAAGTTTTTTAATGAATAATAATAATAAGAAAGAAAGAAAAAATAATATGCACAAATTATTCATGATTGTTCACTTATAAATTCGCTTTCTTCTCTACAAATTACTTGCTACATCCGTCTTCATACTTTTTCTTTTAATATAAGAAAGCGTTAAAGACAAATATATATATATATATATATATATATATATATATATGTATATATATATTATTATTATTATTATTATTGAACAAAATAAGCTTTGTGTCTAAATATGTTGTTTATGGATTGTGTTAAAGGTAATAGCATGCAAATATCATTCACATCCCTAGAGTATTATTCCATAAAAATATAATTTCATAAAGCTACCATAATTTAAGTAGTTTAACTGCTTATTATATAAAATAATAATATATTTATTGAATGTGGAAAGAAGTAGGATAAGCATATTTTCTTAAAGTAGATTCCATATGAAAAAATTTCTAAGTAATGTAAGTGTCTGAATTTCTAAAGTGTCTGAAAATTCAAACGCTTTTTGCTGTCTGAAAATTCGCGTATTTACGTGTTTCAGATATTTTTGTGTCTGAATAGATATTTCAGACATATTTCTGTCTTAAATTAAAATATCTATAACGTCTAAGGTACATTTTAAGACATTTATGTGTCTTAAATGCCGTTTCAGTTGTTTTTATGCCTTACTTTAAGACCCTTTTATTTGCAGTGTATAATTCCCGTTAAAAATGTATTATTTTTATTTATTCATATATTTTCATGAAAATTGAACTGTAACTTTATAATATGCTGTCTAGGCCGAATATCAATTTAAATGTAAGGTAAAGGAAAATTTAAAAAAATTTGAAAGTTGCAATTTTTTCCCCCACTATAAAACACCTGTCATCTCAATTGATTACAATCATTTCCTTTTTCATCCAGACAGTTGTCTGCGATCTGTTGTCATCGTAGACAAGTGAAATGATGTTGCCATCTAAATTTTATACTTTATTTAATTTTAAAAAATCTATTAGAAGTATCGATAAGCCGCTTGCACTCTTAGATTCAGAAAAAAATCTCCTTTCATTTGGTACCAAATTTGTAACAATCGGACTAATATTTCTAATTTATTTTCCACTTTTTCCGTTTTTAACTTCGTTAAAATATCTATTTTTATGCAATCGCGGTGAATTCTCAGTCATTGAGATCGCTTTTTGATTAGACATAGGTTTACATTTTAATTAATATCCCCGGATCTAATTAAAATTTTTAAATTATTTTTTCACTATGCACTCGGGCAGGCTTCTGAGCACCTGTATGTCAAATATTGTAGTTCTGCGTTCAATAGAGGCTGAACGTATAGATGCTCAGACAGACAGACAGACAGAGAGACAGACATCTTCTTTTATTATTATAGAACTAGCAGGCTACGCCCGCTTCGCTGCTCACTATTTTAAAATGAATCACAATAATTAATGAATTCTCAAAATTGCATTAATTTTTATCATGTGATAAAAAACGAGAAAAAAAATTCTGATCGGGAAGAATGTCGCACCGGGTCCCCACTGCCTTCGGCAGCGTAGACCCGTGCGCTGCGCGCACGTATTCCTTCACCATCCTTATGACTTCTCAAAATTCCATGTTATTACTCATAAAC
This sequence comes from Salticus scenicus, assembly GCA_963930645.1. NCBI lineage: Eukaryota > Metazoa > Arthropoda > Arachnida > Araneae > Salticidae > Salticus > Salticus scenicus. The sequence goes on from OZ005652.1 coordinate 245,956,319, forward strand.
TGTCATTCTTAAGAAAATGAATTAAAAAATATATCATTTAGCATCGGGTAAAAACTCACACCGGGACCGCACAGCCTTTGGCAGCGCAGACCCATGCGCGCTGCGCGCGCACGTTTGAGGATGCACGTGCGCTGTACACGCATATTAGTTCTCAACTCAAAATTTTATTATTAAGAAAATAAAATTAAAAAAAAATCTTTTATCATCGGGTAAAACTCGCACCGGGGCCCAAACCCATGCGCGCTGCGCGCCTATTCCTTCCCCACCCTTCCAGCCCCTCCTAATTAACTTACATATACCAATTTTGAACGGTCTTACTCAATTAGCTGAGATGCAAAAGAAAACCTGATCAGGACACCTTAAAATTGTGAATCAGGTGAAATCTAGAAGTCCACTTTCGATAATATGAAAGAAGTTTAAAATATCTTTCGAATGATGTATTAGAAATAATTTAATCATAATTAGAATTTGAAATATTGAAATTTAAAAATATTACATTGCGATCTGGCGGTAGAAATTTCTGTAATCTATTGTTCCATTCCAGATCAATAAAGCTCTCAAATGATGTATTACTCATGAAATTATTTTAATAAGTAGATGAGATACAAAGGAAAACCTAATCAGGACATCTCAAAACGTGTAAATCGGGTGAAATCTCGAAGTCAATTTTCGATAATGTAAAAGTACTTTAAAATGTGTATCAACTAAAATAAGATTTCAAATGATGTTTTACTTATGAACTTTTTTTAATTAATAACTGAGATACAAAAAAAAAAAAAAAAAAAAAAATAATAATAATAAAAAAACGGATTCAAGAGACCTCAAAACGTGTAAATCTGGTGAAAACTTTCGATAATTTAAATGAACTTTAAAATATCTTTCCAATAATGTATTAAAAATAATTTAATCATAATTAGAAATTGAAATATTGAAATATTGAAATATTACAGCGCCACCTGGCGGTACAAATTTCTGTATTCCACTGTTCGATTCCAATTCAAAAAAGCCTTCTAATGATGTGTTACTTATGAAACTATTTTGATTAGTAGCTGAGATACAAAAAAAAAACTGATTCAGGACACCTCAAAACGTGTATATCTGGTAAAAACTATAGATAATTTAAAAGAACTTTAAAATATCTTTCGAATGATGTTTTAAAAAAATTTTAATCATAATTGAAATGATGAAATTTGAAAATATTACAGCGCCATCTGGCGGTAGAAATTTCTGTATTCCACTGTTCGATTCCAAATCAAAAAAGCTTTCTAATGATGTATTACTTATGAAATTATTTTAATTAGTAGCTGAGATACAAAAGAAAACCTAATCAGGACACCTCAAAACGTGTAAATAGGGTGAAATCTCGAATTCCATTTTCGATAATGTAAAAGTACTTTAAAAAGTGTATCAACTCAACAAAGCTTTCAAATGATGTATTACTTATGAAATTTTTTTAATTAATAACTGAGATATAAAAGAAAACTGATTCAGGACACCTCAAAACGTGTAAATCTGGTGAAAAGTTTCGATAATTTAAAAGAACTTTAAAATATCTTTCGAATAGTATATTAAAAATAATTTAATCATAATTATAAATTTAAATATTGAAATATTGAAATATTACAGCGCCATCTGGCGGTAGAAATTTCTGTAATCTACTGTTCGATTCCAAATCAAAAAAGCTTTCTAATATTGTATTACTTATGAAATTATTCTAAGTAGTAGCTGAGATACAAAAGAAAACCTCTAGGTATTCCGTTGTTTTCTCCGAAACTCCCGTTCCTTTTCTACATCTTTGCCCCTTCGCTCTCCCCCCCCCTTCCCCCGCCTTTCCGCCGATAATAATAATTTTACACTCGAAAATATTCGCATTCGATATACCCTGCCTTAAAATCTAAATATACGAAACAATTTCAAACTGCAGTAACTCTTTTTTTTTTTAATTTTTGCCCCTTTTCCCCCTCCCTCTAGCCCTTCCTAATAACCGTAGTCTTTCAAAAATATTCACAATCGAATTATCGTGCATTAAAACCGGCATATCTCAATTTAAAATACTGCAAAGTATAAAAGAAAATTTAATCTTTTTCCAATAAATACGTCATTTATTTATTTATTCATGTATTTTCATGAAAATTGAACAGTAGCTTTATAGTATGCTGTCTAGGCCAAATATTAATTTAAATGTAACGTGAATGAAAATTTGAAAAAGTTTGAAAATTGCAATTTTTATCCCCACTACAAAACATGTGATATCTTAATTGGTTACATTTATTTCCTTTTTTATCGCAGACAATTGTCTCGCATGTGTTTTGTTTCCGATCGAGACAGCTTAGAAAATCGTCTGCTGATAGAATGTTTCTTTTTTGATGATTTTTCGATTGACATGGGTCTACATTTTAATTACTATCTCCGGAACTAATTAAAATTTTTAAATTATGTTTTCACTATCAACTCGGGAAGGCTTCTGAGCACCCGTATGTCAAATTTTATACTTCTGCGTTCAGTAGGGGCTGAACGTATAGATGCTCAGACAGACAGACAGACAGACAGACATCTTTTATTATTATAGAACTAGCCGCCTTCGGCGACCAGCTGGTTCGCGATCCCTGAAAAATCCGACTTTACGAAACTCCCGCTCGGTGGCGCCTGCGGCGCCTTTTTCCCGTTTCAGGTCTAATAACAGCTTATTGATAGATCGTCAAAATAGCTTATTGAAATCGCAGTAAATTCCCGTGCGGTAGCGCCTTCGGCGCCCTCTTCCCTTTTCAATATCTGAAACAGCCTGTTCGCTCACCATGTTATGATCTTTCAAATTTCTGACTTCAGCTAAGTTCCGCTCGGTGGCGCCTGCGGCGCCTTATCCCCGTTTTAGAACATGTATTACTTATGAAATTATTTTGATTAGTAGCTGAGATACAAAAGAAAACCTAATCAGGACACCTTAAAACGTGTAAATCAAGTGAAATCTCGAATTCCACTTTCGATAATATAAAAATGAAATTATACTCATTAGAAGATGAAATACAAAGATAATACAAACATTTTTTTAAAAGATTTGTGTCTGACTTATCTGTGGTTTTCTCCAAAACTTGCTTAATTCCGGGCTATATACCGTTAAAAATTATTAGTACGAAATGTGAGCGAAAATCTGTATTTGAAACTGTAAAATATAAAAGAATAAAAATTTTCTGGATTTTCCGTAGTTTTCTCCGAAAGTTTCGTACAGAATTTGAACGGCTTATATCATTTTAATAGCCTGCAAAAAAAATACTTTAAAATATCTTTTGAATGATGTATTACAATAATGAATATCTTTGATATAATTTAGACTCAAAATGGCTAATCTATCAAGGGCGATTAAGGATTTCTATTGAAATCCGTCTAAAATTTAAGAATTCCAAAACTGCTTTTTTACAACCGAATTCATAAAAAAAAGGAAAAAAAAAACAATATTATTCTTTTAAAAGTAACTTTTGGTGTCATTAATAGATGAAATAAAAATGAATTTAAATAAATATAATATGTCTATTTATTTTATTTTTAAAGCTATACTTTAGATTTTTTAACTGCATACAGGTGAGTCATAATGACGGGCAATTTCGAAGTTCTGCTTTTGATGGATTTTAAATTGAAAAAATTCAAAAACTGCTTTTTTTATTTCCAGTACTTTGTCATGTGGTCGAAAAAAGAGAACAATTTTTCCCGACCGGAAGGAATAGTCTAGCCAGCATGTCTAGCTCTAGCACCTGGCGCTGAAGAATCTTTGATGAATGAAATAATTAAGCGTTCTGTCTGTTGCCAACTAAATTTCATACTTTAGTTAATTTTAAAAAATCTAATTGCTGCAGAGATAAGCCACTTCCACTCTCAGATTCGGAAAAAAATCCTCTTTCATTTGGTACCAAATTCGTAACGATCGAACTAATATTTCTAATTTATTTTCCACTTTTTCTGATTTTAACTCCGTTAAAATATCTATTAATTGAGATCGCTTTTTACATTTTAATTAATATCTGCGGAACTAATTAAAATTTTTAAATTCTGTTTTCACTATCAACTCGGGAAGGCTTCTGAGCACCCGTGTGTCAAATTTTATACTTCTGCGTTCAGTAGGGGCTGAACGTATAGATGCACAGACAGACAGACAGACAGACAGACAGACAGACAAACATCTTCTTTTATTATTATAGATAGGTTAAAATTTCCTTACAACATATGGCTTGAGATTTCGCATACTTATTTTACTTTCTTACTTCTACGGACATAGTGTGGAAAATTCGAAAAAATTAATAATAAAATATTTCTTTTAAGATTATTATACGGAACAACGTAGAAATTTGTATGTTTGTGGATAAAGGCCGATTTTTTAGGCTAATACTTAGGCCAAAGAGAAATGTCCTCCGAGTAAGTTTTTCCAAGGGATTAGAAATTCATATTCCAGTTCCTCCCGCCTACCAGCCTAAAAATGCAGAAAGTACAGGCAACTGGTTGAACCCGCAAAACTGTGAATATTATAGACGATGCATCATTCTGCGCAAATTTTTATGGACAAATTACGAATTATATAAGGGTTTTGCAGGGTTTTTTGGGTATAGTTATTAAGGTTAGTAGATTTTCAAAATATAAATGCATATTTTTATCATCAGACTACATATTATTTCAATAAGGAAATTTTTAAAATGTTTAAAACCTTTTCTTATTTTTATTTTTATTCTTTCTTTCTTTTATTCTTTCTTTCTTTCTGCTTTTTAGTGCTAGAGGCCTAATTCAGTCGGTACAGTTTTCGAATTTTTATACGTCACTCTTAATAGTGCTAAGGGCCTATTTCAGTCGGTTTATTGAATGGGGATTTATTGAATGAAGTCCCCCCAAGGCCCAACTTTGACATGAGTCCCCCCCAAGGTACCCCTATTTCAGTCGGTACAGCGTTGTCGAATTTTTATACGTCACTCTTAATAGTGCTAAGGGCCTATTTCAGTCGGTTTATTGAATGGGGATTTATTGAATGAAGTCCCCCCAAGGCACAACTTTGACATGAGTCCCCCCCAAGGTACCCCTATTTCAGTCGGTACAGCGTTGTCGAATTTTTATACGTCACTCTTAATAGTGCTAAGGGCCTATTTCAGTCGGTTTATTGAATGGGGATTTATTGAATGAAGTTCCCCCAAGGAACAACTTTGACATGAGTCCCCCCCCCCGGGCCCAACTTTGACATGAGTCCTCCAAAGGCCCAACTTTGACATGAGTCCCCCCCAAGGTACAACTTTGACATGAGTCCCCCCCGGGCCCAACTTTGACATGAGTCCCCCCCAAGGCACAACTTTGACATGAGTCCCCCCCAGGCCCAACTTTGACATGAGTCCTCCCAAGGCCCAACTTTGACATGAGTCCCCCCCAAGGAACAACTTTGACATGAGTCCCCCCCCGGGCCCAACTTTGACATGAGTCCCCCCCCAAGGCACAACTTTGACATGAGTCCCCTCCCAGGCCCAACTTTGACATGAGTCCTCCCAAGGTACAACTTTGACATGAGTCCCCCCCAAGGCACACCTCCCCCTCATTGGGAAAAAGAGAAAAAACGTTGTTTTGCGGCTATAAGACAGTTTGGACTTCCAACGTTATTTGTTACAGTATCTGCAGCTGGAACACATTGGTTTGATTTAATGAAAACTTTATCATGGAATTTAGATCGTCACGAATTAACTAAAGAAGGATTTGTCAATATTAACAAGTTTAGCAGTAGGCCTCTGGCACTAAATTAAAATCTGTCAATGTCAGATTTTCATGTTTTAAATAATGAAATAATGTCGTGTCTGTATAATTTTTATTTGTTATTATTTTTTTTGTCTCCTATTGACAACTTGTGTTAGTCAACCGAAACCGAAAAATAAACAAAAAACTCATCGCATTTGGCGTGATAGAGCAATTGCCGTTGGAGTGATTTTCTGTTTAGAAAGAGAACGAGAGATTTTTTTTTTTTTTTTTTTTTTTTGAGAATGAATTGTTCGAATTTATTTTTATTTTTATTTTTTTTATTTGTTATGTTACAATCGTCATTAAATTTATATATTTTATTTGTTTAAATTCGTTTGTTACAATTGATAAGAAACTATGAATTACATTCATCCCTATTCGCTGCAGAGTGTTGCCAATATTTTACGATTAAATCCCCCATGTGCAATTTAAAATGTTTAAGAGTTTCCTCATAGAAGTTTAAATAATTTTAAAGTAAAGTATTAAAATATGCTTTCCTTTGCCATTTATGATTTACTTCGGAAAAAATCAAGGCACCCACGCTACATGATTTCGTTAAAAGAAAAAAAAAAAAACTATTTTCGAAAAAATATTATAAGCTTTTCCACATTTTTATTTTTTTTAAAAATAACTACAATTTTGGTGCATATGTTTACAAATATGACGCCCTTAATCCATTGCATCGAAAAGCAATTTTCTAACCGTGATTGATTTTTCAGGAGAATATTTTTTTGATCGAACAAAATTTAATATCCGAGGTTTTTTTTTTTTTTTTTTTTTTTGGTAAATTATTTTAACGTAGTAAAAATTACCTTTTTAAATATGCTGCTTTAATGAAACTTTCCTCTGATAAAGCAGACTTTTACAATTTGTAAGTTCAAAAACTGTATTTTAAAGTTAGATAAAATAAATTTATGTACATTAAAGTATATATTTACCGTTTTAAGTGAGTAAAATGTTTTATTTACATTTTTTTTTCTTTTTTTAAGTGAAATGTAGACAAGCCATAAAAAAATGATCAGAAGATTAATTATCTGTTTTATCTGCGTATAACATTTCTTAAAACTGAATGGAAAAGTATTTGTGAATTCTTTTAGTTTATCCATTTGTTAATATTCCGATTTTCAAATATATTTCTTGAATGAATTTAACCCTTTAAACTTATCACTTTGTGAAAATGGAGTAAATAGTACAACAGGTTTATCTATGAAAATTCACAAAATAAATCCGATGTATTACGATTTATGCAAATAGTTTTAACTTTTTTTTTTTTTTCTGCGCTAAATGTACAAAAAAATAATAATAATAATAATAATAATTTATTAAATAAAATTAGGATGCTACCTGTGGAAAATATTATAAATGACATTAAAGTCTTGTTTACAAGTTTAAGTGAAAATATTCTAATTCATTATGGTAAAAATTCTACTAGTGCATTTATCTTACATTTTTTAACACTTTCCTGTGATTTTAAAAAACTACTTAATATTTATGATGTACAGTTAGAAAGTGTGTTAAATTTAATATAAACCGAACTATTTGTCTTCCCTGTTTTAAATTTGTGCTATTTATATCTGATCCAACTTCTAGAAATATTAAATTAAATCTAAAATATTAATTAATAGTTGTAAAAATACAAACATGAAGAATTTCGAAGTACCACTGATAAAATTTTATTAAATCAAATTAAGGTAAACAATTATAATAGCAAATATTTTAATTATTATATATAGAAATCTTTAATTTTGTTTTTATGGTGAAAATATTAAATTATGTTATAATCAACATATTAGTACTTTTACGTATGATATATACGAACTTTTCAATTCAATATATAGTTGAATAGAGAATTTATTATAAGAATATGAATCATAAGAGTCTGAATTGTAAGAATCTCATTTATTAAAAGAATCTGAAAATAAATTTTAAGAGTTCAGTAAGCTTTGGAAAATTTGTTCGTAAACAAATAAACATTTTTCTGAATACTTTTGCCGAGTGATGGAAATCTTAAACATTAATTAACATTTCTAATTTAATATCAGATGTAGTAGCTTTTTAAATTATTTTAAGTATTAAATGATAATAATCTACATCATTAGATTTTTTACACAGTCTAATTTTCAAGGGGATATTGCAACGAAACATCCAGTATCATTTGAAGAGCTTGTTTTCAAATGGGGTTAAGTCATTTTTTTTCCATTTTTGAAAAAGTGCGATTTGTTATGTAAGATTTATTATTGAATGTAAGGAAAAGATAATTTTTTCCAGTAATCTATGGAGGATAATAACATTAAATTATATGGTTAAAAAAATCCTGACAGTATAGTTATTGAGAAATAAAAAAAGAAAAAAATGACTTAACTCTTTTTGGATGGTTGGTTGGATGGTTGGGTTTTACGTCGCACTAGTGCTGCGCAGATGGGCAATTGGCGACGGTCTGGGACACACCCTTAGAGGTGGTCCGGAGACATGCCATCACAATTTTGATCCTCCACGGAAGGGATGGCTCTCCCGCTTCGGTGACCCCCAGAGGTATAATTTTTGATGGGAACATGTAGGACATTGCGGCCAAGACAGATATTACGTGCTCCAGCCACCATTAGACACCACCAGCCAACATTTTACTCGACGGTCTTTTGCGGCTCGAGTACCGAACCCGCAATCTTCCAATTACGAGGCCGGCGCTTTACCGACTGGGCTACCGCGGCCCTAACCCCTTTTGGAACAAAACTATGACTTACGCCCTTTTGGCACAAACAAATAACGAAATGAAATGACTTACTTCCATTTGAAAGTAATCCGTTTTTTTTTTTTTTTTTTTTTTTTTTATGTAATTACCACATAAATTTTAGATACACATTTTTTGGAAGGTAGTTAATTACCAGAAATCTACATTTACATATTCTATTTCTTCATCGCTATCATTATTTTCACTTATGTTAGCGCTAGGTGTATCGTTGCAAGATTGTTTATGAAAATAAAAACATTGTTAATTCCCAAATATTCAATTAATTTCAAAACATCTGATTTTTTTCTTGTTTCATATTGTTTTTTGGTTTCATTTCAGAAGGTTCAACAGATTTTTTTACCGTTTTTTTTCAGGATCTTTAGACGGCAAAACGAACCACAGTACGTTGTCTTGATTCCCACATCTCGCTTCGTAATTTACAGTATTTTTGCCTCTGAATTCAAGAAACCTTGTTTGCGTTTCAGACAACTATACCCAAAATTTTTCCAATGCTTCTTATACTTGAGTATATTTCCAACCTTACAGAAATGTTCAAAATATTCATTAGGGAGTAAAATTGTATCCAATTTCTTTAAGCTAATCTCCACTCGGGCGAATGCTCTATCTGCTGGTAAGTATGAGTGACTACGCACTGGGAAGTATTATGTGAAGGTGAGGTCCTTTTGAGCAGCCACTGATGAAAGCATTCTTAACATCGTATAATTTTTATTTACATGGTAACTCCTGATTTTGCATCAGGTCAAATACACTCCTTTTTATCTTTTTCTATGAACATTTTCCGCATTTTTCTAACGTTAAGTGTCGCAGGAAGGTATTTTGTGTGAGGTGTCTTTTTTCTCCCATAATGACTAGAACAACAACGAAAAGTTAGTATATGCTCACGTATCAATTTCTTCTTGTCTTCAACATGAAATTTGATGCGTTTTCCACCCTTAATTTCCAGTCTTCCAGTTTTATTCTTGAAGAAATAATTTACAATATTTCCACTCTTTTTGCTCCCACAAAAAAGAAATGTGATAGCACATAATGTAACATCAGTATCATCATTAGGAATAAAGTACTTTACACTTATTTGTCTTATTTTCGGTTCTTTTTTTCATGGATGATGTGCTTTATTAGGTATAATTTTCATATGAGAATAAAAAAAATCTCTTGTCGCCGTTTATCAGTATCGCTGTACATGGCCTTAAATGCTCCTTCGATAACATCGTTTAATAACAATAATAATAATAATAATAAAAATCTCAATGTGACAACCTGCAACAACATTTTTTTTCTGTATTTTTAGCTTTTTACCCAAGGCCTGACAAACCACGTGATCAAAAGGCACGCTGCAATTGGTTAAACTTGACTTAATCTCTTTTGGCACAAAATTTACTTGTGACTTAATTCTTTTCGGAAAAAAACACGAATTTCATCATCTGTTTTCAATACGACTAAACTTTGTTTGGAACTTCTACTTTTTGAAAATACATTGTTAGACGTGTGCTGCGATCTTTTTCACCGAAAAGTCAATTTTTGAAAATTTTGACTTAACGCCTTTTGGAAACAAGCTCTTAATTTAATATGAGAAAGAGGGGATGATATTAAAGTTTAAGACAATTTAATATTTTTTTCAGTCGGCAAATGGTGAAGCTCACATATAATAAAATAATCTAAAAATTCCACAAAAATTTAATACAGTTATTAATTTTCTAATAAAATCATTTGAATTGGTTTACTAATACAGCCTTCCCAAAATTTAGATACACACAGACGTTTTCTAAAAATTATTTAATCGTGTTCAAAACATTGCAAAACGTGTAAATTAATCGAAAACCGACGTTTTAAGACTTTTACGAATCCAGCAGTTTCTTATAATGTATATAGAAGAAAGAAAAAATATAAGTTCCATTAGATTCTTTTCTGAAACAGTCGGACATTTAGCCGTTTGTCCAAACGAGTAAAATGATTGAAAACTTGATGCTAAATAAGTTGTTAATATTAAGGATTTAAGGCAAAGAAAGTTAAATTGAAGAAGTAATTAAGTAGAAAAATGGTAACTAGTCGAGGATTTGAAAAAAAAAAAAAAAAAAAAAAAAAAGCCAACCAACTGTGGCGCAAAATAGAAGATTTTGGAAAGAAAATGAAAAATGAAATATGACTCTAATATTTAGTTTGTCATCATTTCATTTATAATAGTGTTGGGCAAAATTCAATCATCTGGATGACTAACGATTAATGATTAAATTAATCGTTAATCAAAAATATTTTGACTAATGATTAATTCAATCGTTAATCAAAAATATTTTGACTAATGATTAAATTAATCGATAATCATAAATATTTTGATTAACGATTAATTCAATCATTAATCGCAAATGTTTTGATTGACGATTAAATTAATCGTTAATCGTAGATTTTACGACTAACGAATAATTTAATCATTAATCATATTTTTTTATGACTAACGAATAAATCAATCATTAATCGTATTTTTATGACTAATGATTGAATCAATCATTAATCAAAAGTTTTATGACTAACGAATAAATCAGTAATTAATGATAAATTTTATATAAGAAAGAATAAGAATTCACAGTAAAACATTTTTCAATATCGTTTAAATGTGTTTAGGACTTCACATTTCGGTCTGTCTATATGACTGTCAATCTGTCCATCAGATTTCTTATCATAGTTTTAGAATGATCTGAAACTGATGTACATTATTCAGGTAGCGTTCTACGACGGGTGCAAGTCGGGTTAGCATTATTTTTTGACCCACGGATAAAAACGCGAGTCTACCAATATTCGAGAATTTTTTTATGTTGCTTTTTCAGGAATACAATCTTTTGAATGCATCTTTTCTCATGTTTTTCAATCTGGTGCGGCTCTAACCGACTTCTCTCACTCCGGACACTATCTCTATTGCAGTTAGACCTCACAAAACCGTGAGAAAGGCCAAAGCCGCCATTTTTCTCACGTGTTTACAATCTGGTGCGGCTCTACACGACTTCTCTCATCTCCGGACACTGTCTCTATTCCAGTTAGACCTCACCAAACCGTGAGAAAGCCCAAATCCGCCATTTTTCTCACGTTTTTACAATCTGGTGCGGCTCTACACGAATTTTCTCACTCCGGATACTTTCTCTATTGCAGTTAGACCTCACAAAACCGTGAGAAAGGCCAAATCCGCCATTTTTCTCACGTGCTTACAATCTGGTGCGGCTCTACACGACTTCTCTCATCTCCGGACACTGTCTATTAAAGATTGCAGCCGGAAACGTTGCATTTAGACCTCATAAAACCGTGAGAAAGGCCAAAGCCGCCTTTTTTCTCACGTTTTGACAATCTGGTGCGGCTCTACACGAATTCTCTCATCTCCGGACACTGTCTCTTAAAGATTGCAGCCGGAAACGTTCCAGTTAGACCTCACAAAACAGTGATAAAGGCCAAATCCGCCATTTTTCTCACGTTTTTACAATCTGATGCGGCTCTACACGACTTCTCTCATCTCCGGACACTCTCTATTCCAGTTAGACCTCACCAAACCGCGAGAAAGGCCAAAGCCGCAGTTTTTCTCACGTTTTTACAATCTGGTGCGGCTCTTCACGACTTTTCTCATCTCCAGCCACAGTCTCTTATAGATTGCAGCCGGAAACGTTGCAGTTAGACCTCACAGAACCGTGAGAAAGACCAAAGCCGCCATTTTTCTCACGCTTTTACAATCTGGTGCGGCTCTACACGACTTCTCTCATCTCCGGGCACTGTCTCTTAAAGATTGCAGCGGGAAACGATGCAGTTAGACCTCACAAAACCGTAAGAAAGGCCAAAACCGCCATTTTTCTCACGTTTTTACAATATGGTGCGGCTCTACACGACTGCTCTCACTCCGGACACTGTCTCTATTGCAGTTAGACCTCACAAAACCGTGAGAAATTCCAAAGCCGCCATTTCTCTCACGTTTTTACAATCTGGCGCGGCTTTACACGACTTCTCTCATCTCCGGACACTGCCTCTTAAAGATTGCAGACGATAAATTCTCATTTACTAATATATCTTCAAATTATACATAGTTTTTGTTATTTTAGTTTTCTAGTCAGGAAGACAAAACTCAAATCAGTTTTTCATTCAAGAATATGCACAAACGCAAAAAAAATTCATTACATAAATAATTATATAAACTGTTGATGTAGCTAATATATTCTCAGTAATATTTTTAAGAAATATTATTTTATGCATTTTTAGTAGACTTACGTAAACTGAAAAGAAATTTCAGTTTAAACTTCATTTTAAGTATTTTTAAAATAAAGAAAAGTATCGAAAATTAAACACCTAATAGCTTTTAATTTTAATTTTTATAATTTTAATTTTTGAATTTGCGAAAATACCATGTAAACTATTAATTATTTATAAAACAAATTAAAGACCTTTATTTAAGAGATATACAACCTACCAATAAGTATTTGGATACTTTCGAATTAAGAAATTTTGTCAAATATCTAGAAGAATTCTATAGGAATCATCTTGAAACTTAGGTAGTGTAAAGAACATGTTATACCTCGCATTGTTCAGCAAAGTTTGTGTCCTTAAGAGGAAAAGTGCACCAGTGTAAAAAAATAAACAAAAACCAAAATGTTTTGGATCACCTTGTAAAAGGTAATGCTTTGAACTCGTTTTGGTTGTAGCATATGATTATGGGGATATTTTCATTATATGTATAAATTTTAAGAGGTTACCTTATATATTCATGGAGATATAACGGTTTCTTTAAAAAATCGCAAAAACAATTTCTCCTTTTTTAATTAAAACACGTAGGGCATTAGATGCAGTGGAAATCCATTTTTAAGAAATATGGTATGCTACATTAGGCACACATACAGCAATCAGAATGCAAAAATGTTAAATATCTTAGGAAATACGAGCACTTTTACTGAATAATTTTCAACTACGTATGCACAAGCTTTATAAAAATTTCTCTTGTATAATTTAATAGCTAAAAGTATTGAGCAACTTACATGAAAACCTCCAAACAAATATCATGTAAATTTAATACCTTACGAGAGATACGAGGCTTAACACAAAAGAAAATGCATATGGTAAATTATAATTGCAGCTATTAATGTATCTGAATATTTTAGTGTAGTCCTGTAAATCTGAAGGTTAATCATATTCTATACAAAACATTATGTTAGAATTAACAATGCATAAAATTTCTTTATGATTTTTACAGTAGAAAGTTATTTAAATATGATTTTTTAAAATGTCTGATCTAAAACGCAAACCTGACCCTGTACACAAACTAGTTGTACACGACCTATTAATGCCATTTTAAATTGGGAACATTCCATAGTGAACTCGGCTAATATATAACATTTTTTAAAATTTCTAAAAGTATTGCTGGGGGCGGAAGACAAGGAGAAAGAAAAATAAACAATCGGACAGACAGACACACAAGTTGAAATCATATTAACACCTAAAAATTGTTAGAAAGTGTTAAAAACACTTAACGTAAATGAAAGTACAATTCCAGCAAATTTTTATTAATAGTTCTTAATGTAAGTGAATATTTTTGTGTAGCCCTGTAAATCAATTGCTAATTATATTATATTCCATGGTGCCTATGAATAACATATTTCAATTTCATTAAGCTTTGTAATAATGTTATCAAAATTTGGTTTATAGAAATACCTCACAGAACGCACGGCTTTGGAATGCTTTGGACAAACCAGTGGTGGTATTTAAACAATATACATAGGAAACAACCAATTATGAACTTGAATAACATATTTCAATTTCATTAAAATTTGTGTTCAATAAAGGTATTTGTTGACTCAGTGGGAGTGAGGACGGCGCCAGTCGAGCAGTGACAGACAATCACGTGACGATAGAGAGAATCCAAACTTTCATTCTTTTCTTTTTTTTATTATTAGTGTTTTTTGCTTTTTTCGGAACATATTCATGAAAAACAGAAGTACGTTCTTTATTCTTAGTGAAAAACATTCTAACATTCAGGCTGATATCGTCCAGCCAAATAATTCATTAACTGTTATATATTATTCAAGTAATAAGTCGTATTCTGTATTGTCTTTACAATTCACTCAAGGCATAAAAAAAATGCCTTTACATGTATTCGACATGTTTTAAACCTGTGCTAAAATATTTGAAAGATTCTGTTCTTGTTCATAAAATTCTGAAAGAAAATCTCTGATTAAAGTCAACTAAAGTAAACAATCGGATTTCATCTTTATTTGCGTGTATGGCCTAAAAATGTATTTCAAGCGACCACAGGAAATGCAGGAGAGAGGTGAGTTAACTTTCCCTTAATATTGTGCATGCTAAAATTACTTTCGTTTTAAATTCAAACTGTTTTTTATGCAGGTAAAAATTCATTATCCGTTAATCTAAGTCTAATTTTTTCAACAGTATTAAAATATGGTTTATAGAAATATCTCCCATAGGACACAATGCTTTGAAATAGTTTCGGGTGGCCCTATACACAAGCCGGCAGAGGTATTCACTCTATTGTCAATAGGGAACATCCAGTAGCAAACTTGAATAACATATATCAGTTTCAAGAAATCCCATAAATATTTATGACAATTAGAGCGCGGACAAACAGACGAACAGACAGACAGATACACAAACTGAAGTAAAATTCACACTTAAAAATTGATAGAAAGTGTTAAAGATACTTAATGCAAACGAACGCGCAATTCCAGCAAAATTTTATTAATGTCTCTTAATGTAACTGAATATTTTTGTCTGGCCCTGTAAATCTAATGCTAATCATACTATAATATATAGAAAGCATTCTTTTGCGCATATAAATAACATATTTCAATTTCATTAAGCTTTATGCAAAGTAAAGTTACTAGTGGATCTGCAGATCAGGAGCCTCAACGTCCTATTTGCATCAGACATTATTCAATAGGCCATTTTTATTTATTCCTTATTCTATAATAGTATATATTGATTCGATCGACTTCTTACCATAATCACATACATTACAGAGGGGGGCTGCCGCCCCCCTCAACCCACCGCTTTATCTCTCTTTGTATACCTATTTGTATATCATATAAAGTGTTACGGAATAGTCAATAATTGCATTTATTTTTGCATAATTTCTTTCAAACAAGTTTAGTAAGCTGATAAAATGCTAATTTTGTGCATTTCTAGTCGTTTTAGCGTTAAAATAGCCTAATTTTCCTTTGAAAATGCATAAAAAAGCTCCAATAAGGGAAGAAATGGATTTGGCGCCAAATTCGGCGATTGTTTCCCTCTTTGGCGGTTTTTTTGAAGACCTTGGCGAGAAAATCCTTATTAGGGATATACCAAATATGGAAGCTCTAACCTCATTGGCTGATGTGATACGAGATTTTTCCAGAACAGTCTGTGTTCGAAAGAAAAGTATAAAAGAAGCATTATTTTCGCCAAGGCGGTCAGTCTCAGATCTGTGTCAGTTCCGTCAAATGCTTGCTTTGCTTTGAGCCTCTTTGAATGAGACTTGCTTTATGTGTTATTGATAAAGAGTTTGTACTGTTGTTTTACTGTTAACGGCTGTTGTTTAAGCTATGTTTACTGGTTGAATTGAAGCTGATACTTGGTTTATAGACCCGTATTTTTCTGGAACTTGTTTGAATAAATCGCTGAATTTTTGCAAGTTTCGCCTTTCATTCTCGGACAACTTACGAACCCCCAAGTACGCAACAATATGTATTCATAATAAACGACGGTCTTGTATTATTTCCCTGACATTCATAAATACCAAATTTCATAACTATCAAATTTCATATTGAAAAAATTACATAGCATATCGGAAATATTTTACGTAACCTTTAAACTAATTATCAATTTTATGCCCACAATTTTCAACAGGTAAACATACTTTTAAAATTCTAATAAAATTTCATTATATTAGATGGGGTGTAACCTTGTTAAAATACACTTATAAGAAATACCGACTATAGACAGTAATAGTACGAAATTCCTTTATGTATCCCGGAAAAGTAGCCACAGTCATTATAAACGCCAATAATAAAAATAAACCTAATTAATTATAACTCATTAATTTTTCAAACTAATTTGACATCATTTGGATGATTACAGTACATACTCGGAATTACTTTGTGTGGTCCCATAAATTATTTAGTCTATACACAACTTTTTGTAAGAGTAAAAATGATTTAAAGCATCTTTATAATGGATGTTAACTTTATTAAGTTCAATTCAGCATAAACGCTTGAAAGTGCGCACTTAAATTAAAAATTTGTCCATAGGCTCTAATGTTACGAAATTCTTTCGTGTGTCTTTGTAAATGAACCATAAACATTGTATACACCAGTAAAAACTATTAAGCTTATTTTGCGTTTAAAATTAATAACTGTTCCAAATTTAACATCGTTTGGATGACTATGTGACATTGTCAGAACACTTTTGTAAGATCCTGTACATTAATTAGAAAGCTTAAAAGCACATATTTTCTTCAAACAACATAAGTTTAAGCAACTTACTCACGTACGCTAGTTTCATTTTCTTCATTGCAAAGTAATGATATTAAAATGCGTTTAAACGAAATTCATCCCATACGCCGAAATGTTAAGAATTTTGGCGTGTCCCTGTACACAGTTTATAAAAAATATAGAAATAAAAATTATACAGCTGCTTATATGCAAAGATGGAACGTGTGCGCCAATTTGCAAGTCAATCGAATGATTTTTGCGGCCGCTATTGCGGTACATACAAATTCTTTCCATAGCCCGCAAAAATAAGAAACACTTTGGCGTGTCCCTGTACACGAACGACAAATGGAATACACACCTAACACTATACAGCTAATACCGTTGGCCTCATGAATATGTGTACCAAATTGCAAGTCAATAGCGTTATTTTGGGGGCCGCTATCGCGGTACATACAAACTCTTCCCATAGGCCGTAATGACAAAAAATAAAAATGCAGTTTCACTTCGGGAGTGCCGACAGAAGTGAAAACGTGAACAATTACGTGTGTATTTCTTGAATCGTCAGGAAATATTTTATTGTGTAGGTAATACGTTTAAATGAAGTGTTTTTTTATCCATTAATATAAACTACTACTACAAAAATTATATTACAATTTTATTTAATGCGCTAATTGCAATAGAGACAGTGTCCGGAGATGAGAGAAGTCGTGTAGAGCCGCACCAGATCGTAAAACCGTGAGGAAAATGACGGCTTTGGCTTTTCTCATGGTTTTGTGAGGTCTAACTGGAATAGAGACAGTGTTCGGAGGTGAGAGAAGTCGTGTAGAGCCGCACCAGATTGTAAAAATGTGAGAAAAATGGCGGCTTTGGCCTTTATCACGGTCTTGTGAGGTCTAACTGGAACGTTTCCGGCTGCAATCTTTAAGAGACAGTGTCCGGAGATGAGAGAATTCGTGTAAAGCCGCACCAGATTGTAAAAACGTGAGAAAAACGGCGGCTTTGGCCTTTCTCACTGTTTTGTGAGGTCTAAATGCAACGTTTCCGTCTGCAATCTTTAAGAGACAGTGTTCGGAGGTGAGAGAAGTCGTGTAAAGCCGCACCAGATTGTAAAAACGTGAGAAAAATGGCGGCTTTGGCCTTTATCACGGTCTTGTGAGGTCTAACTGGAACGTTTCCGGCTGCAATCTTTAAGAGACAGTGTCCGGAGATGAGAGAATTCGTGTAGAGCCGCACCAGATTGTCAAAACGTGAGAAAAATGGCGGCTTTGGCCTTTCTCACGGTTTTATGAGGTCTAGATGCAACGTTTCCGTCTGCAATCTTTAAGAGAGAGTGTCCGGTGATGAGAGAAGTCGTGTAAAGCCGCACCAGATTGTAAAAACGTGAGAAAAATGGCGGCTTTGGCTTTTCTCACAAGTTTTGTGAGGTCTAACTGGAATAGAGACAGTGTCCGGAGATGAGAGAAGTCGTGTAGAGCCGCACCAGATTGTAAAAACGTGAGAAAAATGGCGGCTTTGGCCTTTATCACTGTTTTGTGAGGTCTAACTGGAACGTTTCCGGCTGCAATCTTTAAGAGACAGTGTCCGGAGATGAGAGAATTCGTGTAGAGCCGCACCAGATTGTCAAAACGTGAGAAAAATGGCGGCTTTGGCCTTTCTCACGGTTTTATGAGGTCTAGATGCAACGTTTCCGTCTGCAATCTTTAAGAGAGAGTGTCCGGTGATGAGAGAAGTCGTGTAAAGCCGCACCAGATTGTAAAAACGTGAGAAAAATGGCGGCTTTGGCTTTTCTCACAAGTTTTGTGAGGTCTAACTGGAATAGAGACAGTGTCCGGAGATGAGAGAAGTCGTGTAGAGCCGCACCAGATTGTAAAAACGTGAGAAAAATGGCGGCTTTGGCCTTTATCACTGTTTTGTGAGGTCTAACTGGAACGTTTCCGGCTGCAATCTTTAAGAGACAGTGTCCGGAGATGAGAGAATTCGTGTAGAGCCGCACCAGATTGTCAAAACGTGAGAAAAATGGCGGCTTTGGCCTTTCTCACGGTTTTATGAGGTCTAAATGCAACGTTTCCGTCTGCAATCTTTAAGAGACAGTGTCCGGAGATGAGAGAAGTCGTGTAAAGCCGCACCAGATTGTAAAAACGTGAGAAAAATGGCGGCTTTTGCCTTTCTCACAAGTTTTGTGAGGTCTAACTGGAATAGAGACAGTGTCCGGAGATGAGAGAAGTCGTGTAGAGCCGCACCAGATTGTAAAATCGTTAGAAAAATGGCGGCTTTGGCCTTTATCACTGTTTTGTGAGGTCTAACTGGAACGTTTCCGGCTGCAATCTTTAAGAGACTGTGTCCGGAGATGAGAGAAGTCGTGTAGAGCCGCACGAGATTGTAAAAAAATGAGAAAAATTGCTGCTTTGGTCTTTCTCACGATTTTGTGAGGTCTATCTGCAACGTTTCTGGCTGCAATCTTTAAGAGACAGTGTCCGGAGATGAGTGAAGTCGTGTAGAGCCGCACGAGATTGTAAAAACGTGAGAAAAATGGCGGCTTTGGCCTTTCTCAGGATTTTGTGAGGTCTAACTGCAATAGAGACAGTGCCCGGAGATGAGAGAAGTCGTGTGAAGCCGCACCAAGTTTTAAAACAATATACAGTATATAATTGTTAACACTTCACATTAGCAAGTTAATTGTATGATACAATATTTGTATCATACAAGGATGGAAAGCGTTTGCTGACGATGACTCGAATTCAATGATTTTTGTTCACCCAAAAGTTTTCACTTCAAATGGAAAGCGTTAGCTGACGATGACGGGAGTTCAATGATTTTTGTTGACCCAAAAGTGCTCAACGCGCCTAAAGAAGTTTTCATTTCAAAAACTTTAGCGTGTCCCTGTACACGAACTACAAATGGAATGCACACCCAAAACTATACAGCTTATTTCGTGGAGACCATGAACATGTGTACAAAATTTCAAGTCAATAGCGTGATTTTTGCGGCCGCTATCGCACGACAGACAGACAGAACCCAAAATTCTTTTGAATCTCAACAGAGGGCCTCCATTGACGTTTCGTCAAAAATTGGAAGTCAATAGCTTGATTTTTGCGGTGGCTATCGCGATACATACAGATTCTTCCCATAGGCCGTAATGATAGAAAATCTTTGGCGTGTCCCTGTACACGAACTACAAATGGAATACACACCTAAAACTATACAGCTGATTCCGTTGGGCGTATGAACACGTGTACCAAATTGCAAGTCAATAGCGTGATTTTTGTGGCCGCTATTGCGATACGTACAAATTTCTCCCATAGGCCGTAATGATAAGAAAAACTTTGGCGTGTACCTGTATACGAACTACAAATGGAATACATAACAAAAACTATACAGCTGATTTCGTGGGGCTCATCAATATGTGTACCAAATTTCAATTCAATAGAGGCATTTTTGCGGCCTCTATCGCGCTACAGACAGACAGAGCCCAAAACCGTTTTGAGTCTCAACAGAGGGCCTGCACTGACGTTTCGGCAATTAAAATTTGGTTTATAGAAATACCTCTCATAGAACGCAATGTATTGGAATACTTTCGAGTATCCCTGTAAACAAAACAGTGCTGATATTTACTCCATTTTACATAAGAAACATCCAATATTAATCTTGAATGACATATTTCAATTTCATTAAGATTTGTGTACAGTAAAAGTATTAAAATATGCTTTATAGAAATACCTCCCATAGATTACAATGCTTTGGAATACTTTCGGGTGTCCCTGTACACAGAGCAGTAGAGGTATTTACTTCACTTTTAATAGGGAACATTCGATAGTGAACTTGAATAACATATAGCAGTTTCAAGAAATTCCATAAATATTTACGGGTGTTAGAGCTAGAGCGCGGACAGACAGACAAACTGATGTGATTAACATTTTTCAACCTTGTTGGAAAGTTTTTAAAAACCGCTACTGAAAATTGCTATCAAAAATTTAGCGGCATCATTTGATCTACAGAGAAAGGGGGGGGGGAAATATCAGCTATGGATACAACTACAATTCAATCACGATTAATTTAATCATGATTAATTTAGACATGATTAACAGTTAATCATTTGTTGCAACTAATATATTAATCACGATTGATTTAATCATGAATAATTTAATCATGAATAACGGTTAGTTGTCTGATTCTCGAATAATTTAATCATGATTGAATTTTTAGTTGCAGCAAATGACTGAAATATTAATCACGATTGATTTAATCACGATAAATTTAATCGCAACTAACGGTTAGTCGTCTGTTTTTCGATTAAATTAACCGCGATTGAATTTTTAGTTGCAGCAAATGAATAACCGTTAGTTGTGATTAAATTAATCGTGATTAAATTTTTAGTCAACTAATTAGTTGATTGAAAATTTAATCGATTGATACCCAACACTGATTTATAACGTCTTTATAGAGATATTTTTGTTTTACATACCACCTTCAAAAATAAAACTAGTATGTTTTATGATCCCTTCAATGTCTGTGTAAGAAATTCACGTTAAAAATTAAGAGAGTTCAGCATAAATTCCCGTTGAAACAAGTTACACAAATAAGAATAATATATATATATTTAAATTCTTATCACAGAGCGTCATGAAATTCTTTCTTAATTCATCTAAATAATACAAAAATAACACAAAATTGTTGTATTATTTGGCAAAATTTTAACAAACAAGTGTAGTTACATATACATTTAGCTGAAGTAAGGTTTCACACATTTATCTTCTAGAATTGCATTTCATCACCTTATACAACTATTTGTCCTTGTTGTATTTAAAATTACACATTTATTTATAAACGGAAATTAAACAAAAATGTGTATAATTAAAATTACACATTTATTTATAAAAGGAAGTAAAACAAACATGTGTGTAATCTAAATATATGTAAAAATACTTTATGTTTATATAATAAAATTTAAAAAGTGATTTGTATATGTAAATATGGGCAGGTAAAAATGTTTCTTTTTTAACATGAGCGATAAATTGCTAGATGTAAAAGCGGGAAGCCATAATTGTAAAATTGAAGGAGGGAGAATTGTAATGTGTCCTTGATATGAATCTACGGGACGGTCCGGCGACGCAGAGAAGAAAGCGTTTGACATTAAACGACAAAAGCTCACGAAAATGATTTATTGCAGCTATAAAAGAAGAAAAAAGAGATGGAGCAGATTTTCGAGAACGGAGATTTCTGGGAAGAGCAGAGGGAATCGAGAGAAGAGAAGTATAGGAGTACATTGGTAAAAAAAACGACCAATAACAAAAAAAGGGAAAGGCCCCGTTTGTGGCAGAAGGCGGAGTTAAAATGGGCCTGTAAGTAAAAAATACAAAATATCGTCAGATGATAGAAAATTTGTGAAGGAGAATTATAAGCCCTGAATCAAAGGTTGGACTCTCGTCGATGCTAGACCGGGGAAGCGGCCGGTACGCACAAGATTGCAGAAGCAGAAATCATCGGAGGAATGGAGCCTTCGGGGGTGAATTATGCTGAGAAGGAGATGCTCCCTTGAAAAAGGTTGAACCCTCGCTGCAGTGATGAAGCCCTGAAAATTTTGGTGAAAGTTCTTCTCATAAATAGCCAAAGATGCCTGATGAACCAATTTCTGGACTAGTGTAATGTTGAACGCTCGTCGCCGGGTGAGTCTCTACTTTAAATTATATAAAAAAAAGAAAATATCTAAAGTTTTTACATTTCATTTTTTTTCTTCTTCCAAAAAAAAAAAAAAAAAAACTGGCTGAGTCCCGCTTAAAGTGCTCACACAAGGATATCTCCTTAATTGAATTTTGATAAAGAATTTTTTATGTTTAGAATAAAATATTGAATAAAAGGTTATTTGTTATAAATTCTTATTGTTTTTTCTCATTGGTTTCTAGATGAATTATTCCTAGAAGACAGCTTAATAAAATAGGAGATAATTTTAGTTTTCAAAATTTTATTTTATGACCAAGTAAAAATTTAATGAACTTGGGTATTATTTAGATTATTATTTTTTTAGAGATAAACTAACGCAATGTATGGTACAGATTGGAGAGTATCTCTAAAATAACAATCTCTCTCCAACAGACCTTTAAACTTTAATTGTTCCAAATGTAAAATACGTAAATAAAATAAAATTATTAAATACAGTGCTCGGCATGAAAATTGGCCCGAACATCATTTTTGCAAATTCTTATGTAAAATGTCCTTCTGAATCCGATTATAACGCCCATTTTGCCCTATCACCCACTGTGTTTTGGGGACACTCCCATATTTTTACCACTTTTCGGTAATTTTATAGCTATAAATTTGATTTATATTGTAAAAAAGCGTTATTTTTAATTGTTAAATATCTTCTAAAGGGCCTACAGAGGTGAATAATTCTAAAACATGAGCATTTTCAACAAGGGTAAAATTTTGTTGAGGGGAGAAAATTTGCCAGTAAAATAATAAATTATATTTATTATATTTTATTAAAAAATTTTTATTATTGCTCATTATACATTATATATATATATATATTTGTTTTTAAGTGTTAAAATAATTCTTTTCCATTCTCCAAATCAAATTCATAGCCATGAAATTACCGAACAGTGATAAAAATTGGAGGAGAAGGTGACATGCCGAGAAAACGGTGGGTGATTGGGGAAAATGAGGGTCATATTGGGTTTCAAGAGGTCATTTTACATAAGAATCAGCAGAAATAATACCACGGCACGAATTTTTCTTTCTGTTTTTTATTTTTTTTCCAGCGCTTAATATTAAATACTAAAAAAAAAATATATATATTCACTTTTTTATTCCGTAGGAAGACAATATTTAAATGTTCTACTAACAATATTGTTTTTATTTATATTCAACAGAAAACTATTCAAGTACTTGTCGGTCTTCGTCCATCTAGCAGTCAATATTTCCAAACAAACCTGTTTTCAACTTAGCCATATTCGCCAAATAAAAAACAATAGCCTAATGTCATGATAATTAGCTAAAGTTGAAAAAAGAAAAGAAAAAAAAAAAAAAGATTATTTAAAATTTAAAAGTGCTCTGTTAAAATAATGAACTACTTAACAACGAGAAAATGAAACTCCTCGTATCTTTTTGAGAATAATTTTCTCAAAAAGTTCGGGGATTTTCCTTTTTAATAATCTAGTGTGTCACCCACATGACTTTCTCTTACCCTGAAGTTTAATACTATAAGTACGGATTGGATATTAAGGGTTAAGATAACGGGTACTGTTATGTAAACCTATGTTAAAACAATTCAATTTAGACTTCGGAACAGCTTTATTTCACAAATAACTCTATGCGAGGGGGCTACCGCCCACCTACACCCCCGTCTCACTATCTTACCTACATTTATAGAGAATTCAAATCTGTTATTTTTTTAATTCTAATTTAATATCGGGCAAAGAAATTACTGACTTTGGGTGAAATTTTTGAAATTGTGCTTTTGTAATATTTACAGATTTTGACGTCGGCTGAATCCAAAAATCAAGTTTTTAGCGGTTGGTCTGTGTGCGTGCGTGTCTATTTCTATCTGTTATCAGCACAGCGCGAGAATGAACAGTCGCAGGTAATTCATATCTGTAATCTAATACCTCACGTATACAGTTTAAATTTGTGGTAGATAGAATCTATGGCTGCACTAAACAAAATTAATTAAAGGTATGGCTTTTATAGGCAAAAAAGCATGTTTCGTATGGATAATGTTATGAAAATCATACACCATTCGTTTACAGGGACAACCAAAAATACTAGAATATAACGGGACCGTACTTGGAAATTGCTGAAAGACCATTTTAAGTTGTGTTGTGTGTTATTAATATAGGACTAAATTCAAGTACACTATGTGGCATGTATATAAATTGTAGAAGACACAGCGAGCCATCCAAAATTACGTGAAAACATTCTTTTCAATTGAATGTAATTGCAGAATGCTTTACTATATTTTACAGGTCGACGTAAACTGCTCAAGAATGAAAATTAATTTCTAAATCACATATGGTAAAAAAAAAAAAAAGTATTATTTTATGTCCATTTTTCAGATCTAGTCTTTTTGTATAATATTGCGTTTTGAGGATCTCTGAATATGAAAGTTAATTTTTTGGTGTCTGTTATAAGCATAAGTTAAAAACAAATAAATGCAAGAAATTCAAATTTGGTATTTTGAAGTTTATATGAGGTTGCTACTTGAAAAGTTTGATTAAATTAGGTAAGCTTCAAGAAAGTTGTCTGAATAATATTGAAAAAACTTTTAAAATTTATAAAAGCTTTTCATTCTTGATAGGCACTGTAATGAGAAAGGATGTTGAGGGGGGCGGTAGCGTTTCTCACAAATTTATATGCCACAGATTTATATATCTCCTCATTCCACACAAATTTTTATGTTAAATAAAACTGATCCTATAACTATTTGAAATTGTTTTTAAAGTAGTTTCATTTTCAGTACTTGTTATCTTACACATTAATGTGGAATTTCTCTAATATTAAAATGCAAGGCAAGAAGAAGTCGTGTGAGTGACACACCAAATTATTTTGATACCACAGAAGAACAATTTTTTGGTTTGAATTGATTGTAATGTTTATTTTTAACACTATTAATATTATTAAATTTTCCTATCATTATTTTTTTAGTATTAGGCTTTAGGCTTTACTGTTTTAGGCTTTACTGTAATTTAACTAAATATCTTTAAAATATTTAGACAATTTATAAGGATTGCCCAGAAAGAAAACCGTCAAATCGCCAATTGACGGTTGTTACATGGAATTACACTTATATAGAATTCTTATTTTAATGTTTCATATCACAGGTTACATATATTTCATTCAGTATGTTGTTGCAATTCTAGCGTCATATTTTTCTGCTAAAGAGGTGATTTTCCGAAATTTTATTTATTCCTCTAAACCAAGGACAAGAATTACTTTTCTTTATTTAAATACATTTTCGTAACTCTGACATTAGTTTCAGCGTTATTTCCGAGAAACTTGGGCTTTTATTGCTCAGAAGATTATTTTTTGAACTTTATTCTAAATATATTTGTTTTCTGATTTAAAATTTTCTAGCATAAGTTCTTTTGGGGGGAAATATATTTGTGATGAATGAATGTTTAACATTTGCATTTTTGTTTTATACAAAATAAAAACTTAATTATTATTATTATTAATTTTATATAAATTAATAATAATAATATGTTTATCATCACTGTTATTCAAAAATTAGGCAAAATGTATTTATTTATTTATTATTATTACTTTTTTTAATTTAAAATTTATGGAAAAATTGTGTTATTTTTAAAAATGATTTTGCCAGAATGTAAGTACGATTTAAAAATACTAAATTCAAATTTATCGGGTACATATTTCTATACGTATGAATAATTACGTATGTGACGGTCTAATAGTACATTATCTGCTTCTGCATGGGGTCATGGGGGGGTCATATTGGATTCAAGTGGTCGTTTTACATAAGAATCAGCAGAAATAATATCACGGCTCGATTTTTTTTTTTTTGCTGCGCATGATATTAAATACCAACAAAAAATAAATTAATTTTTTTATTCCGTAGGAAGGTAATATATAAATGCTCTACTAACAATTTTGTTTTTATTTATATTCAACAGAAAACTATTCAAGTACACTTCGGTCTTCGTCCGCTTAGCAGTCAATATTTCCAAACGATCCTGTTTTCAACTTAACCATATTCGCCAAATAAAAAACAATAACGTAATATCATGATAATCAGCTAATGATGAAAAAAGAGAAAAAAAAAATTACTTAAAATTTAAAAGTGAACTAAATAACAATGAGAAGAAGAACCTCTTGGTATCTTTTTGAGAATAATTTTCTCAAAAAGTGCGGGGATTTTCTTTTTTAAATAATCTGGTGTGTCACACACACGACTTTCTCTTACCCTGAAAGTACGGATTGGAGATTAAGGGTTAAGGTAACAAGTACTGTTATGTAAACCCATGTTAATACAATTCAACTTAGGCTTCTGAACAGCTTTATTTGACAAATAATTCTATGTGAGGGGACTACCGCCCACCTACCCCCCGTTTCATTATCGTACCTACATTTATAGAGAATTCAAATCTGTTATTGAGTTCAAAAGTTCATTTAAAATTATTTAGACAGCTTTCACACGCATCATTTCTTGAAACTTATCAATCTTGAACGAACTTTTCTAGTAACAAACGTATTCACTTCAAAATACATCATTTGGACCGCATGGAATTATTTGTTTTTAATTTACTCTAACAGACACAGGCAAAGATCAAACTATAAAATTTGACTTCGGTATTCAGGAAGCCTCAAAACATGTAAATATACAAGAAACCATTTGATGAATATTTAGCTTAAAAAAATACATTATATACCATATGGCTATGAGGAATTAATTTCAATTCCAGAGCAGCTTTCTTGGACAGGGTAAAATATTATATGATATAGTATATTATAGTAAAACACTTCCACTAACAAATTAAAAAGAATGTTATTGCTTAAGTATTGACAACCCTGTACATCGTCTGAAAATTATGTACACATCACATGGTGCACATAAATATAATCCTATATTATTAACACATGCATCAACCTGAAATACACTTCCATGAATTTTGAAGTATTGTCGCATTATAATCTAGTTCTTTTGTGTAGCCCTGTAAACAAACAGTGAATTATTTGTATACCATATTCTACAGGAAACCTGTTTTTACACATATAAAAAATATATATTCGTTTCATTTGGTTTAGAGCAGTCTATAGTTGCTACACTGTAAATACAAGTGTCTGAAATTCAGACACAATTGTGTCTAAAATGGGTGTTTAATTTTAAGATGCTAAAAAGTGTCTTATTTATTTCAGACACTTGAAGTATCTTAAAAGGCACATCGTTTCCCACTCGAAGTGTCTGAAATTCCGCCATCTTTGATCCTGTCTACAGTGAATATTTTTCATAAATAAATAAATAAAAATATACGTTTTATACTGTTTACCTGCGAAACATACATTTTATCATCTCCTAGAGCACAAAAAAAGCATTAATAATTTTTATAAAAATACTCCCCGTTCCCGCGCCGGGAATCGAACTGACAGTCAACGGAGTTAACGTCGAGCGTCTTCCCAATCAAGACATCGGTACTCACGCTGCCTGTATAATGAAATATATTCTAGCATCCGTAAAACAAATCCAAGTTTTATGTCTTTGCAATAAAACAGTCCATAAAGAGTAAAGCTTAATACATATTATTATCTTAAATTTCATGTGTAGAGGTTTAGAGGTTTTTCTTTCTTCTTTTTTTTTTTTTTTTTGGGGGGGGGGGGTAAAATGCGTAATAAATTTGAAAAAATTGTAGACTATGAATTTTAAATGATTTTTTTTTTTTTTTTCTTTTTTAAACTGGTATTTGCAAGAAAACAAACTATGTACATGAGACCAAAAAATTTGCTCTTTTACATTTTGAAGTGTAGGGAAACATAAAATAATTTTTAAAACGCGAAAAAAAAAAAAAAAAAAAAAACGATTATGCACAAATTGTTTAAGATTGTTTAGTTACGAATTCGCTTTCTTAGCTACAAGTTACATGCTTAGTTTATCTTAATATATTTTTGTTTTATTACACGTGAGAACTTTAAATAAAAATTAACTTTGTTTTTTAATTTTTAACAGAATATGTTCCGCGTCTAAGTATTTTAAATAAATTAACTGCTTATATTATATAAAATAATATAAAATTTATTTGTTAAAGAAAATGTTAAAACAGTATATGCATGCTGCTTAAAGTATATTTCATATGGGAAATTTGTTAAGTAATACAAATGTCTGAATTTCCAAGTGTCTGAAATTCTAAGTGTCTGAATTTTTAAGTGCCTAAATTGTAAAATGTCTGCAATTTTATGTGTCTAAACTGTAATATGTCTTAATTTCACACATATCAATCTTATTCAGACACTTATCTCAACTAATTTATAAAAAAGACACTTACGTGTCTTAATTTAAGACAGCACATGCGTCTGAAAATTTGCATGCGTAAGTGTTTCAGGCATTTATGTGTCTGAATTAGAATTTCAGACACATTTCTGCCTGAATTTAAGACGCTTCTATTTACAGTGTAAACTCTACTTTCCTTCAATTTCCCCCATAGACGCAATATATTTAAATTATCTTGGGTGTTCTTGTACACATGTTCCAAAAATAACGGTTTTAGCGGTTGGTTTTAAAGCGTGCGTGCGTGTGTGTATTTGTATCTGTTATCAGCACAGCGCGAGAATGAACAGTCGCAGGTAATTCATATCTGTAATCTAAATGTGAATCATACAGAGGTACGACACTAAACTTTTTGTTGAAATAAAATAGTGAAGAAAATAGTTCATGTGCAGGGGCATTCAGTAGCTCACGTATACAGTTTAAATTTGCGGTAGATAGAATCTATGGGATGCACTAAACAAAATTAATTAAAGATATGATTTTCATAGGCAAAAATGCATGTTTCGTATGAATTATGTTATGAAAATCATACACCATTCGTTTACATGGCTAACCAAAAGAAATAGAATATACCGGGACCATACTTAGAACTTCGTGAAAGACCATTTTAGGATGTGCTGTGCGTTATTAATATAGGACGAAATTCAAGTACACTATGTGACGTGTATACAAATTGCAGAAGACACAGCGAGCCATCCAAAATTAAGTGAAAACACTCTTTTCAATTGAATGTAATCGCAGAATGCTTTACTATATTTTACATGTCGAATGTAAACTGCTCAAGAATGAAAATTAATTTCTAATTCACATACGGTAAAAAAAGTGTTATTTTAAGTTCAGTTTTCAGCTCTGGTCTTTTTGTATAATATTGCGTTTTGAGGTTCTCTGAATATGAAAGTCAATTTTTTGGTGTCTGTTAAAAGCATAAGTTAAAAACAAATAAATGCAAGAAATTCAAATTTGGTATTTTGAAGTTTATATGAGGTTGCTACTTGAAAAGTTTGATTAAATTTGGTGAGCTTCAAGAAAGTTGTCTGAATAATATTGAAAAAAACTTTTAAAATTTATAAAAGCTTTTAATTCTTGATAGGCACTGTAATGAGAAAGGATGTTGAGGTGGGCGGTATCTTTTCTCACAAATCCATATGCCACAGATTTATATATCTCCTCATTCCACACAAATTTTTATGTTAAATAAAACTGATCCTATAACTATTTGAAATTGTTTTTAAAGTAGTTTCATTTTCAGTACTTGTTATCTTACACATTAATGTGGAATTTCTCTAATATTAAAATGCAAGGCAAGAAGAAGTCGTGTGAGTGACACACCAAATTATTTTGATACCACAGAAGAACAATTTTTGGTTTGAATTGATTTTTATGTCAAATAAAACTGATCCTATAACTTTTTACTTTCTCGTACCCATAAGGTAGAAAGTATTGTTTTTGGGTCAAATTTTCGAACGCGAGATTTTGTTATATTTACACGTTTTGTGGTCCCCTGAATACGAAAATCATGTTTTTAGCAAATGGTCTGTGTATCTGTGTGTGTGTCTGTTATCAGCATATCTCAAAAACAAATTATGGCAGAAAGTTCAAACTTGGTATTCTAAATGTGTATCATATAGGGAAGCTACAGTAATCTTTTCGTTAAGATCAAGCAAATGGTTCGTGTACAGGGACAATCAAGAGAATTCTAATACATTACGTCTATGGGGGAAATTGCAGGAAAGTAGAGTTTAACGTCTATAGACTGCACTAAACCAAATAAAACGAATATATTTTTTTTTTTGTAATAGAGATAGTTAACTGGGAAAAGAATTTTTGGTTATACAGAAGCCTCGCCTCCCCCCCTAAGGGGGGGAAGTCCCCCCTCGAGGGGAGTAAATTTTCATGATGGATATCTTTCAAAAGATCTCGCCAATACCTTTAAAATGAATGGTTGAACCATCGATAAAATTTTTTTTTTTTTTTTTTTTTTTAAATATTCAGAAAAAAATTGACTTTTTTTGAATATTTGGTGTTATACTACTTCTCTAATATAGAAATCGTCTGCCTTATCATAAAAGATAATTTTTCTAAATAATAATTTTAATAAATTATTTTTTAATAACCGAATTATTTTCTATATAAATGTAGGTACATTAATGAAACGGGGGGTTGAGGGGGGCAGTAGCCCCCCTCACACAGAACTAATTATCATATAAAACTCTCCAGAAGCCTAATATGAATTGTTTAACATAGGTTTACATAACAGTACTCATTATCTTACCTATTAATCTGCAACCTGTATTTATAGTATTAAATTTCAGGGTAAGAGAAAGTCGTGTGAGTGACACACCAGATTATTTAAATTGTTTTTAAAGTAGTTTCATTTTCAGTACTTGTTATCTTACACATTAATGTGTAATTTGTCTAATATTAAAATGCAAGGCAAGAAGAAGTCGTGTCAGTGACACACCAAATTATTTTGATACCACAGAAGAACAATTTTTTGGTTTGAATTCATTGTAAAGTTTATTTTTAACACAATTAATATTATTAAATTTTCCTATCATTATTTTTTTAGTATTTACTGTCATTTAACTAAATATCTCTACAATAATTAGGCAATTTATAATGATTGCCCAGAAAGAAAACCGTCGAATCGCCAATTGGCGGTTCTTACATGAAATTATACTTTATATATATATTGAATAGAAAGTGATTAAAAGGTGTAAGAGTTTAAGATAAGTGGGCGAGATTAACAAAAAGAAAAAATATTAATAAATACAACAACAACGAATTAAGAAAAAACATTTGTAAAAATAAACACTTAATGCGAAAAACATTCAATAGGCCACTGACTGTGAATACACCAAACCTGCTTTATATTGTCCTGTTTTCTTCTTCAATTTAACTTTGCCGTAAGTCCAATTTATTAGAATATATTTTGCCTTTCAGGTCTCGGCGGGAACATGACTGATTAGCATGTCCTTTATTAAGTTACTTTTATCATGTATATCGAATATAAAAAGAAAATTTGGATTTTATTTTACTTAATTTTATCAAACAAATTAGCTACAGTTATATCGATTTAAGTACTATTAACTTATTTTTGCTTTAGGATTTCATTGTTATCCGCTCTTTTGGTATTATGCTTGTTTCGCCATGTTTCCGAAACCTGTTAGGCCTTTTTCATTTTTCTTAATAATTATCTGTTCTGCTGCTCCCACCCACTGAAGGGGAAGCGGATGGGTGTTTTTCACATGAAGTGTTTATTTTTACAAATGTTTTTTCGATAATTTAATTCGTTGCTGTTGTATTTATTATTATTATTATTATTATTATTATTATTATTATTATTATTATTATTTTGTTAATCACATCCACTTATCTTAAACTCTCACACCTTTTTATCACTTTCTATTCAAAATTATATAATTTTCGTATAATGTTTAGTGCTGTCTTTGGTGCCTTTTTTTTATACAAATATACTTTAATTAATATGTAAATAATGTATATGCATATATAGAATTCTTATTTTAATGTTTCATATCACAGGTTAAATATATTTCATTCAGTACGTTGTTGGCAATTCTAGCGTCATATGTTTCTGCTAAAGAAGTGATTTTCCGAAATTTTATTTATTCCTCTAAACCAAGGACAAGAATTCCTTTTCTTTATTTAAATACATTTTCGTAACTCTGACATTAGTTTCAGCGTTATTTCCGAGAAACTTGGGCTTTTATTGCTCAGAAGATTATTTTTTGAACTTTATTCTAAATATATTTGTTTTCTGATTTAAAATTTTCTAGCATAAGTTCTTTTGGGGGGAAGTATATTTGTGATGAATGAATGTTTAAAATTTGCATTTCTGTTTTATACAAAATAAAAACTTAATTATTATTATTATTAATTTTATACAAATTAATAATAATAAATTTTTTATCATCACTATTATTCAAAAATTAGGCAAAATTTATTTATTTATTTATTTATTTAAACTTTATGGGAAAAATTGTGTTATTTTTAAAAAATGATTTTACTAGAATGTAAGTACGATTTAAAAATACTAAATTCAAATTTATCGGGTACATATTTCTATATGTATGAATAATTATGTATGTGACGGTCTAATAGTACATTATCTGCTTCTGCATACACATAATCACATACATATAAACATTCATAAACATAAATTGAAAAGAAATTCACTAAGATCAGAATTTTAAATAAGTTCGATCTAAGCGCATAAACAAACTTAAAACTTTTGTATTTACTGAACACTATCTTTTTCAAATACACTTTCTTATATTCTAATCACATTTCTCTGGTTGAATTTCGTTTAGTTTGAATTCGGAACTGGTTCTTCATTATTTGTGGTTCAGAAAACTTTGTCGAAATTCTATTTATTTAAGAAAAGTATTTGGAAATAAATATTGAAAAGGCTTTGATACTGAAATGAATTTTTATACTCTAATATATTTTTACTTTACCTTAAAAAGATTTAAAATGTGGCATTTTTAGATTTATTTTTCTGGTTGCATTTAAAATTGAAAAATAATAAAATATGAAAAGTTTTTTTTGTTTTTTAACAATACGTAGTATTAAAAAAATTCAAATTCTGAAAGTCTCTGCGATTCCACTGCATGACTAAGTTAATATATATATATATATATATATATATATATATATATATATATATATATATATATATATATATATATATATATATATATATATATATATATATATATATATATAAGAAGATAGTATTGGGTCTGGCAAAATTTTTTATTTCAATTTTTTTTTTAATTTAGATGCTTTGATATCTTCTGACCTCTCATTGAACATTTTTAGAAAATGATCGTGTGTATGCGTCACAAATATTTTGTGCGTGCTGTAAAAATATATTTTTTTCCAATGGCTAGGCAAAGTTACAGAGGACTATAAAGATACGAATCAAGTTATAGACAATATATCATAGAAGACCGAAGCCATTGCCTAAGGAGCGATCTTGCTTCCCAATATCTCGACTCTTCTGTAGAACATTGAATAGCCCTACAACGGGACAGATGGTCCCGGTCCATTACTTCTCCAGAATCACAAAGTGGGCAAGTAGGGTCGTTTAAGATACCTATGCGCTTCAAATGAGCGGAAGGCAGTCATGTCCGGTAGATAGGCGGAAAGTCGCAACTGCCTTACGTCTTGGTTTATCAGGAATTAGAATAGGACTTAAATTCTTCCATTTCTTTAGAGCTGTACGATTCTCAAGATCTCGTAAAGCATTAGATGCAGATAAATTCTTTAAAAACAGTTTAATCCTCCAGTAAAAAATGGCTGTATTGGGATGTTGTAGTAAGGTGGCACCTCTTTTTGCAAGAAAGTCCGCTTGTTCATTGCCCAAAGGCCACAATGTCCGGGTACCCACTGGAGAACAATTTGCTTCCCCTTTAAAGTGAGAGTTCTTAATGATTCTTGACATTGGGATACTTCCTGGTGTTAATGGATGATCAACAGCGCTTATTGACTGGATGGCTGCCTGAGAGTCAGAAAGAATGACTACCCTTTCAAACTTGCAATGGACAGCTAATAGTTGCTTTAAAGCTAAACGTATCGCCACAACTTCACCATCAAAGGAGGTACCAATATAGCCCGCAGGGGCATAGAAAGAAAAAAGATCTGAGAACACGCCAGCCCCTACATTGAGATGACAATCAAACTGGGAACCATCTGTAAAAATGTGCAGCCACTTAGATGGTGGATATCTGGCCACAATGGTCTCTAAGGCAAGACATTTCAAAACACTTGGTGCAACATCTCCCTTTCTATGGATAGTTTCAACTAGATCCAGCCTCATATCGACATTAATTACTTCCAAAAATAAACAAATAAATAAAATGAAAATAAATACATAAAAAAATACATGGAATTATACAACACTTTATATTTATCTGGATCTAGGGAAATATTGTGAAAATAAGATTTTGGCATACACCTCCCATCAGTTGGCATGTTGCAAATTTTCTCATTTACAGTAGGGTTAAATGTCATCTTCTATACAGTATACGAGCATAAAATTTGTTATGTTAAATAGATACTATGGAAAACTATGCTCATTTAATTTGATGGAATACAGACAAGCAATTAGCACGGATGTCACGTAATCCTATGCATATACGGGAAAGCTATATTTCAGCTAATCCATCAAAATTGTGAAATTCTATTATGAAAAACCATACGCATTCATTCTGCTTAATTATCACAAATGAAGTTGAAAATGGCACACGAGTGCACATAAACACTCGCGTCACAAGCACGCATGTTATGTTTCACAATGTCACGAAGATGGAAAAAACTACACCGATAGTTTAATCAAATAATTTGATTCTTAGACTCAAGCAACTCATAATAGCAAAAGACATGAGAACTTGCCCACAGCTAGTGCGATTCAGCTTTTATATACATACAGAATGTTAGAAAAAAAAATCCAATTCGAATATTAAAGAAATATCTAGAATAATTCAGAATTTAGACAAACAATAAATAACATTTTAAATTAAAATTCCAGTCTTTGGGTAAAGCAACCGGGACTAGGATTCGGAACGTGGACTGAAAGATCTGCAGTCCATTGCTCTTTCAATCAAGCCCCGATGATTGCTAACTGTTCTTCTTTATGTGGCAATATCTTATAATTTTAACTTTATTAACATAATAAATACGGTATTATTAACTTTGGTGGGTTTACAAAACCACTAAAAAATTTGGTATCTGAGTGGAAATTGCTAGAAGTGCATTTTGTTTAAGGCGATTTTAACCCAAACATGAAGTGTGTTTATGAATTCAGTTAACGTGTCTGTCTGTGCAATAATTTCCCTTAATCTTAATGGAACCCCCAGAATCTAATACATGTTTTCAATTTTACCATGTCATTTCCTGGACTGAAAATTCTGTAAGTAGCACTATTGGTAAAGAATTTTGGATATAAGGCAGTATATTAAAGTTTTTGTATGGATTATTATATATACAGGGACCTTTTTAATGTGTTACTTTTAGATATACAATTTTAGCTTAAATATTATGAACGTTCTTTAAGTTATAGTTAATATAAGTCGCATTTTTGTTTATTCTGAAGGTATGTAAAGGTATTTTTCTAAAGTATATCTTAAAACCGTTACACTGCAAGAAATATATCTAAATTAATGCACATTTCAGTTCAATATGCAGTGCAAAATGCACAGATGCATTTTCTTAATATAATATGTTATTATTAGCATTGAATGAATTACAAAGGCACCCCAAAATATGATATGTAAGTGAAAATAGTTTAAAGTACGTTTTCCGCAGTTTTACCAAAATGTAGTGAGTTATATATTCAATAGCAATCACTAATTTCAATGATAATGTATCTCGAATTGATTATTATATATATCAAGCATCATTTTCCAAAATTAGTGGCAATTGTTAAATTAGGAAAACCCTACAAGTTGGCGACACTGATTTTCAGTACTGTTATGCGTTTCTAACTTTCATACATATGTATCTCTGCGTTTTCTTTTATGCCAATATCTTTAGAATATTTTCATAATACTCTATATTACTATAGATTTAATAAATATAAAATACCTTAAGGTGTCAACGTATAGGTAAATACGTTCACAGGTAAACGATAGAATAGATAAGTTCAAGTGGAAAGTGTTTTATAATTCCAAAAAGCACACTTAAATATTTTTTTTTATTAAATTATGCACTACACTTCACAATTCATAACAATAATATGATAGATTTTTGTTAATTATTAATTTAAAATTTTCTCGTATACTTTACTAATTACTGGATTTTCGATAAACGTTTCTACAGGATTAAACATTCTTTACTTATGCACGTGTTCTCCATAGAATTAGTTATCTGTAAATTACAAATTGGAAAGCAGAATAGAAACTCAATTAAGTCAAAGAAGATTAATAGGTTTGAAAATCACTTGTATGTTTGTTCGTTTCGTTTCAAGACAAAATACAAAAACTATCTCATAACTGAAAAAGAGAAAAGAGTAAATATTCACGCAAATGCATTTCTTATATCTTGAATATTATTCTAGTTTATCTTACATTTTTTATAGAAGTACGTGTTATTTAACTCGCTATTTTATTCATAAGATTTCATTGGAAATATATTATCATAAAATAACATTTCTGTTTGAATTCACATTATAATATTTCTTAAGAAATGTCAAATATCTTTAAAGAAATGCTAAAAAGTAATTTTTCGGGCATTTGTTACTAGTGTTTTTAGCTTTCACATCACTGTTATTTTAATGGCATTAATTTTAATGCGTTACTTTTAAATATATAATTTTAGCTTAGATATTATAAACGTTCTTTAAATTGTAAATAATATAAACGGCATTTTTGTTTTTTCTTCGTATCACTCGTATAATTCAAATATTAATAAAAATGTATTTGCAAAAAATTCATATTTTTCTTAAGAAGCACACATATATTTTCTTAACATAATTACACTTTTATTTTTGTTGATATGGAGCCAATGATTGATCTGATCATTTCAGGTTGTACAATATATATACGCATCGTGCACAGTAAAAATTGTTTTTGTTTTTTTGCCCCCAATACATTCAAACAGCAGTCTTCATTTTATCTAATAATGTGATTTCTGTATTATAAAAAGACAAAAAAAAAAAAAAAAAAAAAAAAAATCCATTATTAAATAGTGGCTGTCAAAGTTCAAAAAGTCATTCACGGACAATTAGGTATTATGAAACCTGGGGAGATTATTCCACTCATTCATTTCCTATTCTTTTAGAATAATTTAGCAACTTGCAAAAAACTGAAATTATCGTTTAAAAATATTATTTGAGTAATACAAAATCTTTGAAACTATTAAGGATTATTAACGCTGGTCAGATAAATTACATTGATTCATTCAGTTATTTTTAAAAGAATAGTATATATAATTTAATAAAATTAAACATAATTTATACGTCTCATTAATATATTAAAGCCAATGTAACATTTAAACTGAGATAAAGAATACAAAAATTTAAAACTTTTAAACTACATTTTAATGAAAAACATTAAAACACAAGACAGACGTCTCGGCTAGAACACTAGCCCTCCTCAGTGTCAAACACACGAGCACAATATTTAATCTTGCTATGATGTATTATGAATTTTTGTAAATGTTGTGCTCGTATGTTTGACACTGAGGAGGGCTAGTGTTCTAGCCGAAACGTCTGTCTTGTGTTTTAATGTTTTTAATTAAAATGTATTTTTAAAGTTTTAAATTTTTGTATTCTTTATCTCAGTTTAAATGTTACATTATGTATACTAAAACCAATGTAAGAGATGTGACTGTTTAGCGTGCAAAGAGACAAAAAATGGAAGCATTATTTAATAGGAACTTGTCAGTGATATAATTAGGCCCTGACTAACGCCAGAGTATGCGGGGCAGGTGCCCTAGACCCCTTTCTGAAAGGGGTCTGCAGAGGCCTATACAGAAATTCTGCAACCTAAAGACTTCTCACGCTACTTCAAGGGGTTTCCCAGATTAAGCTTGCCTTGGAGATACAGGTAGTCTAACTCGGGCCCTGAATATAATATTCTATTAATAAGCTATAACACAGTAATAGTATTATTTATCCTATTATGTGAAATAATACCCATCCCTATTATACACACACACATTTGAAGGTACTTTTTACTTGAAGGTATGCGCTTCAGATTGTGATGATTTGAAAGAATAGAGCTTTCATGGTGACGGTTATAGCGACGAAAGTTCGACATTTTTGAATGGTAATATCGATATTTTTCCGAGAGAAAAATCATAGGTGGCGTTTTTTCGTTAACTACAGCTGGGGAAATAGTTGTCTCATATACAAACACATATACAAATAAATAAATAAAAAAATTAAAAATTAAAGTTGAGAAATTGAAGATAAAAGAGTTAAGAGAATATTAATAAAAATCAAAAATTAAAGTTGATAACTTCTTTTTACCATTGTAACATGATCCCCAAGCTAGGAATTATTTTCACCGATCTTCAACTTGTTCAAACTCATCACGATGAAACAAATTTTTTCCTGATATTTAGAAGCTCTCTTATATGTTCTAGTATACATACTCTCTCCCTATATTTTGTTTTCTTTTACAATTACCTGCATGGATAACATACTCTCTCCCTATATTTTGTTTTCTACAATTACCTGCATGGATACTATGGATATACCATGGACATACTATGGATAAAATGTCATCCCATGGAAATCCTCAGGATGTACTACGGATATGTGTGTTGTTAGGGTATATGCATTATTTTAAAACTCCAAAATAATCAGCATGTTTTTCATTTACAATATACAGAGTTTTAAGCGAAAATTATCTCCACTTTCATATAATTAAAAAAAAAAAAATCACTTTTGAAAGAATATACAGCAATTGGATTACAATTATTTTAAATATCTCATGAAATATAAGCATTTTTCTGAAAAACATTTTCACTGCGCATGTGCGAAAGATAGAAACATCTTCATTGCATAGGTTGAAAGCTAGATATATTTGACAACTTTTGCCAGAAGATCATTTGAACAAAGTGAAAATTAAGCAAATTGTCGGCAAAAGAACGAGCTAGATTTTAGATATTTTCCAAGAGTTGAAATTTCATAAGTGATTTTTCAAATGTCGCGTAATTAATTTGAAGATCGAATTATTTCAACCACGCTTCAAAAGTACTTTTTCGAGAAAACTCCCTTATAAGCATGTAACTCTAACATATTTTCGTTTGTGTACTAAGATTTTTGAGACTGTAAGGATATTTTAACAAAAAAGAAATTTTGCAAATTAGTTGAAATAATTGGATCTCCAAATTAATTACGTGGAATGGAAAAAATCCCTTATAAAATTTCAATTTTTGGAAAATACCTAAAAATTTTTACACATAAAAAAAAAAAAAAAAATAATAAAAGTTTTTATTATGGGCGTTTCAGTAACTGAAAAAAAAAAAAAAAAAAAAAAAAAAAAGAAGCTTCTTAAAAAACTAATCGAAATTTCTTAAGATACTGTGCAGTCAATGAAAGACTTTCTTTTATCTGTTGACATATTTTCAATTTATCATCTGCAAAAAAGTAACACATCGACCATCGCGTTATTGGTACGTCGCTTTAACCCACTAAACTAAGGAGGGACAAAAAAAAAGGGTTATATCAACATAAAAGTGGGGGCTTTGTTTTTCATCGTGACACAAAGACATGATGACAAAAATCCAATATCAATAAAAAGCTTCTAAAAAGAAATATTTATTTTTTATTTAAATTTTGCTTAAATTTCTTCGAAAATTCTTAGGATGCTGATTAGACAATGAAAAATTTTCTTTTAACAATTGATACCTTTTCTATTAATTTACTGAAAAACTAACACCTCAGCCCCTCGAGGATCGAACTAATGACTCTCGCGTTATCAATCAACTCGCTCTAACCAACTGAGCCAGGAAGAGATGAAATGAAATGTTTACATTTTCTTTAAAGTAGAGGTGCCTTGTTTTTTACCGTGACTCAATGACAAAATACAATTTCAAGAAAAAGCTTTTTAAAAATAAAATGCTTTTTTAAAATGTCTTTAAAAATTCGTAGGATACTGTGTAGACAATGGAATTTTTTTTATTAATTAACACCTTTTCTATTAAATATCTGCAAAATTTAACACATATGCCTTTCGAAGGTTGAATTCATGACCAACGTGAATTGCTCATGAGCAAATTCAACAATGAGCAATTCAACATGAATTGCTCATATATACTTTAAAATGGAGGCGCCTTATATTTTAGCGTGATAGGAAGACGTGATGACAAAATCCAATTTCAATAAAAAGCTTCTAAATAGCACTACGAAAATATTAAATTTAACACCAAATTCTCAAAAATATTTGTTACAGCTGAATTACCTGAAATTTGCACTGTGTTTTTGTGGAATGTTGAAATTTATAATATTTTGTACACATTCATAAATATGTAAATTCTACTCAGATATCTAAGTTATTCTTAGCAAAAATTCACCGTTTACGATAAATCTTTTTATCATCTATTATGTTATATGAGCTTCAGTAATATATTAAAATAAAATAAAAACTTTAAAAATAATATCTTTTAAATGCTTATGTAATTAAGTTGTAAGTAAAAAATCTCAATGTATTTGCAAATTAATGATTTCAAAATTATTAAAATGATCCTTTACTAATAAAAATGACTTAACATTCTCACCTTTATTGATAAAGAATGCAGAGCTGCTAAAATTATTACTTTTTTCTTCTAGCTGTCTCAGTATCCGCCTTCTTTTCACTCCACATTTTTACAATGTAGTTTTTTTCAAATTTAATTATGATTACATATCGCAGAAAATTACATATAAAAGGGTTTGAAAAACATGCGGTCACAAAGAATTACACAAAATATGTCAGATGTTTTTCAGTTCAAAGAATGATGTACGCCAAATCATCATCGATTTGACTGATTTAATTAAACAGAAATAATGTCATTTGAATGTATAAAAAAAATCAGTAACAGAAAACACACAGTTACAAAAACATATTTAATCGCATTGCGATGGCATATATACATACATTACAGGTATGCAGCATAGAAGAGAATTTTCTTTTATTCTAGATTTAAAAATATTGAATAGAATTACAAGAATTTCTACTTACGATCAGTAGCTGAAATTTGAATTCTAGGATTTGAACTTGATGTTCTTAATAGAGAAAAGTCAAACGAAATAGTCTAAACATAATGCTTCAATGTAGGATTAGAAAACGTGATTCAATTTCAACTAAATCTACATGTGTCTGTATTAGTACGAGATCTGCATATATATAAAATAAATTCAACTGAAAAGAC
Source organism: Salticus scenicus (assembly GCA_963930645.1). Taxonomy (NCBI): domain Eukaryota; kingdom Metazoa; phylum Arthropoda; class Arachnida; order Araneae; family Salticidae; genus Salticus; species Salticus scenicus. Next base: position 245,998,134 of record OZ005652.1, read on the forward strand.
AAGGAAATGCAATAAAAATTCTATAAGAGAGAGGAAATTATAACACATATATATTTTAAATCTCCTTATTTTGTGATTGGTGATCTAATTTTAAAAAAATAATAGTTAATACATTGAATTTGTTTATATATATATATATATATATATATATATATTCCTCCAAATAAAAACTTTTTTTCATATATTTTTTGTATAATTCTGAAGTAAAAGTATATTAAGTAATTAAAAACTATCCTTCAGATTATTTACCTCTAATGCGTAAATTAGATGTGACATTGATTAATCTTAACATTTCAACAAAATAACTAGTTTTAATTAAGAATTGAGTTTTAGGGTTGTATTACCAGTGATTTAAATTTACGAATTTCTATGATGCACATAGGAACATTTAATCATGTTTATGTTTTGGACTAAATAGATTGTGTACATGTGTATATGCCTGTACATATATATTATATAAGCAGAAATAATATAAATGTTTATATATTATATATATACAAATGTTTTGTTTAATGGTGTCGGGGAGTGAAAATACGTGTGTCATAGAGTGAAAACTCAAGAGTCACAAAGTGTACACGAACGAGGGAGGCATTTAAGGACTGAGTAACATATATTAGTAAATATCGACTATAGTTCCATAACGATAAGGATGATGAAGTATAGTGGAAATATTACAGCATAAACCAGGCTTTCGTGAACAGTCTCGCTATGAAGCATGCAGAACGATGTAAAATAAATAAAGTAAAAACACCTTACCAAAAGGCTGGAAATAACGACAGACTTCATTAAAGTAGTACATCTCCTTTATTTCATTAAACAGACCACTTGCAGGGACGTTATGACGAATCTCTATGTCCACCATCTCCTTTAGTCCTAGGGTTGCATTCCGGGGGATCTGATAGCACGCTCGGGTAATCCAATTTAATCCGGTCGGTTTTCACTAATAAACTGGGAAACATATTATTATCAGTTCTGTTAAATAATATTAATTTTCCTTATGAAATTATTTCTCGGAATTTAATAAAGGAAATATTAATCTTAGAGGAATTTAGTAACTCCACACGGCAAAATGCCGTGGAACGCGCATGGCGCGCGAGCGCACGACCACGCCGTATCACCTACTCCCTATCAAGTCATCTCTCTCTCAAGTCATCTGCCCGTGAGAATTTTTTCGGCCGACGCTAGTCAGCTTCCCAAAACGTCACGGCGCTGTTCATCCAATCGGAGCGAGCGCTCGCGATAGGGAAGGCTGAAACCTGTACCTTACCGTGAAGCTAGTAGGGTCCGTTAAGGAAGAATGAAAGAGGGAAAATTCGAGCGTTGCTGCAAAGCAATTGTGCAGGGGCGAAACGGTAGAATAATGAACTTAACGGAATTTAGCCTGAATCTTCAATAATGGATCGATTTTGATAAGTTTAATGAGGAATTGATTAAAATTAAATAAACACGATGTCGTACTTCACGACAAATGGTATGGAATATTTTAAAAAAATTCGAGGAATCTTGATAGGAATTAGCTATTCCAGTGGTTTAGCGAGCATTTTTCTTTATGTTTTTAAGAGAAAATTTAAAAACATTGTGTTTTACAAATACATAGATGACGTAGGAGTAATTATCTGTGAAGATTTTGCAAAATATGTTTGTGAAACCTATCTCTCAGATCTCATTTTAAACTAAACTGAAACTGACACTAACGGCAATATTTCTTTCCTGGATTTAAAAAAAAAAAAAAAAAAAAAATAACTTTTGAAAAATGGTTGATTGGTATTTACGATAAAAGACAGGATTTTAACTTTAAGGTTCGTAATTTAACGAAATGATTTTATTGCATTAGTCTTAAAGTATTAAAAAATATTATGTTTACATAAATTAGCAGAATAAAATAATTTTCAATAATAAAATAGACCTAAAATAGACCTAAAAATCTGAAAAAAAAAATAGTTTAACAGTTAAGCTACTGTTTTGCGGCGATGAATTTGTTACACTTATTGCGCTGGTTCTTACACTTACTAAACAATAATGGACTGTATATAAATAATTTCACTCACTAAAGTAATTCACTAACTTATTTATTTTTGTTGCGAGCAGCTCTTGCTGCATACTCATGCGTGTCGTGGCTACATCACATCACAATCAACAACTGACAAGAAGAGAGAACAAAAATACTCACAGCTGAGGTGTGGCGCCATCTGGTGAGGAGAATACTTACTCTCTTAACCATTCCGGCCGCCTTGAAACCCTTAAGGAAGGTTTCAAATTACACATAGATTAATCAAAATTGTAACTACAAAGAGAAAAAATATTAATATAAAAACTAAATAAATGTTCAATATGCTTTACAGTTAAAAGTTTTTATTAATTAGTTTGTAGGAAGAGGACAAATTTTCACTATGGGACGTTTCATGTAACCATGACTAGTTTGGACAGTTACTACTCTAACTCTGCCATCTGGACCTGGATGAATGTCGCTCACTCGTCCCATTTTCCACTTTAGAGGAGGTAAATTGTCATCCTTGATAAACACTAAGTCATTGACTGACACATTTTTGTTTTCTTTAAACCACTTATGTCTTTGTTGAAGTTGGGTTAAATATTCTCTGCTCCATCTCTTCCAAAATTGCTGCAAGATTGATTGTCGCACATGCCATCTATCTAAATAACTTGTTTTGACTTCGCTGACATCAGGCTCAGGCAAGGCTGTTAGTGATGTACCCAAAATGAAGTGTGCTGGTGTTAGAGTTGAATAGTCACAAGGATCTGAAGAAGCTGGGCTGAGCGGCCTTGAGTTGAGGCAGGCTTCAACTTGGGCTAGCAATGTAGCAAACTCTGGATAAGTAAGTACGGTATCACCCACTGTTCTTTTAATGTGGTACTTCATGGATTTTACTGCGGACTCCCAAAGACCACCAAAATGTGGGGCTCCAGGAGGGTTGAAATTCCATTTTATTTCCTCAGATGCCAAAAACCCTTGAACTTTCTCGTTTTTATTGAATTGTGAAAAACATCTTTGTAATTCCGAGTAAGCACCCTTAAAATTAGTTCCACAGTCACTGTTAATGATAGAGGGTTTTCCTCTTCTGGGTATAAATCGCTTAAGGGTACTCAAGAATGCGTTGGTGGACAAATCTTCTGCAATTTCTAAGTGAATAGCCTTTGTTGAATAACACACAAAAATACAAACATAACATTTAAAAGATTTTTGACCACGTCCAGATCGATGTTTGATCATGAAGGGACCTGCGAAATCCAAACCAATGCAATTAAAAGGTCTAGATTGAGTAACTCGATTTTCTGGCAAGTCAGCCATAATTTGTGTAGCAGCTTGAGCTCGATATCTGCAACATGTTACACATTTTTTCACTAGAGATCTGATTACTGATCTACCTGCTATTATCCAATAATTTTGTCGTATTAAAGAAAGTAAGAGCTCAGGAGCAGCATGTAAATACTTAATGTGAAAATGTTTAATTATAATTTCAGTCAAATGATGTTTTTTCGGAAGCAAAATTTGGTGTTTTTCATTTACAGGTAAGTTTGCGTTCTTCAATCGTCCACCCACTCTCAACAAATTTGTGTTGTCTAAAAATGGACATAGACTAGCAATTTTGCTAGTAGGAGGCACAGTCTTTCCTGATTTCAAACAGTGAATTTCATTATGAAAGGTAGAAACTTGAACAATTTTAATTATGCAATTTGTTGCATTTGTAATTTCGCTACTACTTAGATGCGTTAATATTCTCTCTGGTGATTTTACTCTTGCATTTGAAATAAATCGTAAACACCATGCAATTACACGTTGCAGTTTTGTAAAAGAAGATATATTTGATATAACAGGTAAGGGTTCTTGAATTTGCGAAATTGTACATGATATGCCTTTCCTTTCTTCCTTCAATGCTTCTCTGTCGATTGTAATTGAAGCAGAATTGGGAATGTCAAATGTGGATAACCAATGAGGCCCAAACCACCATAGATTATGTGAAATTAATTCTGTAGGGTTTAGTCCACGCGAAGCACAGTCAGCGGGATTTTCTGAACTCTTTACATGATTCCAATGTACGCCAGGCAATGTTTAAATGTCTGCTACCCTGTTCGCAACGAATGTTTGCCATTTATAAGGTTCAGTATTTAACCACGAAAGAACTATAGTTGAGTCAGTCCAAGCATAAATTGCATCAATGTTTATGTGTAATGCGGGTAAAACAGCCTTAACTAAACGAGCTAAAAGTAAAGCTGCACATAACTCTAAACGCGGAAGTGAAATCGATTTCAGAGGAGCCACACGTGTTTTTGCTGTTAGATTTTGTACTTTTATTTCATTGTTTTCAGATATGGACCTAACAAAAATAACAGCTGCGTAAGCTTTTTCAGAAGCGTCACAAAATGCATGCAATTCAATCTTGCTTGGATCTGTTACTAATATTTTCCTAGGGATGCGAATGTGTTTCAAAGAGGGTAAATTCTCACAAATTTGTAACCACTTTTCATTGACGCTATCAGGAGTATGCTCATCCCATGATAGTTGTAATTTCCAAAGTTCTTGTAAAAAAATCTTAGCAGATATTACGAAAGGAGCAATCCAACCTAATGGATCAAAAATGCTCGAAATTACTGACAATATTTTTCTTTTAGTAACAGGAGTAATTATTTGCGGCACAACTACACTACAACTAAATGAGTCTTCATTAGGATGCCATTCTATTCCCAATACCTTAATTGCCTTATTGGGTATCAATTCTGGCTCTTTTTCTTGAATTATTACCCCTGTATCCCTTAGCATTTGTTCATTATTGGAAAACCATTTGTGCAATTCAAATCCTCCCTTGGACAGTAATCCAGATAGGTGTGTTATCAGTAATTTGCCTTCTTCAATATTTGATGCGCCTGTCAAAACGTCATCAACGTAAAAGTCCTCTAATAGTATGTTAGTCACATTTGGATAATTTTCACCTTCGTCTATTGCTAACTGTTTTAGCGCTCTGGTGGCCAAGTAAGGGGCTGATGCGGTTCCGTAAGTGACTGTACACAAACGGAATGTCTCTAGTGGTTTGTTTACGCTATCTCTCCAAACAATACGTTGGAATTCTCTATCATTTTCGTGCACCCTCACTTGTCGATACATTTTCTTTAAATCTGCGGTAATTGCGATGTTATGGCAACGAAATCTCAAAATAATTGCGAATAAATCATCTTGAATTTTTGGACCTACCATAAGCGTATCATTAAGCGAAATTCCTGATGATGATTTAGCACTTGCATCGAAAACAACACGAAGGCGTGTAGATATACTAGATTCTCTAAGAACAAAATGATGCGGCATGTAATAATAGTTGTTTTCAACCCCCAACAACGTCTTTAATGGGCTCCATGTGTCCAAGGGACAAATACTCTTTCATGAAATCAATGTATTGTTCATAAATGTGAGGCATTTTTAAAAGTCTTTTTTCCAAATTAATAAATCTCCGCGTAGCCATTTCTTTTGAATTTCCTAAAATTTCTCGATTAAATTTGAAAGGTAAACTAACTGAATAGCGACCATCATGATTTCTTTTATGTTCCCTTTCGAACTGTAACTCGCACATTTTTTCTTCATTTGACATTATATTTTTGTTAGGAACTTGCTCTAACTCCCAAAACCTCTGAATTAAGTCAGTAGTGTTTATACAATTTACTGCGATAGGCTTTGATTCACTAACTTCCAAAAAAGTTGTTCCTGCAATTACCCACCCTAATTTTGAACTTACAGCAAATGGTAAATTAGGATTTCTTTTAACAATATTGCCATTTAATAGTGTGAGGAAAACATTAACTCCAAGTAAAATGTCAATTGAATTTGACTTGTCAAATTGCGGGTCGGCCACATTTAAATCTCTAAAATGATTTTTAATGTCACTGGGTAATGAAACATTTGGAGTTTTTCCTGTTATCTCGTTGATCACAAACGCAGAAGTAGAAACACGTAAATCACTCCGAAAATGGGGTGAAAATAATAAATCGACTTACCCACTTGTTAGTGTGTTGTAGGAACCCAAACATGAAATTGAAATTGAACTATCCTTTGCATTAATTTGTAATTTGTTTGCAAATTCTCGTGTAATAAAATTAGCCTGGGATCCTGTATCCAGAATACACCTCCCATAGACATAATTGTTAGTTGAATCCTTCACCTTAATCAATGCAGTGCAAAGAAGTATTTGCTTGCGTTTAACTGGTTCTAAATTACCTGAAGAAGTGTAACTACCAAAAAGAGAAGCACAAATCAAGGGGGATTCATTCCTATCAGTATGTGATTCTGAGGGATTGAAAGTTTGTGCTTGAACGTTCAATGGCATACTACTATTCACAAATTGTTTTGGGTGTCGTTTGTAATTCTCAAAATGTAAAAGCGAATGGTGTGATTTGGCGCAATGTCTACATTTATTAACACTTTTACACAATTTAAGTTTATGTAAATGTGATAAGCAATTAAAACATAAATTGTTACTTTTAACAAAATCTACGCGTTTTGAACACTTAAATTAAAAAATTTTGAACATTTCTGCAAATTATGCTCTTCATGACAAAAAATGCAGCAGCTATTTGCATTATTGTTGTTAAAAATCAAAACCGTTGCCCTTGATGGACTGTTTTTCTTAAACTGAAGTTTGTTATTTGCTACAGTTCGCGCATGATGCTGCAAAAACTCAAGGAGCTCCCTTAACTTGGGGATATTTTCTTTTTTTAATTCACGCTCGAACCACATTTTAGTAGCATTTCTAATATTTGCATTGTTAAGTATAATATTAAAGTATCACTGAGGTCATCAACCTTTTGCTCCAAAATCTCAAATGAGCGAATAATTTCATTTACACTATCTACTAATTGTAAAATGGCGGTTGACGATTCATTCTGAATACTTGGAAGAGATATTAATTTCCTCATTTGAGCAAATAATTGCTCTCTTTTGTTGGAATACCTATCTTTCAATAAATTTAGAGCAATTTCGTAATTTGCGTCTGAGATAGAAATCGATTGAATTACTTTAAAAGCGTCACCTTTTAACGATGATTTCAGGTCTTTGAGCATTTGATAAGTTAGTATTGTTATGAGCACTAGCGGTAAACAAGTCATAAAATGTTAACCACTCTGTAATGTTTCCATTAAATATTGGCAGTAATAGTTTTGGTAAGCGCACACTCTCGACTTTTTGTTCTGTTTTTAAAACTGAAACTTCCTCATTGTTTATTTTTATTGTAGAAATCTTTCTGTTTAGTGATAATAATAAATCGTCCAGACTATTTTGGATGTTATCTTGTTCATTAATGAGCGTGTCGAGTTCCTTTTCATCAGAAACTTCATACAACTGATTAAAAATTTCACCTAGTTCACAACAGTATTTATTGCATTTATCTTTTAACAATTCTAATTGATAAATGTCGTAATCTGACGTTTCAAGATTACATTTTTCTTTGAATTTGGTAATTTGTCCCTTTAGGACTCTTTTTCGCGTTGTAATTGCCTTTTGTGAAGACATAATCACTTTTACTTTTTTATTTATTTATTTTTTGTACAAATTTATTTTTTTATTTATTTATAAATTTATTTTTATAGCACTAGTTTATTATATAAATATTTTCACAATACTTATAATTATTACTTTCACAGTGATACATTTAAATAGAATGTTTAAAAATCACTTACCGGCTTATTCCGGCGTTGAGTTACTCAGAACATCGAGAGCGGCGCGGCGCAATCTAATCCCAAAACGAAAGTATCTTTCTCCGGCGAGTCTGACCAAATGTTTTGCGGCGATGAATTTGTTACACTTATTGCGCTGGTTCTTACACTTACTAAACAATAATGGACTGTATATAAATAATTTCACTCACTAAAGTAATTCACTAACTTATTTATTTTTGTTGCGAGCAGCTCTTGCTGCATACTCATGCGTGTCGTGGCTACATCACATCACAATCAACAACTGACAAGAAGAGATAACAAAAATACTCACAGCTGAGGTGTGGCGCCATCTGGTGAGGAGAATACTTACTCTCTTAACCAGCTACCTTCTTTCTAAGTAAACATTTCAATCTACCTGAATAAAATCTAATGTAAAGTTTTACTTCCTCTCGGGTGACATTTAAGACCTGGTAAGTGGCCTTACCAACAGAAGAGGGTTTTCTACTTTTGGTGGTGGGATGGGGGAGTTCATTTTCATTTTTTCATTCAGCTTGTTTTATGAATTCTCTATTTTTTTATTTTTTTATTGATGTACTATTCCATATTAATTACTTTATTGTGAATTTGATTCTTCGGATTAATGTTTTGTATAAATTCATTTTAAATTCAATGGCTGTATATATTTTTGCTTTCATTTTTGAGGCGTTGGGGGCTGGGGACGTATATTTTGTCTCAAAAAACGAATCACACCAGAAAGTTATCATTTTTCATTCCCTGCATGAAGGGCTCCCGTGAAGGAGACTCTCATATGTCTTGGGATTGCTATTCATTTGTTATCGGATTATTGAATTATTCCCACTTGCGCGATTCCCATTTCCTGTGCATGAATATTAGAACGCCCGTAACTCGGTTCCGCTGCAGTCACTATCACATACGTAAAAGAAAAAAAAAAAAAAAATAATAATCTGTTGCCACCCCTATCTCGTTGAGCATGAATCTGAAAACGCTGGTAACTCGTTTTCGCAGCATTCAGTATCACGCACGTATAAACGCTTCGCGCTCACGAAAATAAAAACAACAACAAAAAAGTATATATATATCACTGGACATATCTACCTCGCTGTGTATGAATCTGAGAACGCATGTGATTCGTGCTATTATTCTATTTTTACTTTATTCGCGCAAATGGGAATTTTTCACCACTTCGCGCAAGTGGGAAGGGATTATTACAAATTTATCCTTGTATTATATTTCCCTTTGCTGCATTTTTCGCACTGGTTAATAATATTTAGTTTCAGCTCTTTATAAAAAAAAAAATCAAGTTTTTTTCTTGATTGATTTTTAGATTTTAATTTCGTATTTTAATTTCGTATAATTCATTCTCTGTGTTCCTCACCATAGTAAGCTAAGGTAAATATATTTTTATTAATATACTGTGAAAAATATTTAAACTCTTCTGGAAAGAAAGGGCTCAACAGCTAGTGTATATATACACTAGCTGTTTGAGCCCTTTCTTTCGAGAAGAGTTTAAATATTTTTCAAAGTATATTAATCTATATTAATAAAATCAGACTTTTGTCTGTAAATTTGTCGGAATCGAAAAATTTTGCGATATCTTCACGTTTCACACCCCATGAAAGCCGAAAATGACTTCAGAAAATTTTGCCTGTGTGTGTGTGTGTGTGTGTGTGTGTGTGTGCGTGTGTGTGTCATCGTGTCCGTATGTCGCTTTTTTTGTCCGGGCATCACTCGAGAACGGCTGGACAGAATGCAACGGCGCTTGGCAGGGATTTAGGTATTTACTCAACTTAAAATTATATCTATCAACTTTTCAGAAATTCCCCCCCGTCCCCTCCCTGGGGGGTAAAAGACTAAAACACGTTTGTCCGGGCATCACTCAAGAACAGCTGGACGGAATTCAACGGCGCTTGGCAGAAACTTAGGTCTTCACCCAACTTAAAATTATATCTATAGAAATTTTCAAAATTCTGATTAGTGTTTAAATTGTGGGTAAAAAACGCCTGCGCATGCGCCATAAATATTTTTTCACTAAAACGCTTTGAATGGAAAAAAAAAAAAATGCAAAAATAAATTTTTAAGATAAAGACTTTTTTTATTCGCGTGATTCGCACTACAAATTATGAAAAGATTGAAATGAAGTTTTGCCATCTGAGTTTCATACTTTAGTTAATTTTAAAACATCTAATTGTCGTATCGAAAAACTGTTTGCAACCCGGGATTCAGAAAAATCACCTCTTTCATTTGGTACTGAATTTGTAACGATAGGTCTGATACTTCTAATTTATTTTTCCCTTTTTCCGCTTTTCCGTTGCCACTTAAATTTCATACTTTAGTTATTATTTAAAAATCTAATTGCCGCATCGGAAAACTGTTTACACCCCTGGATTCAGAAAAATCACCCCTTTCATTTGGTATCAAATATTTAAATATAGGTCTGATATTTCTAATTTATTTTACCCTTTTTCCGTTTTCAACCGAGATTTGACATGGAGCAGCTTTAGTATTAGATTCCTTTGGCAAAATTTGAAATTCGGCACCGAAGTAGCTCGGACGTTTCTCGCCAAGATCTTTAATTACACAATTGAGATAGCCAATTCACTTTATCGCAAAAATGGCTTAAAATATTTAAAGTCACTAAAGGGTTCCCATACTAAAGCTGTGCTTTTTGTATTTATTTATTTATAATATTTTCTATTAAAGACTTCTGTGGTCACGAAATTTGGTGCGTAAATTGTTTGTATGCATCCGGCACTTATTGTAACTGGATTTCACGAAATTCGAAATCCCCCCCCCCCCACCTTCTCGGAGTCGGAGGGCAATAAACATGTGTAAAAACATGTTTTTCAGTTTGAATTAGCTTTGAATTATCTTAGAATGGCGAATTTTCGTGTGTGGATATTGATTAAGTGTACGCATTATGCACATTAGTGGGATTTTGCAAAACTTCGAGCTCACCCGCTGAGGGTGGGGAAGTAAGAAGTGGGTAAGTTGTGCCGAAGACAGTGGGGACCCAGACTCCTCACGTTGCGAGCGATTAAACCTCTACCAATCACAGCGAGAACTTAGGTTATTAATAAAAATATGGGATTTTGACAACTCATTTAAGTTTAATGTCCAGCGAAGCGGGCAAAGCCTGCTAGTAAAAATATATTTACATTAGTTGAAGCTTACTATGGTGAGGAACACAGAGAATGAATTATTATAGTTAATAAGTACAATTTGTAAATTTCACTTATATGTATATATATACTTATACAGAATGGCCCCATAAGTCTGTAGACATTTTAAAAATTACTAACTATTAAATGAATCGGTAGAATTGAACGCGGTTTACAAAAAAAAAAAAAAATCTTGTGAAAAGGGATTTTTTTTTTCCAGAAAAATTAATATTTAAGCTACTTGTTGATACAGGGCGCTGTGTTTGACCAGATCATACATTTTCTTGAAAGTCTTAAATTAGTCTTAAATTAGAAAAATTTTAGTCTTAAAATTTTTCTAAATTAGTCTTAAAACAAAACTTAGTCCGGGAATTGTGTTATTTTATGATAGTGATAAACTAGTGGATCTGCAGATCAGTAGCCTGAACGTCCTATTTACATCAGACATTATTCAATAGGTCATTTTTATTTATTTCTTATTATATAATCGTATATATTGATTCGATCGACTTGTTACCCTAATCAGATACATTCCTGAGGGGGGCTGCCGCCCCGCTCAACCCGCCGCTGTATCTTTATTTGTATATCTTATACACTGTTACGGAATTGTAAATATTTGCATTTATTTTTGTATAAAGTCTTTCAAAGAGGTTTAGTAAAGTTAATAAAATACTAACTTTGGGCATTTCTAGACGTTTTAGCGTTAAAATAGCCTAATTTACCTTTAAAAATACTTAAAAAAGCTCTAATAAGGGAAGAAATGGATTTGGCGCCCACATTTGGCGACTGTTTCCCTCCTTGGCGATTTTTTTGGCGACCATGGCGAGAAAATCCTTATTAGGGATATACCAAATATGGAAGTTCTAATCTCATTATGAGATACGAGAACTTTCCAGAACAGTCTGTGTTCGATAGAAAAGTATAAATGTAGCATTTTTTCGCCAAGGTGATCAGTCTCAGATCTGTGTCAGTTTCGTCAAATGCTTGCTTTGCTTTGTGCCTCTTTGGATGAGACTTTCTTTATGTGTTATTGCTAAACAGTTTGTACTGTTGTTTTGCTGTTAACAGCTGTTGTTTAAGCTGTGTTTACTGGTTGAATTGAAGCTGATACTTGGTTTATAGACCTGCATTTTTCTGGAAATTTCTGTAAATACATCACTGAATTTTTGCAAGTTTCGCCTTTCATTCTGGGACAACTTACGGACCCCCGAAGTACGCAACAATATGTATTCTCAATAAACGACGGTCTTGTATTATTTCCCTGAAATTCATAAACACCAAATTTCATAACTACCAAATTTCATACAAAAAAAATTACATAGAATATCGGAAATATTTTGCGTAACCTTTAAACTAATTTCCAATTCTATGCCCACAATTATCAAAAGGAAAACATGCTTTTAAAATTCTAATAAAATTTCATTATATTTGATGAGGTGTAACCATGTTAAAATAAACTTTTAAGAAATATCGACTATAGACCGTATTAGTACGAAATTGTTTTATGTATCCCGGAAAAGTAGCCACAGTCATTATAAACGCCAATAATAAGAATAAACCTAACTAATTATAACTCATTAACTTTTCAAATTAATTTGACATCATTTGGACGATTGCAGTACATGCAGGGAATTATTTTGTGTTCTCCCATAAATTATTTAATCTATACATAACCTTCTTTAAGAGTAAGCATAATTTTAAGCATCTTTATAATGTATGTTAATTTTATTAATTTCAATTCAGCATAAACGCATTAAAGTGCGTGCTTAAATAAAAGTTTGTCCATAGGCTCTAATGTTGTGGTGAACCATGGACTCATGACAAATCGAATTTTCAATCGAACTTTAATTTCAATCGAACTTTAATTTTGAACATTCTTTTACTTTTTCATTTTCTGGCAACACTAATAAAAAAAGCCAGTTGGTAATGTCGCGGTTATGCAGCATGTTGCTGCGATTTCTGATTGTGCATAGCATTTTAGCTCTTCTCATGTAATCTCTACTTGATTTTTATCGGATAATTTTATCCGCTTAGTGTAAATTGTGATTTAATAATAATAATAGAAAAATCAACGATCTTCGTCATCTAATTTGTAACTGATCACAACTTAGCAACCAACACTTACAAAATGTGGGATACAACGTGAATCCATATTGGTGACCCTTTTGTATTTCATCTGAAAACGCACCTTCGCTATAAATTCTCAACAATCTTCACTGATGTCAACATGTGTTTTTTTAACAAAGCTCATAACAGTCATGATAAAAATATTGCGCTTGCAAATGGCGAGTTATTACTAGCACGTGGTGAACGGTAAGATTTTATTTGATCCCTCTTCCGATATATTGCCAGTACTTTTTTAATAGCTTGAAAAGGTCCCGAATTACCTTTATTTTCTGTATATATATTTTTTTCTTTGATAGGATAACTTGTTTATTTTTACTTGTATGAATATATATACATATTTTTTTTGTTTTGCATGCACACTTGTATTTACGATTAACCCTAACGCCATATTTGAATTTTTGACCTTGCATTTTGTAATTATTATACATTTTAAGACCATATTTTATTCCCTTCATCCAAAATGCCAGACGAAAACGATAATGGCAGTCAGGGCAATGCAGTAGCCCGCGTCGCTATTAAACCACCCCCATTTTGGAAAAATAATCCTGCACTGTGGTTTGTCCAAATGGAATCGAACTTTTCTTTATCGGACATAACTGCTGATGTTACTAAATTTAATTATGTAGTTTCTGCCCTCGACGCAGATGTACTTAATTCAGTAAGCGATCTCATTTTACGCCCTCCTGACGGAAATCGCTACAAAGCTTTGAAAGATAGGCTTATTGAAGTTCACTCCGAAAGCGAAGCATCTAAAATACGTACCTTACTACAAGGTTTAGAATTAGGAGACCAGCGGCCTTCTCAATTGCTTACACGGATGCGTGCATTAGCTGGTGATACTGTAGGTGAACCTCTTTTAAAATCTTTGTGGCTTGGCAGACTACCTCACTCTACCCAAACAATTTTAGCTGTACTTAATGAGGACCTTTCTAATTTAGCAGCTGTAGCTGACAAAGTTAATGATCTCACAAGTAATTCTAGCATTAATGCCATTTCAAATCCTAGCACTTCAGCTACATCATTCTCCGATCAAAAAATCACTCAGCTCGAACAACAAATTTCTCACCTAACAACCTTAGTTAATGAGCTCCGAATAGAAAAACGTTCATCCCGTACTCGACAAAGATCAAATAGCTTCAGGCGTAATCAGTCCCATGAACGTCCTAGAAAATATAAAGAGCCGGCCAATGGGTTTTGTTTTTATCACACTAACTTTCGAAAAAAAGCAAACAAGTGCAACTCACCTTGCTGTTTCCACAATCCGGAAAACTAAATTGGCGCTCACTCACTGGCCATGATAGTGACCGCCAGATCAGTCGACTCATGTTGGCCGATAAAAAATTAAATAAAAAATTTTTAATTGACACGGGAGCAGATATATCTGTTCTGCCTAAGAGCTTTGCCCCTCTTGCAAACCCATCTACAGATTTACTTCTTTTTGCTGCCAACGGGACGAAAATAAAAACTTTTGGCACCAAACTTCTCAGTCTCGATTTAAACTTGCGTCGAGTCTTCACATGGTCTTTCGTCATTGCGGATGTGAGTCAGCCAATAATTGGAATAGATTTTTTAAAACATTTCAACCTCCTTGTTGATGCTAAACATGGTTCTCTGATTGATGCCAAAACTAAATTGACTTCTCGCGGGAAATTTTCAAACTTAAATTCTTTAAAATCTAACATTTCAATTATGCTTGGTGACTCTGAATTTGACAAAATACTCGCTTGCTTTCCAGAGCTCACTAACCCATCCCAACCGACTAAACAACATAAACATACCACAGTGTATCATCATATAGAAACTACTGGACCTCCTGTTTTCTCAAAACCTCGACGTTTAGCTTCTGCCATGTTAACAGCAGCCCGTCAAGAGTTTGAGTTCTTGATGACTCAAGGCATAATTCGCCCATCTAATAGCCCTTGGGCAAGCCCATTGCATATGGTTAAAAAATCTAATGGGGAATGGAGACCATGTGGGGATTACCGTCGGCTAAATTCAATAACAGTACCTGACAGATATCCAGTTCCACATATTCAGGACTGTACACAACTTTCCCATGGTAAATCTATATTTTCAACTCTTGATTTGACAAGAGCCTATCACCAAATTCCGGTAAACCCTCCAGATATACCTAAAACTGCCGTTACAACTCCTTTCGGTCTTTATGAGTATCTTTTCATGCCATTCGGCTTAAGAAATGCTGGTCAAACATTTCAGCGATACATACATACCGTCTTATCTGGTCTTGATTATTGCATACCCTATTTTGATGACATTTTTATTGCTTCTGCTAATGCTGAAGAACACAAACAACATCTTAAGGAAGTTTTCACTCGTTTATCACAACATGGCCTAAAGCTTAATCCTTTAAAGTGCGTTCTTGGAAAACCCTCTGTTAGTTTCCTTGGATGCCTTATTACACCTGATGGTGTAAGGCCGCTACCTCAAAAAGTGCAGACTATCGTAGAGTTTCCTAAACCTGAAACCATGGCTGAACTAAAGCGTTTTCTTGCTATGGTTAATTTCTACCGTCGTTTTCTCCCAAATGCCGCTAACACTCAAGCCCCTTTGCATGAATTTCTCAAAAATTCAAAAAAGAATGACAAGCGTAAAGTCCCTTGGACTGACTCTGCTTTTGCTGCCTTCGAAAAATGCAAACAGGATTTATCTAATGCAGCCACACTCCACTTTCAAGCACCTAATCAAAAACTCTGTTTAATGGTTGATGCATCAGAAGTAGCTATAGGTGCTGCTCTGAATGATTTAACACCCGATGGTTTTAAACCCATTTCATTTTTTTCAAAAAAGCTATCCCCAGCTGAGCGTAAATATAGTGCTTATGACAGGGAACTACTGGCAATATATTCGGCGGTTAAACATTTTCGCCATAACTTAGAAGGTCAAGCATTTATAATTTTTACAGACCACCGTCCTTTAACTTTTGCTTTTAGCAAAAATTCTGAATCTTGTTCACCACGGCAGCTTCGACATCTAGATTTTATTGCACAATTCTGTACTGATATACGACACATATCAGGGTCAAAAAATGTTGTGGCGGACACCTTGTCTAGAATCAATGCCATTCATTCACCACCCATTGACCTCAAAGCCATTGCAGAAGCTCAAAAGTGTGACAAAGAGCTAGCAGATCTGCTTGTAGACTCTCACCACTCATTAAAATTGCGACCATGGACTGTAGACTCCAATGTACAACTCTATTGTGATGTCACCAACACATCAATCAGACCATACGTTCCAAAAGATTTCCGTAAACAGATCTTCGAAACTTTACATAGCCTAGCACACCCTGGTGTACGAGCATCCAAAAAACTAGTGCAAACTCGCTTCGTTTGGCCTTCTATTGCCAAAGACATTACCTCATGGACTCGTTCCTGTCTTAAGTGCCAACAGTCCAAAGTAATACGGCACACTTGGAGCACTCCACAACCATTTGCACTTACATCACAAAGATTTGACCATGTGCATATTGATATAGTAGGACCTCTACCACCTTCAGAAGGCTGCGAGTACATCCTCACCTGTATTGATAGATTTTCCAGGTGGCCAGAAGCCATACCTATTCCAGACATCACAGCAGAAACTGTGGCACGAGCTTTTATATCACACTGGGTGTCACGTTTCGGTAGCCCTTCCAAAATCACCACAGACCAAGGTCGGCAGTTCCAAAGTAACCTTTTTGCAGCACTGACAGATACTTTTGGTATAAAAAAGATTCGTACAACACCTTACCACCCATCTAGCAATGGTATTGTCGAGCGATTCCACCGTTCTCTCAAACAGAGTCTAAAATGTTATGACAGTGCAAAATGGACAGAATCTTTGCCTCTAGTGCTGCTAGGCCTTCGTTCTGCCTTTAAAGCTGATCTCCAGTGCACAGCAGCTGAATTAGTATATGGCTCACCTTTACGGTTGCCTGCAGACTTCTTGGATCCACCCTCTTCTCAGGTTGACCCTCACTCATTCCTCCAACGACTCCGGTTTACCATGAACAACCTAAGGCCTACCCCTGCAACCGCACACTGCAAAACATCTATATTTGTGCACCCTGCTCTTGAGAGTTGCACACATGTCTTCGTGAGACATGACGGTGTGAGGAAACCACTGCAAGCACCATATGATGGGCCTTATAGAGTAGTGTCTCGCACACAAAAAATATTTACCCTTGAGATAAAAGGAAAACATGTGTCCATCAACATAGATAGGTTGAAGCCTGCTTTCCTTGACAGAATTTCCACTCCGACACCTGTGGCTCCAATTGCTGAACAGCAAACTGACATACCCGAAATGCCCAATTCAACTCTTATTCCAATTCCTGAACACCAAACGGACATACTCAAACCACCCACAGTGACCCGCTCGGGTCGAACAGTTAGATTTAACCCACGATACCTCTAACATGGTGCTCAGCACTAGGGAGGGGAGCACTGTGGTGAACCATGGACTCATGACAAATCGAATTTTCAATCGAACTTTAATTTCAATCGAACTTTAATTTTGAACATTCTTTTACTTTTTCATTTTCTGGCAACACTAATAAAAAAAGCCAGTTGGTAATGTCGCGGTTATGCAGCATGTTGCTGCGATTTCTGATTGTGCATTGCATTTTAGCTCTTCTCATGTAATCTCTACTTGATTTTTATCGGATAATTTTATCCGCTTAGTGTAAATTGTGATTTAATAATAATAATAGAAAAATCAACGATCTTCGTCATCTAATTTGTAACTGATCACAACTTAGCAACCAACACTTACAAAATGTGGGATACAACGTGAATCCATAATGTTACGAAATTCTTTCTTGTGTCTCTGTAAACAAACCGCAAACATTGTACACACCAGTAAAAACTATTCAGCTTGTTTTGCGTTTAAAATTAATAATTGTTCCAAATTTAACATCGTTTGGATGACTACGTGGCATTGTCAGAACACTTTTGTCAGGTCCTGTGCATTAATTAGAAAGCTTAAGATTACATATTTTCTTCACCATGAGTTTAAGCATTTTACTCACGTACGCTAGTTTCATTTTCTTCATTGCAAAGTAATGATATTAAAATGCGTTAAAAAAAATTTCACCCCATACGCCGTAATGTTAAGAATTTTGGCCTGTCCCTATACACAGTTTATAAACAATATAGCAATAAAAATTATACAGCTACTTATATGCAAAGCTGGAACGTGTGCGCCTATTTGAAATTCAATCGAAGGACTTTTGCGGCCGCTATTGCGGTACATACAAATTCTTCCCATAGGCCGTAATGATAAAAGAAAATCTTTGGCGTGTCTCTGTACACGGACTACAAATGGAATGCACACCCAAAACTATACATCTAATTTCGTGGGGATCATGAACATGTGTACCAAAATTCAAGTCCATAGCGTGATATTTGCTGCTGCTATCACACAACAGACAGACAGACAGACGGTACACAAATTCCTTTTGAGTCTCAACAGAGGGCCTCCGCTGACGTTTCGGTAAAAAGTGGAAGTCAATAGCTTGACTTTTGCGGTGACTATCGCGGTACATACAGATTCTTCCGATAGGCCGTAATGATAGAAAAATTTTGGCGTGTCCCTGTACACCAACTACAAATGGAATACACACCTAAAACTATACAGCTAATTTCGTTGGGCTCATGAATATGTGTACCAAATTGCAAGTCAATAGCGTGATTTTTGTGGCCGCTATCGCGATACATACAAATTCCTCCCTTAGGCCGTAATGATAAGAAAAACTTTGGCGTGTCCCTGTATACGAACTACAAATGGAATAAATACCAAAAACTATACAGCTGATTTCGTGGGTCTCATGAACACGTGTACCACATTTCAAGTCAATAGCGCTATATTTTCGGCCGCTATCGCGATACATAAAAATTCCTCCCTTAGGCCGTAATGATAAGAAAAACTTTGGCGTGTCCCTGTATACGAACTACAAATGGAATAAATACCAAAAACTATACAGCTGATTTCGTGGTTCTCATGAACACGTGTACCAAATTTTAAGTCAATAACGCTATTTTTGCGGCTGCTATCGCGCGACAGACAGACAGACAGACACAGCCCAAAACCGTTTTGAGTCTCAACAGAGGGCCTCCACTGACGTTTCGGCAATAATGTTATTTTATGAAAATCAAAGAAAAAAACCCTTTGTACTTATATTTTTGTCGCGGGGTGTATATATATATAAGATGTTTTTATTACATTATAGATATGTATGTATGCACAAATGTGTGTATTTGCCTGTGTATGTATAGGCACTTAGAAGTGTAAACACGTGTGTATGTGTGAATAAGTACTTGCTTATCGTACACTTAGCTGCAAAGCACTAGAGAATTTCGTACCACTTAAGTAAAACTTTTTATCTCATGAAATCGCAGAAAACTGTACAGAATATTACAAAAAAAAAAAAAAAAAATCAGCGGTATCTAAAATTTCTAGCAATTAGCAGCTAGGCGTATGTATAGACACAATCAATGTCCTAATAATCGATACAAAATTTCTTATTTTCAAACATATATCATGTACAGAAAATAGCACAGAATAAATGAATTCGAGTTTAAAAACTTCTATACAGATTTTTGAAATAAAAACTTTTGAATAAAATGATACAACAATGTTTATATTTGAAACACTACTCTTCTCAAAAATGATTCATCATTTTCTAATTTTTTAACTCTTCTTAAAAATGTAAAAAAGGACATATTTCCTGAAAATATTCTGCTAATTGTAGTTCTGGAATAAAGGTGATGTATTTGCATCTTCCCAGTTATTATCAAAACGTAACGAGAACAGAACCTGAAGCTATCGTTGTAAGCATGCACTTTGACGATAATACAAATACCAACACACTTAGTTACTCATTGCTATGGTCTTAAATTATACTGTCTGTGAACTGGAATTGCTAAAGATTATTCAGTTAAAAAAAATATATATATCATTGTGAACCCAGCCGTGGTAAATAGCTCCTTAATTTTGATGTAAGTATAAATTATTCTAAAAATTGATGAAAAATAATCTTACATTAATAATTAATGTAATGCTAAACTATACATTTTTAATGTTGATTACACATGTTGATTTTCAAGTCAAATTTACCAGGAAGAAAGCAGCTACTTGTTCCCATTCACACACATATACTAAAACCTTTTCAATCATTCCAAGGATAATATATATATATATATATATATACGCATACACATATATAATTTTTTATTATATATAGAAAGACATATATGTAAGATATACATATAAATATGTGTATATAGATAAGTATGTGTGTGTTGATAATTCTAGAACTGGATGATATATAACCAGTTTTTCACCGCGATTTAATGATATATCGATGTTACAGAAATTATATTTACTTAATTTTAAATAATGGTTTCACTTTAAAATGTATAATATTATATAGTATACTTAAATTTAAACTAAGTAAGAAAATAATTTAAAAAAAATAATTAATTTGCTGAAATTTTTTTTACTTTTTCTAAAATTGTTTCAAAATATTTAAATAAAGCTTTCTTGTAAAATTATCAAAAAATATTTAAATAAAGTTTTCCTGTAAAATTGTGAAATCGGAATAACTCGTTATCTAGTAGATTCACCTCCTATTCTTAAGTCAAATAATCGAGAATCACAACTATATTACAATTTCATTGTACACCGACAAATGCTTTAAAATATCAGGCAGTTTTTTAATATGAGAATATCGACAATAACGTTTAACTGATGTCCATTTTCAAATAAGTTGCAAATAGTTTTCATTCGATACGATATATGCCTTAATGTTACCCCCACAGTAAATGATGTATTGAATTCAAAACTGGCGTAAGCTTGAATTCAGTTATTGAACAGATTCATATTATCAGATTATCAGAAAATTCATATTATTAGAAATTGGCAAAAGCTTAAATTGATTTAAGGGTTTTGGGTGTTAAAGCGACATTTCTTGCTGAATCGATACATCGTCCAGTCCTAGTAGCTACATATACATATATATGTAACTATGTGTCTGTGTGCACCTTTGAAGGGCAGCCGTTGCTGCCGTCATGATCACAAACCACCAAGCGAAGCTTCCAGAACAAAGGACCAAACACTAGCAAAACACATTTATAATGCTGATTTCAGGCAGAGTCTCTTTAGAGAGCATTTTCTTTTACTTTTCTTTATTTATTTTTTATTTATTTTTTATTTTATTTTTTTTTTAAGAAATAAATAGCTCATGCTTTGTCCTTTTTTTCATATATATATATATATTTGTATTTTTTATATCGATTTCAAAAAATACCACACCCACTGACAAACACACCTTATATATAAAATATGTAATAGCTTGTTTTTTCCAGTTCCGTATAGTTTTACTCTTCAGTAGCCACATGTGACTCTTCAAAACACATGTAATATATTTCATTTCCTGCATTTGCACTCTGATGTTTCTACAATCTCTTGACTAGCAGTTCTTCAATTCTACAACTGTTCCAACCTCCAAGTGTAGCACCTCGTCACCCTGCAATAGTTCCAACCTCCAAGTGTAAAACCTTCTGTTCCTGCAATAGTTCCAACCTCCAAGTGTAGTCCCTCCTCATTCTGAAATAGTTCCAGCCTCTAAGTGTAACACATCCTCATCCTGCAATAGTTCCAGCCTCCAAGTGTAACACTTCCCCATCCTGCAATAGTTCCAACCTCCAAGTGTAGCACCTTCTCTTCCTGCAATAGTCTCAACCTCCAAGTGTAGCACCTTCTCTTCCTGCAATAGTTCCAACCTCCAAGTGTAGCACCCCCTCATCCTGCAATAGCTCCATCATCCAAGTGTAACACCTCATTACCCTATAATAGTTCCAGCCTCTATGTATAACTTCCAGTTGAATATATTTTGTGTAAGGACTTAACTGTTGACCATACGGTACAAAAGAATATATAACTGCTCTGTAGTATGTGTAAAACTAATTCTCTGATGATGCCTTGTTTTATCTAGGCGAAAAGCTTTGGAAGATTTATATTTTTAATAAATGTATTTTTAACGTGTTTTTAAAGTGTTTTTAATTTTACTACACCTTAAATAATATATATATTATATATAATTTAAATTTAAAAAAAAATTATGAACAAATATTTATGAATCAAAATAAAATAAATAAATAAATAAATAAGAAGACACGTAAATCGAAGTACGTTCTTCTCTACATTTATGTAACATGGTACATTATTGTTGTTTCATTTGTTTACAAATTCTGCTTAAAAATTATATTAATTATTATAATAATAGTAACAGTTAAAAAAAAATTATAATAGCAAATGTAAAGGATAAGAAAAGTAGAAAAATGAACAAATTTCGATTTTAAAAAGAAAACACACACACACACACACACACACATATATATATATATATATATATATATATATAGATTCTATACAAAATTTTCTTATAAAAAGTTTTTTGCCAAACTCTGACAATCATATACTGTAATCTCCGCAAATATTTTTGCAAAAAGTAAAATATACTTAAAAAAAAAAAAAAAAATAGAAATGCGCAAAAGTTAATTATTTTCCATTTTCCATTAAATAAATTTACTAAGTTAATTTTTGACTTATAAAAATTCATATTATTAATTCTAATATTTATCTATTTCATTTTAATTTTATTGAATATAATAGCTTCGTCTAATATAACCAATTTTTTAATAGTAAATACTTAATAATCTCCCTTAATTAAAAATGCATAAAATTACTGTTTGACTTTCTAAATTAATTTTCTATAAGTGTAAAAAAAGTGCTTTAACTGTTAAATCGCGGAAATTAATTAAAGAAACATTGAAAAATCAAATTATGTTTGCATGTCTGTAAACCTTTTTCACTATTTTAAAGATAAATTATTTAATCAAAAGTTTATTTTAATTAAATTATGATAATTACATATTTATATTTCATTTTATTTATTACATAATTTTATTTGATTAACAATTTACTAATATAATTCGGTCTTCAAATTTTTCTTGTTAATCCTATGGATTTCTAGTAAAATTTTCCACTTCGTTTCAATAGCTAATTAACTAACTAACTAAATTAATAAATAAATAACAGTTATAAACTTATTTTTAAGAACGATAGAAAGCCTATTAATACCACTAATTTATACTATGATATTTAATATGATATGCATATTAAATGCTTAATAACTATAGATATGCTTTTTTTTTCGTTTTTCGAATCGCGCAATAAATAAATAAATAAATAAATAAATTTTTAAAAATCTAATTGATTTTTATCATTCATATACCATACAAAATTAGTTTCCATAGATTGACTCCGTTTTGTACTCCATAATAATTAGCTTTCAGATATTTATAATTTCTACTGTACTTATGTCAAGATTAATGAATTTGCCAAATTGCACGACACGGACACAGAGTAAAATGCTTCAATCACTAGGATACTATATTCTCATTAATAATAATAATGACCATCTTCTGTCAGGAACGATTCCGGTTTAGACCGCTTCAAAACAGAGACTTTTGGTAGCCATTTTTTCCCCCTTAGAAATGCTATGTATTTTTTTTTTTTTAATTAACTTGCATAAATGTTACATCATTAGAAAGATCTTTCAAAACTTAACATTTTTTGTGCTTGCACTTTTCCCTTAATCTCAATATGTAAAAAGATTTCAACGAAAGTTTATAACTACCATTGCAATTCTAAAAACCCATGGAGGATAAAATTAAAATGTAATATAAAATTCAATCATAAAAATTATGGGCTAATAGTTATTGCATCATTTTCTTGCAATCATGATAATGCACTTATCTGATATAAACAAATAGTTGATTGTGGCGTCATATTTATCAAATTAGTTAAAATAAATAAGGTTCCAAATAAGGTACCTAAGGTTACTTCGTTACAAATATGGTACCTTTCATTTGGTACCTTATTTGTAACGAAGTTTTGATTAGATACTTTAGAATTAATGAAAATATGAAAAGAATTTCAAAACTGGACATTTCAATTTATGTATATATATATTTGGGGGGGGGGAGGCATAAGATAAAATAATGTTTTCACGTGAAAAATTAAAAATTAAAAAATATTAAATTTGCCCATGTACATAAAAAATACTTATTAAAATGAGTCGAAGAAGGAATCGAAATAAGTACTGAGTTATATTACGATAAATACGATATATAATATGATACGTTATATTAGACCTATCGTCCAGGGTTAGTAGGTATTTTCGTTAAAAAAAATAGTTTCTTCGTTCGGTGCAACTTGCACATTAGTCCCGTCAGGTACAACTTGCACATTAGTCCCCTTTAAATATAGTGTCCAGCGAAGCTGGCAAATCATTCGTTGATTCACTACCTTAACTGATTTCACATTCTGTCATTTTTGCCAGGGTTATATACTAGTTTAGATATATTTACCCTAATTTATTACATTATTTAACTTACAGTCGGTAACAAAAGTGTCCGAGCACTAGCAAAAATTCCTATGTAAAAAAAGTACACTTCATACGGTTTTGTTAAATAAATCCTTGTCGAATTCTGTTCTTAGCTAGCGTAAGAACATGATTCGATAATGATTTATTAAACAAAATTTTTTTAAAAAGTGACTAGAAATAACCATAATTAAAATAATTACAGTCGTAGAAGTGTTGAAGGAAAATCATTAAAATGAGCGAATTTGGCTATGATAAATGATAAAATGATAAAATTACGAATTTTGTATAATGAACGATCCCAGAGACAACTGAAGATATTAACTCAAGTCAACAAAATTTTGCACACATATTAACTGT
The DNA here is from genome assembly GCA_963930645.1 of Salticus scenicus. Classification (NCBI taxonomy): domain Eukaryota; kingdom Metazoa; phylum Arthropoda; class Arachnida; order Araneae; family Salticidae; genus Salticus; species Salticus scenicus. Next base: position 246,022,905 of record OZ005652.1, read on the forward strand.
AGCATAAGGCAACTTTTTCGCACCATTGGAAAGTTGATATACATAAATATTTTTTTTTCAATACACCCTAGTATTCATAGTTTTCATCCTAACATATCTACGAGTGGCTGTTGGCAGCTTTTCTGTGATAACTCTTAACCTTTTAATTCTCATGTACGTAACATCCACGAGATTTCATTACGCCCCCCTGTTTCTTCTTTTTGTCGAAATTTTAGAGAACTAAAAAGTATAAATATGTATCATACATTTTAAAACGTATTAATGATGTGAATGACAATGCCTATCATTCATGTACTTATTTTAACACAAGTATCTTGAATTCAATAAAAATTGGAACCATTTGAGTATGTCTTTAAAAAATTACAAAAAGGCAAAAAAAAAAAAAAAAAAAAAAAAACTTTCTCGTTAGTATTGCATTTCCGACCCTGCATTGCTATGTGATTCAGATCGTCTTTGTACCCCTACATCTCCTGTAACTTCGTCGCACAAGTAGCGAATGATAATGTATACAATACAGTATAGACTGCAAATTATCTGCAGCATTCAACTATTATCCGTGTTGTGTTTCTTAAGGCTCCTATAATACAAGCTGAATCACAGTCAACCATTTTTGGACAGGGAAAATATAGCATGGCGAAGTTTAGTTGCAGACGCATTACTCGGCGTCTTTAAAGCCAAAAATGGCGAGTAATTGTAATAATTAATCGTATTGGAAATGAACGGTTAGTCTGGATTGAGTGCATTATTCTGCTTTGGGCCCGATAAATTTTTCAGAGGATTCTTTTATAAATCAATTAATTTATTTGTAAAAGTATGCATAAATAGGAGATCAAAGAATTGTTTACATTTGATAAATATCACAGCAATATTTGGCGAAGTTTTCTTAGTAACCCTAGTAAAATGTAAACATCACTGCTACTGTTAAATTAATTTATTATAAATACTTATGCACGTTAAAAAGTAGTGTGCGTTGTAAAATACAACATTTGGATAGTCAAACAGCAATAAAAACAAAAAAATGACACAAAAAAATGAAACACAACACGTCATATTTATACCGCATATTCGTGATTGAAAGCTAGGCGTCGAATTTTCTCTTCGGCAATTAATAGCCCATTCCTTTCGCCTTTCTTCATCTGTTGGAAATCTAAACGGTCTAAAACCATTTCTGAAATGATCTGAGCAATTTGCGGCTGCATATCCCCTATTTTATACAATTTCATAACACTTGAAATCCGGACCGTCTGGGTACAATCGCTGAGTAGGAAACAATATGCCTGTTGAGCCAACCTATATTGGAGGATTTCTAGTGTTTCTATATCAACTAGAACTCCTACATAGACAGGCTGACGCATCCTCCATTTTCTATCCCACAAGACCGGCGGACTATTTATTATTGGTGGTTTTTCTGCAGTAAATTGCACGAATAACTCCAGAAAAGGACACCACTCTCTAAAATATAAAGAGTGAGATCTCACTCTCAAAGAGTGGTATATCACTCTTTGAACACGCCAAAATGGAGCCAACCTCTAAAGAGTGAAAAGTCTCGTTTCGAAAGAGTGAGATTTCTCACTCTTTATTAAGAGTGAGATTATTCAGAACAATTTAAAGAATATGACAGTTTATTTTTCCTTAAAAAATTGTGTATATTAGACGATGTTGCTTTATTTCACCTGGCGAATCGACTCCAATTCAACGGTGCAAAGAATGCAGTTTGATCTGTCGGGAATCGAACCCAGGCCGTTTCCGTAGCAAGCGAGTATCTTATCCACTGAACCACTGAGCACATATACAAGCTGCTTAATTTACATTATTAAGTCATTCTCATACGTGATCAATCATATTATTACCATGTTACCATGTTTTTATTAACTTCGATTCTTGTGTGTTTGTTTGTGTGTTTGTTTGTGGGTTTGTTTGTGGGTTTGTCAGGGACAAATCTTGCAATCGATTTTTAACTAACTTCCCGACTAGCTAGATACTTGAAATTTTCAGGACAGCTCACAACACGGTGAAAATACATTTTTCTAATAATTTTAGTCAACTATTTCAAGTCCCGCTGCCTTTGGCAGCGCTTATATGATTCGACAGAAAATTTATTTAACTAACTTCCCGGATAGCTAGACATTTGAAACTTTCAGAATAGTTCAGAACAGGGTGAAAATGCATTTTCTTAAAACCTTTTGCCAACTGTCTTGGGTTCCCGCTGCCTTCGGCAGCGTTATCTGTACAAGGCTTGCAATCGATTTTTCACTAACTTTCCGACTAGCTAGACATTTGAAATTTTCAGGACAGCTCACAACACGGTGACAATACATTTTTCTAATAATTTTAGTCAGCTATTTCAAGTCCCGCTGCCTTCGGCAGCGCTTATATGATTCGACATAAAATTTATTTAACCAACTTCCCGACTAGCTAGACATTTGAAACTTTCAGAATAGTTCAGAACACGGTGAAAATGCATTTTCTTAAAACCTTTAGCCAACTGTTTCGGGTTCCTGCTGCCTTCGGCAGCGTTATCAGTACAAAGCTTGCAATCGATTTTTCACTAACTTTCCGACTAGCTAGACATTTGAAACTTTTAGGACAGCTCACAACACAGTGACAATACATTTTTCTAATAATTTTAGTCAACTATTTCAGGTCCCGCTGCCTTCGGCAGCGCTTATATAATTCGACAGAAAATTTATTTAACTAACTTCCCGACTAGCTAGAAATTTAAAAGTTTCAGAATAGTTCAGAACACGGTGAAAATGCATTTTCTTAAAACCTTTAGCCAACTGTTTCGGGTTCCCGCTGCCCTCGGCAGCGTTATCAGTACAAAGCTTGCAATCAATTTTTCACTAACTTTCCGACTAGCTAGACATTCGAAATTTTCAGGACAGCTCACAACACGGTGACAATACATTTTTCTAATAATTTTAGTCAAATTTTTCAAGTCCCGCTGCCTACGGCAGCGCTTATATGATTCGACATAAAATTTATTTAACCAACTTCCCGACTAGCTAGACATTTGAAACTTTCAGAATAGTTCAGAACACGGTGAAAATGCATTTTCTTAAAACCTTTAGCCAACTGTTTCGGGTTCCTGCTGCGTTCGGCAGCGTTATCAGTACAAAGCTTGCAATCGATTTTTCACTAACTTCCCGAATAGCTAGATATTTGAAACTTTCAGGATAGCTCAGAACACGGTGGCAATATATTTTTTTAATACTTTTAGTCAACTGTTTCAGGTCCCTACTGCCTTCGGCAGCGTTCATATGATTCAACAGAAAATTCATTTAACTAACTTCCCGAGTAGCTAGACATTTGAAACTTTCGGAACAGTTCAGAATACGGTGAAAGTGCTTTTTAAAAATATTTTTATCCAATTGCTTCGGGACCCTGCTGCCTTCGGAAGCGTTTCCAGTACAAAGCTTGCAATCAACTTTTAACTAACTTTCCGGCTAGATAGCCATTTGAAACTTTTATAATAGCTCAAAAAAAGACGATAGCAAGGAATTTTTTTAATACTTTTATCCAATTGCTGGGGTTCCGGCTGATTTCACTAGCGTTTATATGATTCAACAGAAAATTAAAAAACATGGTTTATAAAAAAATTTTTATCTTATAATTATTTTTAAATTTTTACTTCATTTATCAACAATATAAAATTAAAGAATTCTAAAGGATATTTTAAAATTTAAATTATTTTGAAATTGCTAAATTTAGAATTATTTTAAAAGCTGTATACTTGAAAAAAAATCTTAATGACAAGAAGTCATTTAAAGTAGCTTATGCGGAAAAGAAGTTACTCAAGTGTACATGTTTAAAAAAAATAAAAAATAAAAAAAATAACTGTTCGCATACAAATCTACAGAGTTTCCTGAATAAGTCGCCTGTTCAGAAGTATAAAACTTGCTGTTGATTTTAAATATTAGTAAAATATTATAGCCAAATTTTTTAATATTTCACATGTGTTACCTGTCAATAAATATAATAAAAATATAAACTGTTACAGATTTTAAGGCGTTGTGCATGAAATATTTGCATTGATATTTTCTTTTATACCTTATATATTTCTAAATAAAACCATTTACATTCTAAGACTAATTTCGTTATGTTTCTTGTGATTTTCGATTCTCCATTAATAATATTACTTCGATTTTGTCAATCGTATAAAAAAAATAATTTACCAAACTATCTTTTAACATAATTATTTTCTATTTTTATCCTTCAAAAATCTTCAATACGTTCTGTTAAACAAATAGATACATGAGATCGTTCGGAAATAGTCCTTCATATTTCGTTCGAAATATGATAACCAGATGGCGCCAGCAATTTCTCACTCTACAAAAGTTTCATCTTGCAATGGATGACGACCTCACTCTTTGTGACAGAGTGACTATACGTCACTCTTTCACAAAAAGTGAGAAGTGTCACATTTTCCAGAGTGATAATATTGTTTTCTCACGTTAATTGGTGTCAAAATAGGGGTCACTTTTTTAAGGAGAGAGATTCTCACTCCAGAAATTTTAGAGAGCACCTGTTTATATTTGCTTCTAATCCAGAAAGAAGGAAAAAGTAGATTATAAATTGCACATGTAACTCGTGGATACCCGGAGGAGAAGCACAACTTTGTAGCGTAAGATTTCCCTTATTTTCAAATTATTTCATTTTATTTTCAAAGTTGTTTGACAAATTTAATATGAATTTACTGTTTCTTTAAGTTATTGTTTTAAATTCTTTTAAAATTAACTTTAATATTGCATTTCTTTTAATGTGAAGGGTTGCAGTTTTGAGAATGTTGGCGATGTTCTTAAAATTGCCAACTTGTTTGTTTCCTGATAAGAAGTTCTAGCTCACTGGATCTGTATAGAAGTTTAAAGTGCGATAACAACGCTAATCAGGTAACTTAACTTTTTCTACCGCCAACACTTTCCCAGACGGGATAGAAAATGGCAGACACTGCGCCAGCTCTTATCATATAGGAGTCTTAATATCAACATATCCTGAGTGTTAGCTTTTTGGCGTCACACAAATAATAGGTACCTGTGAATTGTAACAACCGATGTAAAATCTATATAATCTCCTATATGTTGGTTCACTCTAAACAGAGTCAGTATTTAAAATGTAATGTATTTAAAATGTATGTACTTTATGTCTGTGTTAGGTGCAAGTGTTTATTTGACTTTTATTTAAACATGTGCGAAAATGAAAGAACTGCTTTTCATCTTAATTAATAGTCTACTCACGAATTTCCATACTGCAAATATACAATAATGCGCGACACTGATTTATATATTTTTCGAAATGTTTTGTCATCAATATTTATTCTCTCTAATATTCAATTGTATGCCTAATTGTATCAATTACTATTTTTTAAATCCATTGTAATTTATCGTCGTTAATATATCACCGGTAATTAACTCGTGGATAATTTAGAGTTTATTGTATTTAATCAAAATAAATAAAATTAGCCTTATATTTACCTTTCTTTTTCTAATCCTTTTTAAAAATAAGTTATAGTAACAACAAATTTGCAAAGTTACAATATTCTATAAATATGCTCTATCATTGATATAAACCTTTGTATATTTAATCTTATAAACATACATATTACAGTTACATTTTTTTTCTCTCTCTCTGATTCTTCCACCATTATTTTTATACAGAAATTTTCACTTTAACCGATTGTAAAAATATACTACAGTAGATTACATATAAAATATATGGTGGTGAAAAAGTCAGAAAAAACCGTAGTATGTGTCTGTAAGACATGGCATATGTCTATGGTTAACAAATTTTAAATATTTTACATATTAAAAATATTCAGGGATTTCTTATTAATTTACGGGATTAAGAAAAAAATCATTATGAAATTAAATATTGGATTATAAATGATCCTAGGAAATTTTATAATTTCGAATTACGAATTCATAATATCTGCAACTTTTTAAAAAAAAATTTAATACGATTCAATAAAAAAACTAATGCAGCCAATCTATTTTACGAAAAATTCTCATTTCCATATTCTTTCTTTTAGAATTTCACAAATAAAATTTATAATAAAAAAACGACGGTTTTAGAATTTCATTTTTGTCATTCACATTCTATATTTGCCCATTGATTTGTTATGAAATAAAAATTTTATAAAACAGAAACAAAAAATAGAAAGAATGTCAATTCTTTATTGCTTTGCAGTTTGTAACATTTCTCTCTATATTGTGTGTCACTTTTGATTTTTCACATTATTTTTCCTTTAGCTAATATGAGATTTCTAAATATAATATTGATAAGTTTATTCAAATATATTGTATGAAAGAAATATTGGATTAAGTCATCTCAGATTTTGAATACAATTCATCCAATCATTTTTAAATAAAGCTTATTATTGTTAATTCATTTATTTATTTTGCAATTTATTATATGTCACTTCTGATTTCACTAATTTTTTCTTTAGCTAATGTGAGTTTTTTAAATATAACTTTAATAAGATAATTTAAACATAAAGTATAAGAGAAATATCAGTGATATTTTGTATTTGAAATGAAATTTAAAGAAATAATTTAAAATAGAAATTTCTGTAATTATTAATTTTGACATTATTATTAATATTATTATTATTACTATTATTACTATTATTATTATTATTATTTCTTGTCCCTTTCAATTTCGAATATTAATCTTTCTTTAGCTAATGTGAGTTCTTTAAGGGGTGAACCTCCTTTAACCTTTGAAAGGAGATATCAGAAAAAAAAAAAATCGCCACAACTTTATTTACCATAATTCAAAAAACAATTTCTTTTAAAACTTGTAGAATTTAACAGGTGTTAAGAAAAATTCTATTTATTTTTTACAGACAGTAAATTAAGTCTACATTTATTTATTTATTTATTTATTTATTTATATGTCAGGGATAATACTTTTTCTACCTTACGCGCACAATAGCTCCATGGTCGTCAGTCAGAATTTAACGAAAGTTTAACAGCTTTTACATGATATATAAATGTATGACAAACATTTAACTTTTTAACGTTAAAAGTTTTGTAATTATAAATATTATTACGCCAAAAATAGTAATACTTTTTAAATAATAATTGTAATAATTTTTTCTAAAAAGAAAAACAAATGGAGCTTTCCAGGAAAATTATTTTCCGTCATTTTAATTATAGGGTAAATTTTACGTGATTTTTTTTTTTTTTTTTTTTTTTTTTAAGGTTCATGGGATGTATCATTTACACGTTCACATTCCTGCTTGCAATGCTCGTATCGATAAAAACTTTGCTCTAATATTTTAAAGGAAAATACATAAAATTAAAAATGTACAAGTATTGAAACAGCTGTAATAAAGAAATAAAACATTTCTTAACACTTTTTAATTATTACAAGTGTTAAAAATAATTATTTTTCAAGTTTTTGTAAAAGAATCATGATAATTTTTACTTTCTTCTATATGTAATATAGAGAAAGTATTGGATTCGCGAAAATTTTCGACCTCCGTTTTTTGACGGATCTACACGTTTTGGGATGTCCTGAACACGAATTGATAGTTTTTAGAAAATGTCTGTCTGTGTGTCTGTCTGTCTGTCTGTCTGTCTGTCTGTCTGTCTGTATCATTTTTTTGTGGACGCTGTATCTCACGAACATATGAATGAAATTTAACCAAACTTGGAATTTAGTTGCACCCTGACATGAACTGGTGCCCATTAGATTTGGGGATCAATAGCTCAACAGGTGGCGCTGTAATCGCATTTTATGCAAATTTTTAACATGGCAGCATAGGACAAAATTCCGTATAAATGGGCATAATGAGAGTTATTTTAAACTTGTGATTGTAAAATTAATTTGAATTATTGATGATAGTAGTAGTTAACTAGGAAAAAAAAATTGTGCATGGGGGGGCATCGGTTCCCCCCCCGGGGGGGAAGTACCCCCCCCGGGGGGGGGGGTTAAATTTTGAAGATGGGTATCATTCGAAAGATCTCGTCAATACCTTTAAAACGAATGGTTGAACCATAAATCTGTGATAATTTAAAACAAAGTTATCGATTTTTTTTACTTTTAACAAAAAAAAAAAAAAAAAAAAAAAAAACTTAGAAAAAAAATTCGAATTTTTTTTTTTTTTTTTAAATTATTGTTAGTGATTGAATATGTATTAATTTTCACAAAAAAAAAAAAAAAAAAGAAAAGAAAAAGAAAAAGAAAAAAAAAAAAAATCTTTTTTTTTTTTTTTTTTTTTTAATATTGTTACTGATTGAATATGTATAGGAAAATATAGAAGAAAGTCTTGTGGTGGCCACAACATACTAGTTTACTAATATTTCCAACATTTAGAAATATGTGTCCTTTTAAACATAATCTATGAAAAAAAAGTTAAACAAGTAATTTTAGATTTTGATTATTTTTTAATCAAATGTTTGAAAATAAAATTTATTATTACTATTATAGTTAATAGTTTTTAATTTATTGTGCATCATTTTGGATGTGCCACGCTATTTTCCTTTAGCTATTGGAAGTTCCTAAGTATAATTTCTGATTGAATATAGTTAATTTAAACATAAAATATAAGAAAGCCATTTGATTAAGTAATTTGAGATTTTAAATTATATATTTTATTAAAATATATTTTTAAAAATAAAAGTTATTATTATTATTATTATCGTTATTGTATTTATTGCACATTATTTTAGCGTAGCTAATGGGATATTTGTAAGTATAATTTGAGTGAAGTTTGTTAAAACATAACGTATGAGATATTTGAGGAAATAATTTTAGATTTTAAACACACTTCAATCAAATATTTTTAAATAAAACTTATTATTAATGTTTTGCAATTCATTGTGTCTCGCTTTATCTTTCTCACAATATTTTCCCTCAACTAATGTGTACTGTCTGAGCATAATTTGAAAGTAGTTAATTTAAATATAATATACAAGAAAGAATTTTAATCAAGCAATTTTATATTTTAAATATATTTTAAAGAAATGTCTTAAAAAAAATATTTTATAGTTATTATTATTTTGCAATTAATTGCGTATCATTTTGCATTTTGTATTACTTTTCTTTAGCTAATGGGATATTCCTAAGTATATTTTGAACAAAGTTTATTTAAACATAACATACGATAAAAGTATTTGATAAACTAATTTTCGATTTCTAATGTAGTTTATTAAAATAGTTTTAAATAAAACTTACAATTATTTTGAAATTTGTCTATCATCAGCTTTCTCGCATTATATTTTTATATAATGCATTTATGAATTATAATTATTTAAATTAAACATAATGTATGAGAAAAATATTTAATCAATTAATTATAAATCTTAATTGCAGTTTAATAAAATATCTTTTAATAGATTTTTTTCCCAATTTGCTGTATTTCACTTTTGATTTCGGACATTGTGTTTCCCTCAGATTACGTAATATTTCTAAATATACTTTTAATACGCTTTATTATATGTAATGTTGAATCAAAATGATACCTAAACATGCTTTTACAAATTTCGTTTATCTCCATTTCATCTCCCTTTTTAAAGATAATAGAAATAGTATGAATGTTTCATACCAGCCGTTTCAATCTCTCATGAGTCCATCCGGCCCTGCTTTCAGTCCCTGTACGATCTTGAAGCCAAGAACAAAGCGACAACAATCCCTCACAGGTATCGCTTTCTACAGATACGGACGCCCATGGTTATCAAAAATCTATAACGAGTAAACTGGGACACGGAGCTTGGGTTACTCTATGAACATGAAGGACAGCCAAATTTAGTCACGGCCCAGTTTTAACATGAGCTACAAGATGGGTTAATAGCGAGGAAAATAGAAAAGGAATCTGCAAGTATTTTCTATATGAGCACAATGAAAGTTCTCGTTGATACGTACTGTTCAGAATTTTAGTAGCGTGAAGTTGGAGGCACTATTGTCGGAATTACTTTCCTTCGAAGAGCACAGAAAATTGTCATCCAGAAATTGATGTAGCTCCATGGCCGTAGCCCACGTCCCCCCAAAATCAAAAAGAATAGGTAGGCGTTTCAAGGGATGCCTTGGAGAGTCTCAAAACCCGCTCTTATGCGTAGACACACCATTTCTCAGGTCGAGAAAAAGCACTCAGACACGATGGTGTGATGTAGTGTAAGAGTTAATGCTAATTGACTACACATGAGACCTAGGCCTGAGTGGAAAATCCTCCGGGGTTTTTTAAGGAGTCTTATACTATATTTTCGGGAGTTTCGGAGAAAATCACATAAAATTCCGAACGGCTAGGTCAGTGATCATGCCCCGGGATCTAAATCCAGCCAGAATGTCGATGCTGGCACCTCGTAATATGTTTGGGTTATCAACGCGCGGCTGGACACTTTCTGAATGCACTTAGAAAACACTGGCACTTCCACAGTCGATAGGGCACAAATGAAATTGCTACATGTGCTGATCTTATACTCTACATCAAGATACCTGCAACTTCTGCAACGTGTGTCGGGTAACAGGTGCCGGCAGTACGAGCGCGCCACACTCGTTCTGCCGGCTGTAGTTGAGTTGTTTTATCCCACAAATATACTCTCCAGAATATTTTAGCTATGACACTGCCTCGGCTAACTGATGGAGCTTAGAAGTCTTCAAGTGGAACCCTGAGACGACGATCACGGGGAGAACCGGTGAGAAGGTGAATGTTACACTATAAAACACATTGCTTACAGTTTTCTTTCTTTCTGTCTTTTTTTTTTTTTTTTTTTTTTTTTTAGCAGTGATGTAGATTAATTCATATTAAAAATTATACCAACCAGTGCAGTGCACCAAGCTCGTTAGATGGCTAGAGCAATTTCTTTCCTAAAAATATCATAACACTGCTCCCAGCTCAAATTAATAAAGAAAGGCAAAGAAACACAATAGAATAAGCGCTTCATTATTCTGACAACTTATTTTAAGCCATGGTTGCAATTTAATTCTTCAGTAAAAGCTGCTTACCAGCATTTATGCTTCCTAAAGTCTGTGAAAGCGTGTGCGAATGTTGTCGAATTCATCTCAAAAGTAAAGTAATATAAATTATTCAGTATTCATGGTATTTAACTCATGGAATAGCTCTATTTTCTTTATTTGACGAAGCGATTAGTCAAGAAAAAAATAAATAGAGTGACGAATATGAACAAAGATAATATTCTGAGTATCAAGAAAATGTATATAACATTAACCGAGTTATATATCAGCTTATTGTATAATGACTATCTTGTAATAGTAGAATTAATGTATCCTTACAAAAAAAAAAAAAAAAAAAAAAAAATACTATTACTTTTCTTTCAATTGCAGGCAATAGTGTTGATAATTTTATATCTATCAAGAGCAAAAACTTATTTACTAATTTCCAAACTAATAATAGTTTTCTCCTGTCTATACTTCCCAGACAAACATGCTTCCTCCTTCAGCTTGGATACTTCAAACAATTGTTGCAGGGTGTTTGCTTTCAGATGATTCCCGCCCTTCATCTGCTCGATGGAGCATAAAACGTGATCCATCTAATAAATCCACCTTCTGTCAATCAGTGGATTTCCAGTTGCATCTTTATGCGAAAAAAAAAAAAATATATATATATATATTTTTAGAAGCTGAGCATACTGCAGTTCTGGATAAAAGTAGTGATCCATACAGCTGAAAGAGCTGTAAAGTTAATGCAAGATTCACGTTTTCATTAAAGTAGAAGAGGAACAAAACCGATATTTATTAGTTTGTGTACAAGAACACAGAGAAAAATAACCCGATTGTAAAAAATAAAAATAAATAAATAAATAAATAAAATGAAAACATCCTATGTACTCACTTTGCTTGAAGTAAAGTACATTAAATTTTCATATCTTAATTAAAACATTAGTTTCGAAGAAGAAGTGCAAAATTTGAAATGTTCATGAATTTTTACGACTCGACTGAATTCGGAAATCGTAATAAAGATAATAATTTTTTGATTTCAAAATGAGTAACCTGTTTTGTGATATATATACAGTGATTAACACTCATACAAATTGTTAAAGGTATCGAATGAAAACCAATTTGCAAGAAGGAATTTTAGTAACTAGATATTGTGGAAATTCGAAAACCTCAAATAATAAAAAAAAATTTGAAAACTTTTAAATAAGATTTGTGAATTGCAGAAAAATATTATTTTATAACAAGTCTATACGGTCCTTATTATGTGCCGCCACTAAGTTTTAATAGCAAATTTCGTAATGAAATGAGATAATAATTTTAAATAAAATTTTATTAAATAAAAATTGGGGTGGAAGTATCCTTGCAAAAGGACGGGTACGTGCAAACCCTGTATAAGTAGTATTAATATATATAGCTTCATACATTTAAATTATCTATTTATTTTTAATTGTATCGATTTTTATACATGTCATCATCCCTCGTCCTTTTAACATTAACTCAGGAAGTTGACATTTTGCTGATAACTTTTTAAGGTCAAATGGAAAAAAATTAGAGAGTATGCGTATAGGATATCAGTGGCGGCTCGTGCACCGAAAATTGGTGAAGAGGAACACTGTATTTTACACTGTATTCATTTATAGAATATAAATTTAATTTTAAATAAGTATTTTAGTTAATTTTAGCTAAGACCATGCTTAATAAAAAATGTGATTAAAAATACTTAAATATTATTTTTGAGCTCTTCACCTATTTTCGCGTCATGAGCCGCCACTGTAGGATATATATATATTTAATTTGTCCTATATATGGGACACCCTAATATGTGTGTATATATATATATATATATACATATATATATAGTGCGTGCAAAAGTATTAAAGCAGTATAAGTTATTGTGAATAATAAAAACAAAAGTGGTCCTTCTTAAAAAGTTGATTTCGTATACTTACAATGAAATACGAGAATAAAATTAAGCAGAAAAATTTGTAATTTGCAGTTATTTTATTGAAATCTTAAATATAATTCTAAAACATCTCATTTCAGCACGTTTAAAAACTACAAAGCTACAAGACAAAAGTATAACCTAACGACACAGTAAACGGGTCCTCTTTATTCCTAATCAGCCCGAATATCTTCATTTTCATGAATATAATACAGTTCTGTCACAAAACAGATCAACCACATCTCTTCAACTGCCGATTTTAATTCAACGGTTGAAGAATACTGCCTTCCATGTCAATATATGTCTGAAGCAAGCCCACTCGAGATATTGCAAATAGGGTTGAGATCAGAACTTCTAGAAAAAATCCTCCCCTCATTCCGTGTCATAACAGATGCTCCACCTAATTCACGCATAAAAAGTTCTTTTTCTCCTCTCAAATCATGCGTATAATATCTCCAGTTATCAAGACCATCTAAATTCTTTCATTTCCTTAAAAAAAAAATAATAATAAATAAATAAAATAAAATAAATAAATGGAGTTATTTATTTTCCCATGTCATTAGGTTCTCAGCAAATGACAAACATTTAATTTTATTTACTGGTAATAATGGTGTAGTTCCGCTGCGTACTAAACATTGCCAGCTTTTTTAACAGTGTTGCAAATACATTTCTTCGGAAGCAGTAAACCTTTTTTTTTTTTTTTTCCTGAATAATATCCATATTTGAGCATTTTCCTGTGGAAAGCATGCTCCAAATATTTTTTCATCTCTAGATCCTAAAGTTTCTATCGTAACTCTGGTGATTCTTCTGCCTTAATTATCATTAAAATTTAAGAAATTATTTGCAAAAATTTTAAAACTTCCGATTTCTTTATCCACAATCCGTCTGCTTAATCCTGATGACGAAAAAGAGCAACTATTTCTCCTTTTTCAAATTGTACCAATTTGTTTCCTTTTGGCATGATTACACATAAATATACACGTGCACACGCACAAAAACAAAGAACATAATTACATTCTACAAACCTTCTAACGTTTATATTCTAAAGAATGAAGCTACTTTTAGAGCATAAAATTAATCGATTAAATATATAATTAAATTTTTATGTTGTCCTTAAGGTGAAATTAAATACTTTTTCGGTGAAATTAAGTAATTTTTCATTTTATATTTAATTTTAATTATTGTGCTACACAATTAAATTTTTTGTATATAAAATTAGTTGCCTAGAGTTACAAATAAATATTTCAATGATAGTTTGAATTAATTTTTCTTTTGTTTAAGAACCCTGAGAATAATTTTCACTGGCCTTAAAGTTTTTACACGCGCTGCATATTAAATATTCTATAATTTGTAATTTAGTTAAAAGACATCGCGTTCCCAAATGAATTCTTTTGAATTTGACACAAACTCATGAGGTTTTTAGTATCTAATTACGAATATATTGTTTCTACAATTTATGCAAAAAAAAAAAAAATAATAATAATAATAATAATTCGGTGCTTTATAAACTTCAGTGCAGTCAATCTATTTTACGAAATGTTCTTATTTCCGTTTCCTTTCTTTTTGAATTTCAGAAAAAAAAAAAAAAAAAAGCACGGTTTTAAAATTTCATTTCTCTCGGTCGAATTCAGTATTTGCGTATTGATTTGTTAAAAAATAAATGAGCTCTAAGAATCAGAAAAAAAAAAAAAAAATGTAGTTTCTTATCGCTTTCTCGTTTGAAATAATTCACTTTTTGTTGTACGTCGCTTTTCATTACACACACCCTTTTTCATCCAGATGATGTTTCTGAATATGATATTAATACAGTAATTTAAACATAGTATTAAATAGTATATTAGATTTAGTAACTTAAATTTTTCAATTTAATCAAATATTTTTAAATAAAACATTTTTTGTTTAAAGATTTGAATTAAATATGAAATAAATGATATGGCAAATTGTGAATGCTTTTAGAGATATTCTGACTGAAAAGAATTGCTCGTAATCAGGAAAAAATGTAACATTTTAATAATTAACCTTAACAAATATGTAGGATTTGGCATCAACAGCTAATTTAAAATTATTTTTTTGTGAGATTTCTTTTTTAATAATTAAAAGCAAAGATTTTTTTAAGGTGCTATGATAAAGTTTAATTAATATAGGGATGTACATATATATTGAATTTCATTATATTATATAAATTAAAATGTTCGAAATATAATTTGTGTTTTACATTTTAAATAGCTTCCAACAAGTTTCAATTATAGAAGTATATAGATTTCAATTACACACTGGTGAAAAGTTATTTTTAAATCAATACTAAATCACGCTAATTTTCTTTGTTTTTTCGTTATATAAGTTTTTTTTTTTTTTTTTTTTAACAAGGTGTGTAATGATGCTAGGCATGATGATATATTGCATTGAAAATGGAAATTCACATGATTGTTTCCATTTCCGTGCTGGAGAGATTCTGTTAAGCTCTATCCAGAGCTAAAAATTTGACGCTATATGATTCATTAACATAATCTAATTAACAATTTGATGGATCACGCATTGATCCCAGCTGCATTAGTGTTTCTACCACAAATATATTTTATACTGCAATATCATTTAAATGCGGCTTTCGTTTTGCAATAAAATAAAAATATAAGCATATTCTATCTAAAAAGAGTAATGTTTTTATTTACAAACGTTTGAAATTTCTTTAAAAAATGAAAAATATTGAATTGTTCTGATCGAACGTTTTGAAAATATAGAAAAAATATGTACAGTCGGCAGCAAAATTATTGAAGCACACATCCACATTTTTCATATAATTTTTTAGTTTGATCGCTAAGTTTTATCATCAACTTACTTTTTTATAAATAATATAAGACTAAGATCATGACTCAACAAATATTTACTTATCGAAACAGTATTCGGTACACAATAATAGGAATATTATATAGGAATTTAATAGGAATTATTGCTAGTTCTTCAATAATATTACTGTCGAATGAATCTGCATGCAAAAGTTCTCCCGGTTTCCTTCAACGATATGACCACTAAAATCCTATGCATTTTAAAAGTATTTTTCATACTAAAATAACGATTAATTTTTAAATATTTTTTTTAATTAGCATAACACTAAATATCTTATATAGATTGTTTATATATACACATATATCCCTTTTTTTAACAGTTATCCCCCCCCCCTCCCTCAAATCTACTTTTATTTTACTTTGATATAAATCATTGTTATTTTTTAATATGTTACTTAAAATTTTGTTTCCAAAAACTAATGCGATTATAATTATTATTTATAAATAAGTATTGTATTAAATGTGTTTTTGACATTGAAAATTGCTTTAATTCTACTATTATAAAAGAAAAGAGCGTTGCTGTCCCTTATTTGCAATATTAAAGAAAATATTCTACTGACAAAAATCGTGACTTATAAGAAACTTCAAAAAATGATGCACGTTTAACCCAAGGGTAAAATAAAGTCTGCTATTTGGAAGATTTTATCTATGATTGTAAAATTGTGACAACGTGCTTTTGACATTTTATGATCTCTACTTGAAATTTAGTGATTTAAAAAAGCACTCAGGTTTATGTACAAACTACAATACGTTAAATATTAATGCTTGATACTCACAAGATTTACTGCGAATACTCACAAAGTGACACATATCGATCGTAATAAAAATTTTCAGGTAGTTAAAGTGTATATATCTCTACAAAATTGTATCAGCGAACATTACTATAAAAAAGAGAGTTCGAATTTCAAAAATTTCGACGAAGAACATGTTCTACACACACACACGCAAAAAAAAGGCCTTATCTCTAATTATTTTATTAATATTGCTATGCTAACAGTATCTATTATTTATTAATATTAACAATATTTATTATATTTTATAAGTTATAGCCATATGCTTTGTACCCAACACGTCTCCCCATCTAGATGCAACCTAAATTATATAGAATAATTACAAATTTAGTATAATATATTTATTAAAGTAGCACATGTTGAGTTCCATCAATAAATTTTAGATTAAATTAATACTAATATTTTTTACATGTTTATTTAACCCCGAACGGATTGAAGACAGTGTGCATGTTGTTGTGTAGCACGTAAACATCTGAACCCATTCCTAAACTGCATAACCATCAGGTGACTGATATAGTAAGTAAAGTTGGCATAAGGCGTATCAGCATGCAGTAAAAAAGAAATTCATTTTTGTCTTATCGGAATTGCTGCCGCTGTAGAAGTTCTACCACAGGAGCCATACTGAGTCTACGATAACATTAGCTAGTGCTGTGTAACTTAATGTCTTCTGCGGTTAAGATTTGCATTTCATATTATTCTGGACATGTTATAAAAATAAAAATAAAAAAAACCTCTTGTATAGTTCTTCCAAGATATAATCTGCCATATACGAGTATTTTATAGGTAAAAGCCATTAATATATGTCAGTTGTTCTGAAAAAAGGTGGAGTATTCGGTGCAAGAGTTTTAATGATTTATTCCAGCAGATAACAAAAATAATTTGACCTTTCTGTCCTAAATAATTTTTAGGGAAAATATCAGTAAATGCTCTAAGGCATATTTATTTTCCAAAATTTGATTTTAGCAACTTACGTTTGTGTTTTTGTGGACAAGTTATAAAAGCAATCACTCTATTGATACCTTTAAAAAATTAAACATATCTTTGAAAATAGTCGTTATTATTTTACAGATGAATAAAATATCACAACTTTTTTCCGTGTATAAAAGTAAATACGGGCTAGGACCCCTTAGAGAATTCAACCGATAGGCCTAGAACCCTAGTGTACTCAATCGGACTTGAGCCACACAACCGCAACGATACATAAACATTTACTCTAATAATATGATATATGGCTTTTCTGCAACAACATAGAGCTGAATAATCGAAATTAAATCTTGAAACAATATTCATTAATTAAAAACCAGTTTTGATCTCCACAATGTAGAAAAACCTGGAAGTGTTCCTTGTATTATTGCGGACACCTTTTCAAACATGAACAATTCACATATCTCAAAAGTTTTTGTTTCAAAGCATGTAATTTATCTGATAGTATACCATGCTTAACAAAAAAAAAACCTTCCGACATCTTTCATTTATTTCTCCGGATGTCAATTATCTTATCGATATTTGCATTTCAATTAAAAATGTCCCATTCGCAAAATGTATAAGAATTAGGCATTTATTATTGTTTGTTTCCATAACTGCAACGTAATAAATTTTATTCAGAACGTTATATCATAATAGTAACTATTGTATATAATTAAATTCGGGCCGTATCTGAATGGAGGATGAGTGCTTCAGATATGACACTGAATACAATGTTCCTGGCAATTATATATAGAATATATTGTGAACAATATAATGTATATTGTATAATAAGTACTGTACATAATTATCAATAATTAATAACACATTCTAAGTAATAAAAATAGTAATGCTAATAATAAAAAAATAAAAGATATCTCACATCAAATGTGATCACTTAAAGTGCTCTTTTTCTGAGTATTTTAATTCTGATATCTCTGACAAAATTTTGCAGTGGTGTGTATTTTAAAACCTTTTAAATACCTGTAGAAATTCATTACGATGGATGTGAAATAATTTGTGTCGTTTGGGATTCCTTGCTATATAGATTTGATATTTTTCTATGTAAAAAATAAGTCATTTTGCGAAAATGAAAAAAAAAAAAGTAAGTTTTACCTCAAGTATTATTGTATTTTTTAAAATCATAAATTAACTAAAATAAGTATATAAGACAATCATTTTAAGTAACAAAACTAAATAAATTCTTTATTTAATATTGTAGTTCACAAGTTAATTGGGAATTTTTTGTACGGTGTTTAATTTAAGGGTTTTTTTAATTATGTTACTATTTCCGGGATAAAAACTGCTGTACCTAATATTTCGAATGCACATTCTTTTACGTCTACCAGTTTGGCAGTTTAACGTCTCCAATTTTAAATACGGATTTTTTGTTTATAGACCGCTCCCTAAGAGATGTCTGAGTTTAAACTTATAACACTGTAAACATAACGTATAATAAATCCTTCAAAAATATCGAAACTACTAGCAAACATTATAATTCATGCATTTTTTTTTCTTTCCGAATATACATATATAAGGAAAGTTTTGGTCTCCTGAATTCATATTTATTATTTTTAAGATGATGTATGTGTCTATGTATGTGTATGTATGTGAGCGAACACGATAGCATCTAAACGCTTTGTTTGAATGAGCTGAAAATTAGTCCGTATGTTATAGTGTTATAGGTCAACATAGCACTTATATCTATATATCTATATATATATATATATTATGATTATGGTCAATGGGCCTAAAATATTTTAAAGTGTGATAGCGTCTAAAATTCTTATTCGACTGAGCTGAAAAAGTTATTATACTCAAGTTTTAAGTCACTGTCGCACGAAATGTGTAATTTTTCGTGAATAATTCGTATAAATTTTCGCTTATAATTTTCTACAGTAAAAACAAAGAAACATTCTTTATTGTTATTGTCTATGGATCCAAATTTATTAGTGCAATAGCGTCTAAATGCCTTGTTCTACTGAGCTGAAAATTTATACACATGTTATGAGTCACTAACGTACAAACTGTGTAAATTGTCCTGAATCTAGCACTTATATTTTTTCTAAGGGACACAAAGAAAAATTCCTTATCATTATGATCTAAGTGGGCCCAAATTCCTTAAACTGCGATAGCGTCTAAACGCCTTATTCGGTTCAGCTGAAAATTTATACACCTGCTATAGGTCACCGTTGCACGGAATGAATAAATTTTGGTGCATATATAACAGGTATAGTTCTTTTACTGGGACACAACAAAAAATTCTTTATTATTATACACTATGGGCTCAAATTATTTAAAGTGCGATAACGTCTAAACTCGATGCCGGATTGTACTGAAAATTTATATACATATTATAGATCGATGACTCACTAACTATATTAATTCTACACTATGTAGCGCTTATAGATTTTTTTGAGAACGCAAAGAAAAATTCTTTATCATTTTGGCTTATGGGCTCAAATTATTTAAAATGCGATGGCGTCTAAACGCCTCATCTGATTGAGCTGAAAATTTATGTACATCTTAAAGGCCACTGTCACATGAACTATATAGATTTTGGTGAGTCTAGCACTTATATACTTTTACAGAGACGTAACGAAAATTTCTTTATCATTATGATCTGTGGACTCAGATTATTTGAAGGGTAAGTTATCTCACCAGTTAAATCTTTTTTTTTTTTTTTTTTTTTTTTTAGAGAGTATCTCATTTAAATGAAAAATACTCAAATAACCTATTATAAATTTCTCTTTTGTTTATTTAACGACTTCTCTTACTTTATTTATACAGCCGTTAATTATTTAATACCGAGTGGAGTCACTCCAGATTTTTTATTACACTATCATGCTACCTGTTAATACTTTATTTTAAATGTGTTTCATTTAGGCTTATGAAAGAACAATATAATAAATACTTTATCCGTTCAAAGTTTATTCATTGCTTCAGGATTTGTTATTACTGATATATATATATTTTCTTTTTAGTTTTAATGACAGTTATATTTAAACATATTTATAAAAAACTTTACAAAAAAATAATAATAATTCTTTCCATTTTATTTGTGGCAGATAATTGTTTCTTGGAAAATTTAATTTTAAAAATTTACAATTTTTTTGCGTCTGGAATGCTTTTTAACTCAAAAAGATAATTAAACTGTCTAGACAGTACTTATTAAAAAGGTTTACGCAGAAAGGAGAAAAAGATACAGAAAATGTACAAAAAGTAAAAAAAAAAAAAGTTTCTTTAATTTTTTTTTTTTTAAGTTTTATTTACATAATTATAAAATTAAAATAAAAATAAAAAAATAAATAAAATACAATAAAACCTTTGGGCTGTAATTATATGAATAAAAAATTACTTCGGGGAATAAAATTTACATCACGAATTTGTGACGTCATATTTTATATATTAAAATAATTTCAGAAAGAATGAATTACAGATAAAACTATGCCAATATATATATTTTTTTTACGTTGCCTGAATGCCATTAAACAAACACACATTTGTTTAATTAACAAGAAAAGAATTAATACAATTCATATTGATTATAAAACAATTTAAAACAGTTACTTATCTATTGTATTGTTTTGTTTTTAGTGTATCTCTGATAACACATGAAAACACAATTTGTTCTTTTATACAAATCAGTTGCTCTTTGGTCATGATTTTTAATTTTAAACAGTCTACAGTAATCAATAAAAATGCATATAGCTTTAGAAATATTCTAAAACTGTGCATAGACAGAGAGATAATTCTTTTTTTTTTCTTTTTTAATTAATAATTTGGTCGATAAAAAACAATCTTGTTAGAAAAAAAAAACACAACTGAAAAAGCATTTCGAAACATTTGAAAATTGTGTGCAAATTTATCTACGCCGAGAAAAATTTCTGTAACTGATATCTAGAACCTAAATTGTGGCTCTAGTAAGAATAGTTCCATTTCATACTTTTAAATTCTAGACCCCTTTTAAAACGAGCTCTAGAAACCCCAATTAGAATTCTAGAGCGTTTGCCTATATAATTCATGTTAAACTAATTTAAAAATATCTGCAAATAAATGCAAATACAAGGGGAGAGTTTTAGAAACTATGGTTTATGACCTAATTCTAGAAAATCAAGCAAGAATTTCTTGCAATACAATATATAATATACAGAATATTCAGAACATTGTTTCACCATCTATAAACGTATAGACTAGAAATTCTCGATCATTTCATCTATATAGCTTATTGGCGTACTTATGCGCATACCTCGGAAATCTATATTTCTAATTTAGATATTTAGAAAACAACTACTTATACATTATAGATGAAGGAGTATATTTTTTTTCCTCAGTGTATATCTACACCTATCTACCTATTTACATTGTTTGGAGGCGTTGAACATAGATTTTTTTTTACGCACAAACACACACAAAAATAATAATCGGTTATCTGTATAAAGGTATGCAGATATTCTTCTTTCCTAAACACTTATGATATTCATTGCATTTATTAAAGATCTCGCTTGTATAATTTCCAATTATAGAATTATTTATCTTAATATCTTTTAAATTCATTAATAAGAGGACAGCTTACTTCAGAACGTTAAGAGAAATTTTAGATCGTTTCTGAGAAATTCTTTTATGAATATTTTATATAATTTTTGTGAATTAATTATTATATTAAGTACAAAAAATTGCTATCAAAACAGCCTTAACAGCTTCCAAAAAATCTAAATTTTCACAAAAAGTTTGATTTTATTAACAGCAGCCAGAATTACAGAACTAAATAAAAATAAACATATTTTCCAAAGACTGTATGGATTTTAATAAGGCGATAAAAGAGGTAGAGCGCTCATTCAAACTGTTTAGTATTTTAAAAATAGAAGCAAATTGAACATCCCGAAGTAAATGGAGAAAGCGGTTTCTTGTGTCCTTTTAAATAGTGCGCTTTCAATTCTTGTTTTTGATATTTCCCCACAAAATTGTGATAACAGGTTCCACAAAGGTTTCTGAAATAGAATTTTATAGGTAAATTATTTAATATATTTTTTTTTTTATAAAAATTACAGAAAGTGTTTTGTATGAGGCCTTAGTGGTTTAAAAATGTGTTTATTTATAAATATTTTAGCTCATGATTAATCATGAATAATTTATTAATCATTTATATAATCATAATTGATTAGTCATGAACAATCGAATAAACTAGCTGTTAAACTTATTTTGTTTCGATCTACTTCATTAAATTTATTTAATAATGACGTGAAACATTGTTTATTTATTCCACTTTAACTCCACGATTAAAAAATAAAAATAAAAATACAAAATAAAAACCTTTTTTTAAAAAAAAAAAGTAGATTGGTAGTAGTGTCACATCTCAACCATTTTGATATTCTTAATTATTGTGAACAATTTTCGATCAGTATTCAGGAAGCAAAGATATCAAAATATAGTTTCTAATAATAAACTAAAAATAGTTTATAATTAGTTTTAGTGATATTGAAAACAGTTAATGAATGATGTATTATAATAAATTTTTAAGTGAACACGATTTTTGTTTTAAGTAGATTGGTTAGTGAATCATTTTGATCTCTTTAATTACTGTGTGAAATTATCAAGCAGTATTCAGTAATCAACGACTTTAAAATATGATTTTCAAATAATAAAATAAAAATAGTTTTTACCTAGTTTTAGTGAATTTGTGTACAAATTATGAATGACCCTTTATAATAAATTTTATAGTATACATAATAATTTTCATCAAAATAAGTAGCAATTTAGTTACACTACATTAAATGCAACATTTTTAACATACTCAATGTTTACCTTTTAGATTTCTGAAAAATGAAATAAGAGAGAGAAAAGTTTTGCGTTGAGATAATTGTCTCTTCTCAAAAATTGCCTTTTTTTTTCCTGTAAATCTTGCCAACGCAATTATGATCCTCCACAGAGGGCCTTCTAAGAAGAAAGGTAGAAATAATTTTTTGCCACCTGTGTAGAATTTTTTTTTTTTTTTTTTTTTTTTTTGCGAAATACTATCTTAAATAAAAAGATTAAAATTTGTACATTAGGTTTTAATAAATAAGGCTTTGATTTTATTGCGTAAGTTCTATACTGTTTTAAAAATGACTTAAATTTATAATATTAACTGGCGATTTTCATAACATTTTTATGCTAATAGGCATAATATGTTTATATTATTATATCTCTTAATTTGTTGCAAAATATTAAATTTTACTATTATAAAAAAATATTTTTCTACAATAAGCTATTTCAATCTTTCACTCTTTCCAGTCTTCTTTTAAACTCTATTATGTAATCCTAAAATTGTCATTTAAGGATATTGTATAATTAATCAGCCTTTTTCTTGAAACTACTGCTACTTTAAATTTTGGAATATAGCTACTTTGTTTTAATACACTGAACTAATAACGTAATTTTTTCTAATACAAAAGGAAAGAAAATGAGTATGTTTATAAAATATAAACACGCAGCCATTAAAGAGATGACAAACTTCAAGAGAAGAATATCAACTTAAGAGCCACTTATTTCTTCATTGTAGTAAAACTTTAATAAAAAAAAAAGTAACAGTAAATTCGGTTTTGATACTTAACAAATGAGAAAAAAAGCTTTTATATCTCTTTAGCCGAAAACAATCCCTTGTGATATATATGTGATATTAAAGTTAAGCACATAACCTCCATGTTTTGCGATTTCTGAAAATTGCCTCCTTCTTTATATCAGCTGTTCGGCTTGAAAATTTTTGATAAAGCATAATATCTTTCTTGTTATATGTCTCTTCGGAGAATATCAATTTATAATGCTATCGAAGAGTAGCTGCAGATATATTAAATGTTCCTCAGTTAACATTTTGCTATGCGATAAGACGTGAAAACTAGAACTAATTTAGAACTTAATAACATTTCATTCTTATACTTAATGTAAAAAAATACTATATTATTTATTATGTAATTTGTTGAATAAAATTTAATATTTTTACATGTATTGAAACATTATCCTGATTTAATACTGATGGTAAATAATAATAAACGTTTATTGAAAAAAATAAATAAATAAATAAATGTCCATTATAAAAAAGTTCATTAAGTTTTGTCATATTTTAACATACATATTTTAAATAGGCTTGGAAATTATTAATTAAAAATTAAATTATATCGCAAAAAAATTATTGTCATTTATTTTGCTTGGAAAAAAGCATATTTTTAAATGAAAAATTGGGAAATTAATTTTTTTTGTAAAATAAAGTAAATATAATGAAATTCGTTGTCTTTGTTAATTTTAATAAAATGAAAGTTATATTTGCTTGTATGATTTTTGATTAAATTTCTTAAGTTTGAGAAAGTTTGTATCTGTGTTTAGAAATCGAAAATTATTTTAAATATATTAGAAATTTTAAGGTAAGTATGAGTAAGAATTTTGAATAAAAAATATGAATTTGACACGAATTACTTTAATTTACTGTATACTAACAAGTATGTCTTCGAATTAAGAAATTAGTTATTCAATATATAGGTCTTCCCACTTGGTTCTCAGCATGAGATATTAGCAGGATCTGATAGACAAGATCGAAACGAGCATTTTGGCCTGCATTATCGTGTGCGGTCTTAAAATATAGCAACATACACTAATAGAAACATTTCGATTTTACTTTTCAAAAAATTAAATATGTTTACATTAAATTAACCAGGCCGACATGTAAAATTCTGATTTTATAATTTTGGCTGATCTTTATGTTTTTTGGTGTACTGAAACGGAAAATGGAGCCAGTTTTTCTCTATCATCTGTAGATTTTCGACAATACAGTTGCCTACCTATAAAATTTCTTCCATTACTCTGTCACCAATATAATTATATGGTATGTTTTATAGTATCTTTCCATGATTAATTAATCATGGATACCTATTGTTGTAATTGCGCAGCACTAGTGCGACGTAAAAGCATACCAACCAACCATCCAACCTATAGTTATACTGGTATATGTAAGAAATTGTAAACATCCTGTATTCACAAAAATCTATACGTGATGAAGAAAAATGGACTGAATTTTCGTTTTCAACGCATCAAAAAAAAAAAAAAAAGATCAGGTAAAGTCATAAAATCAAATTTTGTCTACTTCATTTTTGTAGACCTGTGTTATTTTTGTTTCTTAACAGACAGCGCTCATATATTGCGATATCTCCCATTTAAGGGAAGGTGATATCTTAGGTTCTATTGCGTATAATGGGGAAGTTGCACTCGGGAGGAAAAACACTTTATTTTAATTGTAATCGATAAATTCAATCTTGTGAATACCAAAAATCCAATTAAATCGTAAAATTAATTCAAATTAATTTGTAATTAACGTTTTAAATTCACTAAAAAACAAAAAAAAACAAAAAAAAAAAAAAAAACACGTGATCTGAAAACGCTCCGTGATTGGGTTGACGTCACAGTTCACGAAGTGCGAATGCTCACCTTATTTTTTTACCTAGTGCTTTTTTTTTTTTTGTTTGCTTTGTTCTAATATGTATTTTATATTTTATTTTTAAAGTTTTTACCTTTTGTAAGAAATAACTTAAACCTCCCATAACTATATTATATCTTGTATAATTCTGTTCTATTTTTAATTCTATTTTTATTTGTATAATGTCGATTTGGATTTGTAAAAGGGCAATCGGGTAATCTGCCGAAAATAGATGCTCTTTCCATATTCTCATTTTTGAGAAGAAATCTCAATTTTATTGGCGCAGAAAAAAGAGGAGCTAATTCTAAAAGATATAGATTTGTTCTTTATTTATATTTAGAAAATTATAACCGTACTGAGCATATAACCGTACTATTCTTTTTGCACTGAAGACGGTAAGCTTAAGGCTACCGAAACAGCTGTATGCGTCTCAAATATTTTTCTTTGGCGTTTCTGACGTAGTAGTTTATTTGGGTTTTAATATTCCAACGCCATGTCTCCTGTTATTAAGAGTTCAAATTGTTTTAATATATATATATATATATATTGTTTTAGAAAAAGAGTACAAAATTTCGCTAAATGCGCGAATTTTCTTTACAAAACTATTGGGAGAAAATCAGCAAGCAGTTCATTTCGTGAATAGTGACGTCACGATAGGTTTCATCACGTGACGCAGCGTTTTCGCGCCAACATGAGAACTACGTCTTTTAATGTTAATTTATTAAAGCATCCGGTTTTCAAATATGCATGAAAATAGTATAAAAATGTTTGTATTTTCATGTTCTATCATTTACAAGTACAAATGAAAAGGTGGCGCAGCATGTCCAAATATGGACCTTGCGCCAATAAAAGTTATTCAACCAACCAAATGAAAAGTGTGCAAATTCCCCATTGAGCAAAACTTGATACATAAGGGAGATCATTATGAAACATCCGCTTATTTAATTTAGGTGCGTATCCGTCAATAGGTGGAGCTGCTATGCTGCAATTTTCCCGTGAATGGGAAGGCCATATCTCAGGCTTTATTGTATGCATTTACACAAATCGCTGAAACGGCTGTTATAAACTATGCTGATCAATACTAAAGCTGTTCGATACAAAATAAATAAATAAAACTATTTTGTGACATTTACAAAAAAAAAAAAAAAAAAAAAAAAAATCTTAATAAAATCCATATTATAACTATTTACAATTAAAGTGAGAACAGAAAAGAACCCCATAAGTTACACAATAAAAACGGAAAAATTTGTTTTACTATACAAAAGAAAAGTATTACTTAATTAAAAATTTTAAGCTAATGCCAAATACTAGTATAAAAACATTTATCCACACGTGAATTCCTGATTTTAAAAATTGCATCAACTTCCGTAGCGTAACTTTTTATTTTATTTTAATCTATATGTTAATAGGTAAACAAGAAATTTGTGGGACACTTTTAACATATTAATTATGGGAATAAAGGATTGAAAATGATATCATTCGAAAGGTATGAATAGTGAGATTTGCAGAATAATGAAATTATTTTCTTACGATGTCAAGAAAGCATTTAAAAATATTTTATTTTTTATACGCTTTTATTTTACACCCGTAATCTTTTGTATTTGAAATTCCTTTCATTTCAGTCGTCTGCGCTCTTATAGCAACGGCTCGAAATTTTATACTATTGAAGATGTATGCAAATTAAAAAAGGATTTGATTTATCAAAGCGTTCTATTTTTCTCTAATTTATTTCTGACCTAATGTCTTTCTTTCTTTCTTTATTTTTTTATTTTTTTATGATTTACGACATTTCTTTAATTATTATTCCCACAAAATTAAAAATATTTTATTTTATTTCTGAAAAAAAAAAAAAAAAAAAAAAAAAAGGTGTGTTTTATTTGTTTATTTTGGCATCAAATATTTCTTTATTTTTAATTATTAAAGACTATTTTTTAGCTTACATTTTCTAATCACAAACCGCCTGCCTATTTTTGCCGAATCCGGGTTAAACTAGTTGGCATAGGTGGACTCTACTCAGTTCCCCATCATATTTATGTTCTCATAAATTTCTAGTGGGAGACATATTATAATCGTGTTAAAAGAAATGAATTTCACCAAAGCTTGATACAGTGACAGAATGAAATCCCCGCCTAATATGGTATCCACCGTTCACTTCGATATATTTATCTTATTCTAATCTATTAATTTATTTTATCAGGGTCAATTCTGTTGTTTAGTTTTCATGCTACTATTTTCAATGCAATAATCCTCAAAATTCATTTTTATATGAAAAATTTACAATTTCGCTATGTTGATAAAATCGTAAATTACGAATAATTTACGAAATTTTCCTATTAGAATATTTGTATTCAATCAAGTTCAAACAAATATTGTAAATATAATTTTGAAGTTGTCTAATGTATTTATGATCCTCAAAATGGAAGTTTATGCTCAATTTTGCCTTATTCTGCCATTTTAAGTAAATCGTAAATTCCAAATAACTTACGAATTTTTTAAATTGGAAAAATCATAGTCTATGATATTCATGCCAGTATCCAAAATAATATTTAAAAAGTGGTTTGACATCTTTACGATGAAAATATCCCTCAAGATTGACGTTTATGTGAAATTTTTCTCTATTCTTCCATGTTAAGAAATTTGTAGGTTTCCAATAACTTACGAAATTTTTATATTGGAAAATTCATAGTCATTAATATTCATGCCAGTCTTCTAAATAATATTTCAAAAGTTGTCTGACATCTTTACGATGAAAATATCTCTTAAAATTGACGTTTATGTGAAATTTTGCCCTATACTGCTATGTTAAGAAATTAGTAAATTTCCAAAAATTTGCGAAATTTGCAAAGTAGCATATTTATAGTTACTGATGTTCATTCCGGCATCAAAACTGATATTTTAAAACTGGTCCGACATTTTTTATGTAAAAAGTTTCCGTTTAATGCACGTTTAAGTGAATTTTTGTCCTATTCTCCCATGTTAAGAAAATCGTAAATTTCTCATAACTTACGAAGTTTTAATTCGAATGTTGCAAATGAATAGGGTTCTTTCCAGTATCGAAAGTAATATTTTAAAGCTGATCTGACCTCTCTGCAATCATTTGTTCGTGAGATATCGTGTTGACAGACTAACAAACTAACGGACTGACACACTAACAGACACCCTACAGACAGACACCCTACAGACAGACACCATACAAATTTTGTCATTTTCGGATTCTTCACACCTGAGATCGTATAGAAAAGTCAAAAAACCGAGGTCGAAATTTTTCACGATTACCTTTGTTCCCCATACCTATAGTATGATGGGGAACTAAAAAGGGAAAAGTGGAAAATAAATTAGAAATAATAGTCCTATCGTTACAAATTTGATACCAAATGAAAGGGGCGATTTTTCTGAACCCAGGGGTATAAAGAGTTATTCGACATGACAATTAGAATTTTTTAAAATTAACTGAAGTATGAAATTTAGGTGACAACACTTCATTTTAATCTTTCCATACTTTTTAGTTCGAATCAAGCTAATAGAAAATGTCTTTACTTAAAATGAATTTTTTTATTATTATTTTATTAATCTTGTTAATGTTAAAATATGGTTTTTATTTAATATATTTTTATCTAATTATCCAGCTAAACTAAAAAATATAGCGATAGCTGAATAGAGGACAGTCCCCGCTCATCACTCTTGGAGCAATGTTGAGCGCTTTAGTGTCTCGGGCAACAAGTATCCGAGACAGAGGGAACTGCTACGAATGTTTCTTGAGAATTCAACAAGCGTTTACAAAATTCACATTGCATTGAGCATCAACCGACAGCGGGCGATGACATATTTATAGCAGGTGTGCCGGTATAAACCCCCATGCGACAGAGGGCACAAGGAGGAATAAATAGCTTTGTTAAGACTTTGCAATGAGAGGTTTAGTCTATGATTTCATTAGCTGAGTCCATAATTAGGTATATCATTTCATTCGTTTTAGTCTTTCAGTTGGTTTAGGAGAATTGATAAATGCCTTTTTGACATTTGCATGTTGTTGCCGGGCTTTCGACCCAAGCGACAAGGGGCAACAGTGGTTAATTTGGTAACGTTGTTGTACAAGTTTGGAGTAGTGCTGCAGAACTGAGTGGCTTGGGATGATCACTATTGTACGTTACAACTTGAGCCAGTAGGAATAAGCTTGGAAGTTAATCTGTTAAATTAGTAATATCTTTTAAAAGTGCGTAGATTTTATTTAGTTTTCGGATTAGGGAGGGTCTGGTGATGATATTATCTAACCAGTTTTCTGATCTTGGGGATGGGTTTTGTAGGTGAAAACTGGAGGTTAGGGGACAGTTGAAGTAGTAATGGGAAGCAGTGTCTTCCTCACAACAAGGACACAGGGGTGAGCGTCGTCGGTGGAACCTATAAAGGTATGCTTGAAATGGGCCATGACCCGTGAGAATGGTCGTGATAGGGGGAGTAAGGGTCTAAGTGTTTGAAGTGGGATTTGGGATCAGATTATAAGTATATCTGCCTTTGATGGAGTTATCCCATAAGGATTGCCAATTTTGTTTCAATTTGTCCTTGAGTCTAGATTTTACATAGGAAGGGGGGGGAGTTAAAATCAATCGTTGCATGTTCTGTGGCAGTTTTTGCTAAATGGTCTGCCATTTCGTTCCCGACGACACCCCTGTGGGCAGAAACGTGTGCCAGGGAGATGATGGATTTTAGGTTATTGAGTTTAAGTTTTATTTTCAATATTATCGGGTGCCTGCTCCTGTAGCGGGCAATGGCTTGCAGGCCCGAAAGGCTGTCGCTAAAGATGTTAATACTTGGATAAGAGTGAGCCTTTTCCTCAGCCCATTCGACAGCCTTAAGGATGGCAAATAATTCCGCTTGAAAGACTGAATTGTGGTTTTCGGGCCTGCAGGACCACTGGAAGATGGTTTCATTGTTGTTAAGGGCACAGAGTGCAGCTGCTACTCCGTGTTCAGTCTTGGATCCATCTGTAAAGATCGCGACAGGAGCTAGGGGTGAAAAGCTATTAACGTTACAGTTGGTGAGAGAAGATGCAACGTCCTTTGCCAGATGGATATTCCAGTTGTTTGGAAAGGATTGTATATTTAGATTAGGGAAAACAGAGTTTGCAAGCTGAATATTATTTAATTGAAGAATATCAGTTTTTTGATAGCAGTATTGAAGTTGTAAGTGGGCATGAGGAATTCCTGTGACGACGGTCACGGCGTCAGTGGAGATAGTTTTATAACGTCGGGTGATTTGAAGGATGAAAGGTCTTTGTACTGAGTCGAGTTTGGTTTTGTTTGCCGCCAACAGGTGACCTCCCCAGACTCCCGCGCCATATGTCAAGATCTTGTCTATGATGGAATAGTACCATATTTTGAGGAAAGAGGTAGAGATTCCCCACCTCTTTCTTACCATTTTTGTGGCGTTATGATAGTAGGGCATTAGCTAGACTTTCTCCTGAATAAAGAGTGTGCCATTTTTCATTGTGATCGCTTGAACAGTGTAGATTTGTATAACAAACAAAAAATCCGGGCAAAAAAACAATCAGCTTTATGTATATAGATTTATCGCATGAAGATTATCAATTCAACACAATTGTTACTACACAACATAAACAAATCTACTAACTTCTTTTCTGTTAAAAATAAAAAATAATTTTTTTAAATGGCTTTTCATGGCTATTTTGGTAAAATATTTTATTAGTTGTGTTACGTAACGTATATAGAGACTTTGCAGATACACATACAAATTTTTGTTAAGATTTTTGATCATCTAAAGCTCGCTTTCGTTTTAAGAAAAAGTGATTTTATTAAGCTGCTGATTTTTTTATCCGGCGAACGTTCCTGATGAACTCAAGAAAAAGGTATTATTTACTAGAATTTGGAAAGAAATTTTAAAAGGTACCAACTAAGGGAACTAATGAACAATATTAATTATTTTTTAACATATAATTATTTGATTGTTCCTTCAAAATAAGTGAATTAAAAACATCTCAAGTTCCGATAAGCTCTTCTTTGAGGAAAATCATCAATACTTTCGTAAAGGTTCCCGCTTTTTTTAATAAAAACTAAACATTTTCTTTTAATTAAACATTATTTAAATATACATATATATATATCTTGCGAATCAAATCAAATTTGTAACTCATTACCACGCTTTGGAGAATACATTCCTTGAAATTATTTCTAAGACAGGTGACGGGCTTGTTAAATTCCTGTAACTGTAAAATTTAATGTTGTAAATGTATTTTCGACAAAGAGGGATTGCTGTATTTCATTTTCTATTTTACTTCAAAAATTAAGAATCACAATGTAAATAAAATTTTTTTTAGCGTGCGGAAATGACATTTTTGTTGCTGAAAAGATTTTTTTTTAACTGGCGATGCTGATTTCATTAAGCGGTAGTTTTAAAATTAGTTTGCATTTATTTGATTCCTTTCCTGGCATTTTGATCAGATTAGGCAGCTGATTTTATTAATCAGTGAATTTATTAAACGGCGGTTACTGTATTTGGTAAAATATGAACAGATAGAAAAAAAATCAAAAAGATAAAATTAATGAGCTGATTGAAAAAAATTAGAGGAAATAAAATTAATAGAAACATGCCGAATTTGTAGTGTCATCAGAGGCATTCACACAGAAAAATGGAAAATGGAAAGTTGTCAAGGGAATTACCATCTTTGTGATACTAGACTTATGCCAAGTACATTGACAAATTTGCACAAAATTATGCAAAATGTTGAACAATCAAAGATGTTGATAATTCCTAGTTAGTCATCAGACACAAAAGTCATTTGATTTTATTATGTATGTTTAATGATGTTTCATCGGATGATCAGTTTTGGCTCTAAAACTTGTCAGACGACTAGTTTCGCTGGTACAGTTTTCATTTTTCTCAAATTTGACTTGTTAGTCATATGAGAGGATAAAAATAAACCATTGCAATCTTGTCAATTGACTAAGAAGAATTTGTTTGGCTAGTCAAAAGCCTGAGCCTTGTTATTTATTTATTTATTTATTTGTTTGTTTATTTATTTTTTTGTTGCCTACTGACAAATTAGGTTAGTCAACCGAAACCGGACAATAAACCCTTCGATTTTGGCCGGATAGTGTTAATTTCATAAATTTTGAAAAAAAAAAATGCTCATTTAAAGTTATTTAGGAAACGCACATTTTTTATAAGAGCCAATTACTTTGCATCATGTTGATCCCAATTTTTTATGTATTTTCAAATCTAATAAATCATTTATTTTTAAATATGACATGAAACTGTATAGTAAAGGAGCACGGCAAATTTTTAATAGCAGATGGAAAAAGAGATTTTGCTTAAAAATTTATAAATAAAACTGACTGACTTTTAATTTTTGAACCTAACTAAAATGGGAAGTAGGAATCAGTAAAATTACTATTAAAACCAAACCAAACTTAAAATAAAGATCATGGTCGAAAACATAGGATAGAGTACAAATTTGCTGCAATAACCCCCCATGGGGGCAAGATAGTTTTAGTTACTTTTTTAAAACCAACTAAACACGCATCGTAGTTAGAACGGGTGATGCAGTGGTAGAGTGCTTGACTTGTGATACGGTGGACCTGAGATCGAGTCCCCGCAAGATTAAATTTTTTCAGGTGTAGATTCTGACTGACTTGCCTTGTCTGGTAATTGTGGTTGCTGACTAACCTTCCTGGTAAGATAATTACGATTGCCGACTAGCCTTCTTTGTCTGATAATATTAACCGTCCTAGTCTGGGGTATTATTTTGGAGACTAGTTCATCTAGCACACTTTTTAACTGAAGTTTCCTAATCAGCTATTTGGTTTCCTAATCAGTTAATTCTATGTTCTAAACTGAGCACTTTGCCTGGTCACCGTGACCAACTTAATTTTCTGTGTGTTATATGAATTGTGTGTTTCTATAAAGTAATGTATAAATTACAAGTGAATTCATCCTCTGAATTTCTAAATCACAATAAAAGTGGATGCTGAAAAATGAAAAAATCAGATAAAAAATAGCAAAAAAAAAAAAAAAAAAAAAAAAAAAAAGGTCTTAACACTTAAAATTGTAACATACAAGGAAACATTCAAAAGGTGTCGTCTTCAAAATATATTGAAAAAATATATGTGATTCTACTCTTCGTAAAAAATCAGGAAGTGAAATAATTATCGGCTGAAATAAATTACAGCGACCACAAGAAAATATCAAAATTAAGCATATTTGGCGATTTAGCGCTGTTAGGCGTTCAGTTCGTTATCACCGAAATTGACAGGTACAAACAGAACCGTGTTTTGTTTCTCCGCAAAGTACTCAAAATCAATCAACTAACAATGTGAAATCGCCAAATATGCTTAAATTTGATAATTTTTTGTTGTCAATGTAATTCATTTCAGCCGATAATTTTTTCACTTTCTGGTGTTTTAGGAAGAGTAGAATCACATGTATATATATTTTCAATATTTTTTGAAGACGACAACTTTTGAATGTTTCCTTGTTAGTATAAACACGGAAAAGAGGGTAAAAGAAGACAAGCGAAATATTTTTAAATGGGAATGTATCATATGACCACAGCTTTAACATTACGGGTATTTAAACCAGTTGTTGACTGACCAGTTCACTGAAACTAATATTTCATAGAGTGAAATTACCTGTTTTATACATAAGAAAGTTTTTTCAGTATTTACTAACCCAACATTCCTTACTCAGTAAATGTTTAAATGAAAATCCAATTTATGTATAGGAAAAATAATTTTACTTTAAATTTATTATGAAACTTTTGATGCTTTTCAATCGTGCATAAAACTATGTAATTTAAAAATATTTTGTTTTTTGATAATTAAATATATTTTTTTCAGATATGGAACATGAAATTGGCAGTTAAAATTTCATCGGTTAATTTAGAGCAGCATTATTTTAAAGATTACCTATTTGTTAAATTATAGAATATTCTTAAACATTTATATATTCGTATTCCAGAGTACAAGTTAAGCAGCAATTTCGTTTGATTACTCTATTAAGAATTCCTTTAATATCATTTCAGTAATAGCCTATTTCAGACTCGGTTAAATTAAGACTATTTATTTAAAGTTGTCTGCATAAAACTTGTACATTGATATTAATGAATTTATTTAAAGTAAATTTAGTATAACTATAAAATAAAATAAAAATATATATGCATGTGCTTCTTGCTTGATTACAATTAAAATTCTGATATGTACGCTTTATGAGAATAAAGTAGTCTGGTGGGGCACTTACATGGTTTTATTTTACTCTGAAATTTAATAAATAAATACAGATTGGACGTTAATAAGTAAGATAATAAGTACTATTAAATAAACCTATGTTAAAATAATTAAAATTAGGCTTCGGAACAGCTTTATTTGGCAAATAATTCTGTGTGATCTACATTTATATATAATTCAAATCTGTTATTGTATTTTAAAATTCCTTTAAAATTATTTAAACAAATTTCACACGCACCATCCCTTGAAACTTCTCAATCTTGATCAAGCTTTTCAAGTACTTAACAAAGTTATAATAACTTCAAAATACAACACTTGAATTGCTTGAAATTATTAGCTTTTAAGATACTCTGATAAGAGACAGAGACAAAGATCAATCGTTAAAAACTTGATATCGGTATTCAGGAAACCTCAAAACATGTAAATACACGCTATATATATATATATATATAAAAGTGATGAATATTTAACATAAAAAAAAATACTTCATTTACAGTGTGGGCATGAGGAAGTTTCCTTTTCAATTTCTGAGCAGTTTTCTTGGGCATGTTAAAATATTGTAGTAAAACACTTCCACTAATTACATTCAATAAAAAAGAATAATTTAGCTTAATTATTGGCAGCCCTCTATATGTCTAAATATTGTATAGACGACCCATGATTCACATAAATATAACTCTATATTAATAACGCACAGCACAACCTAAAATACACCACCATCAATTTTCAAGTATTATTCCACTATGTTCTAAACCTGCTTTTACTCATATAAAAATTATAGTCCTTTTATTTGGTTTAGCAGGCCCTGACTAACGGCAGGGCATACGGGGCAAATGCCCTGGGCCCACCTTCTGGAAGGGGCCCCCCCTACAGACGTATGCAGAAATTCTGCAACCTAAAGAGCTCTTATGCCACTGCAAGGGGGCCCCCCAGAATAGACTTGCCCCAGGGCTTCAGATAGTCTAAGTCGGGCCCTGCGGTTTAGTGAGACCTATGGATGTTAAACTCTACTTAACTGTAATTTTTCCGTTAGACGTAATTTGTTTGAATGTCCTTGTATATAAACCAATTGCTAGATGTCAACGAAAAGTTTAGTGTAGCATCATTATATAATACATATTTAGGATATCGAGTTTTGACTTCCTGATGTTGTTTGCTCTTGAGATATACTGATATCCGAATCATAAACGGATATATATATATATATACACTCAGATTAAACGCTAAAAACATGTTTTTGGAAGTTAGGGGACCTTAAAACATATAAATATAACAAAAAATGAATTTTAAAAATCTGACCCAAAAACAATACTTTCTCTACCATATATGTAGTAAGAAAAAGTAAAAAAAAAATGTGTACTCTCTAGATAAAACCTACAACCATTGATACAAATTTTATCCGATTACAGTAAAAAGGGAATTTTGAGAGATTGATATAAAAGTTTATAGTAAGTTTTTGTAGTTTTAGAAAACAGGAATTGTCTGTAGGTATTACGCTGAAACTATGCTTTATGAGGATAAAAAAATATGACTATTGATATCAATACGACACTTTTTAGACTCAGCAGTAGGTTAGGGTAAGATTCACAACCCCCTTCTTTTTCATATTTTTCATTTATATATATATATATATTAACTATATTTACACTCCTGGACATAATTATAAGACAATATAATATTTTACAAAAACTAGGAATGTAGTCAAATACAATTTAGTGTATAAATTAAATCAAATATTTTAACATTGTAATGATTGATAAATAGCCATAAAGAACAAATTGAATTTATTTAACAATAGTTTAATTTTTTAGCTATGGTCATAAATATAAGACATGTGTCTTTCGTCTGAAATTAAGCTACAACTATTAATGCAAATAAGTGCGTAATCATTCATGACGTCACATTTTGATAAAAGAGAAACGGCTGACCTAGAGCCCCTAAATAAAATAATAGGCCGGCGCATCACCGCCATTTTTTTGCCTCCGAAGAGGACAGCATTCCCGCTTGGCGTCCTTTTTGCTTCCCTAATGGTTTTAGGAAATCTTGATCTGAAGCTAATCCGGTCAAAATAAGAGCAATAAGCAACAATCAATAATATTCCTAAAAACACATTTTTTTCACAGTACATTCTCAGGATGTCATTTTATTCTGAGGATATCCCATGGATGTACTGTAAGATGTGTTGTTAGGGCGGTTTCTGCTACAAAATGTCGCCAAAACTCAAATACACAGTAATAGGTCTGTGAACACTTTATATTCACTTCTTGAATGATTATAGCAGTTTATCGTTAAACAAACTTCCATATCATATTTTACTTAGCTAAAATTATGAAATATAATAAAAAAGTTACTCTAAAGTAACGTAAGATGATAAAAAAAAATGTTTGTCGTTTGTTTATCAGGGAAACGCGCTGGGTACATGTGGCAACCCTAAGGCAAATGCCTGATGCGCCAGCTCGTATATATAGGAGCCTTAGGATGACCAGTTTCAAAGTTTCAATGTTGGCAAAATTCCATGAGTCGCAGAATTGAAAGAAAACAAAATTCGAGAAACTTGGAGATTTCATGGAACTAACGCTTTAAATAACTGCATTTGAAAGCAATTGACCCTCTAGATTTACCGTTTCAATTGCTTAAAGAGAGACGTCAATGTTTTTGTGAAAAAAAGAACAAGTCATTCTCAGTGTTTGTCTTCGAAACAAAACAACAAATGCTTCATTTGGTAACTCGAAAGAGGATGCCAACTGCAGTAGGCAAGAACAATTTGAATCTGCTTACTTGTTCTAGGTGCACAATATCGAATGTACTACATAAAGATTCAATTTGAAATTGAAAAACAAACTTTCTCTCGTACAGAAAGACAAAAAAGAGCGTGTGAAATTCGCCAAACAAACTATAGCTTGGACCTGTAAGTTGTATATTGTACTTTTTTTTTTCAGGTGGAAAATAGTTTAGTCTAGACGCTCCAGATGGAATTTATTATTACAGGCAAGATATAAGAACAGTTTCACCTATCCAAATGCGCCGTCAAATGGGGGAGGGCGAGAAGCTCAATCATGGTGTGAGGTGAACTTTCAGCGCAAGAAAAGATGAATATCGTTTTTATGTACACATTCTGGTCATATGTTAAAGTTATTTAAAATCAATTTGGAAAATGCAGCGAACATTTATGTGAAAAAGAACTACATTTTTCAACAGGATAATACTGCAAACCATGCATCAAAGCTAAAAACATCGTTGTTCTCACAGCAGAATATAACTCTTTTGACATGTTCTATTGGCTCATAGAACTTGAACTCCATAGAAAACGTATAGGGAGTCATGGCTCGAGTAGTTTGTCATACTAGGAGATAATTTTCAAATGCTGAAGAACTTAGAAATACATTTCTCAAAGTTTGGGAAGATATGGACGGCTTATTGTAAAAGTGGTGCAACTCCACATTTTTTAAATATGTATATTTGTGCTTAATTGAATTACATTTAGTCAGATATTTCATTATAAAAGTGAAGAAACTCCAATAATTGCATTAACTACCATAAATAGCATCACTTGTTTTTTTTCAGATAACTAAAACTTCTAAATATCCATTATACAAATGAAGTTTCTCAGTTACTTCAAATTATTTTTCTTATAATTTACAAATTCTTATAATTGCGATTTGTATTAAACACTAAAAATGGATAACACTTACTGAATCTTGTCTTTTTTTCCTACACATAAATCTGCAAAAAGCTCGTTATGTCAAAATTCAGTTACAAGGAAATAATTCACTTTTACAATGAACGACCCCCCGTTGGGTCTACGTCAAAACATCGCCGGGAATAACGTCGCCCGTCAATTCATCGCCGTGAAAACATCGCTTGTCAAAACGTCGCCTAGTCAATAACATCGCGTCGACAATAACATAGCCGACAGAAAACAAAGCGTTTTTTTTTTTTTTTTTTTTTTGTTAATAGCAATTGAAGAGACTAAACATTAGAAGGAAATTCTCTCTCTCTCTTTTTTTTTTTTTTTGTTTGTTTGTTTGTTTGTTCAACTACAGTTTAAAGATTAAATATAAATGTCAGATTGATTTTTTATGTCATGATGACACTATTTTTAACATTTTTCTTTTTTATTACATGCTTCTGTAAACATAAAAAAAGTTTTAATTTCAGCTATATAAAAATGTAAATATATATATTTAAAGAAAATATAGGAATAATGAAAACTTTCGATCACAAGTTTTCAATGGATCTACACGTTTTGAGATATCTTGAATATTTTTTAAAAGTCACTTTTAGAAAATGTCTGTGTACATCTAAAATTTTGTAGACGCTGTATCGATTGAAGTAATTGATAAAATTTAACCAAACTTGATCTTGGTAGACCTTGACTTAAATTTAATTTTGATTAGATATTGGGGTGCCAATAGATGGCACTGCTATGCTGTAATTTTCCCTATTTTAAGGAAAATCTATATCTCAGCTTCCATAGGGCTATTAATGCACTAAACTTGGCATGTGGAATGGATGTTATGTAAAATAATGTTGATTCGATTTGAATGCAAATGGGCCGATAGCTGGCGCTAATATGGTGAAATTTAATCCAATTTAGGGGTGGCAATATCTCAACGTCTATGATATATAACTGGACTAAACTTAACCCTATAAGCGTTAAGCCCGTCTTTTTCCGGATTTGAAATGTGTCTCGTAAATGGTCAGGCCCGTCTTTTTCTTGATAAAGATTTTCGTCTCTGAAGCGTTGAACCCGTCTTTTCTTAGATACATATTTACAGGGCTGAGTGGTCAAGCCCGTTTTATTCTAGATTTCACTTCCCTCCTTACGCAGACTCTTTGATTGACATGTGGGTTTGAACGGATAAGAATAGTTTACAAGCAAATACAAATGATTCCTAACCAGATCCTTTGGGTTGTATCTTTAACAATACTTATGTATGTTTTGACATTAATCCTGCAGTTGAAAGATAGCTTTTACTTCTTTGCTTTTAAACAAGTTCACAAGATTTCTTTTGAAATGAAATAAATATTTCTCCATGCTGGAAATAAAATTTAAATGTTACATTTATAAGTGTAATTGACTTTTCTATATGTAGGGGCGAAAACTTACATTTAAATAATACTACTATTATACTAATAATACAATGTAATCTTATGATTTAAAATCACTTATTTAGCTCTTCTTTAATAATTTTTCGAGTAAAATCATTTATAATTATATAACTTCCTTTTTTTTTTTCTTTTTTTTAATTAAAAAATATAAGTTATACTATAATAAAAATAAAATTGTTTATAGTTAACTCCTGAGTCATTTCTGCCTAACAATTCTGCAATTAAATAAATTTTAATTCGGTGTAATATATATTAAGAATAAGCATACTGCAGGCTAATACAAGAAATGAACGTACCAAAAAACTCTTTTTTTGAAAAAAATAAAAATAAAAATAAATAAATAAAAATAAATATAAGAGGTGGAGAGCAAAAAAAGAAAAAAAAAATTAATATCGTTTAAAATTTATCTCTAACTGAAGTTGAAAACTTTAAACTTACAGTAAATGTAAAATTTAGCAAAATTAGTAGTTTGTTAAATAATGTAGAAGTTAGACAGTAGAAGTTAAATAATATGAATAAACATTATTTCAGATTTAAAATTAAATAAAAACGAATCTAATACTTTCTTCTTACGCTTATAGAAGAAATTACATATCAGAAAGATCCAATTAAAAAAAAAGAAAAAGGAAGGAAATATTTTGGGAATCTGCATATACAGTAGGCTGCCAGAAATTCGCACATTACAATCAATATAAACAAATGAAATTCACAGTAAAGATTCCAAGGGAAAGAAAATGAAGATAGTACTTAATTCAATGGTTATATTTTAGGTGCCGAATCTAATGAGACAGATAAAGGCAATTTTATTTGAGGTCTAGGTCATTTATGTTTGAAATAAATTAATAAAAAAAAAAAAAAGTTTTATTTATATTTCTAAACATAGTGATATATTTATATATATATTATAATGCACAATTCAATTATATCAAATGTTTTTATACTTAAATTTTGTATCTTACCTTATAAGGCAAATTTTTATTTTTTAATTTAAAAAACATTATGCAATGTGAAACTTCGTATATTTTTAATCTTTAACTGCATTTTATTCTTATTGTTATTATTATTCTTATTATTATGCATATTTTACATACTTATTTACATTACTATTATTTTAAAATAATCATTATATTATAAAAACTCTAATTCAGGGAGGATTAAATTAAGGGACTAACTAATAACTTAACTAATTTAAGGGGGAAAAAAACTGAAATCCACAAAGTTAAAAAAAAATTGTACAGTTTTTGGCCCCGAAGTGTGCGGATTTTTTTTTTTTTTTTTTTTTTTTTTTTTAGTATGCTGTATATATGAATAATTAGATAGATAGATAAAATATAATGATCTCTTTCTATACAAATGCAGGGTAAGGGAAAGTAGTGTGAATGCCGCACCATATTATTTATTATTCAAATTAATAGATTTGTAAATTTGGTACACATAAATTTGTTGGCCTGAATAATATTGAAGGGATGAGTTATATTATGCAGCAATAAGTGAATGACTACATTTTTTCATATTTTTCACGCGATTTTTGAGTAGCTTTGATTTAAAATTATTTCACTATTAGAGTTTTAGTATACTTTATAAAATATTTTCTTTGAATAATAATTTAAGAAAAAAAAAATAAATAAATGAAATATGAACTTTTATCAAGTAAACTATTTTGATTACTATTATTTCCGCAATGGATATTTATTTTTTCAATTGTTAGAATCAGATATTATCCTGTGATATCAATTTATGACTGTTTGTTATTCTACTTTTAATTATAATTCATTTATTAAAATAAATGAATATTTCATGATGACGTTTTTTAACACTTTAATTTTTTAATAAAAAAAAAACTACTTTATTTTTAGCACATATATATAAAAAAGGCGGAATAAACTTACTACATCTAAATTCTGTAGTTCAGATGGCATATTTTGAATACTTTTATTATTATACAACATCCTGCTTAAGACGGTACGGTTAAAGAGGATTAAACTTATTATTTAGGCGCCTAAAATTTTCTGCAGGACTATATGGTAAAAAAGAAATATTCTGGTGTGGCACTCACATAACTTTCTCTTACCCGAAATTCATTACCATAATGACAGATTGTACATTAAAGAATAAAATAACAAATACTGTTATATAAATGTTCATTAGAAATAATTTAAAATAGACGGAAAACATGTTTTTCGGATTCAAGGAACTTCAAAACGTGTAAGTATAACAAAAACACAATTTCGAAAAGTTGACCGAAAAGCAAAAGTTTATCTACCATACATATGGATAAGAGAAAGTAAAAAGTTAAAATGTAGATAGTAATTACCGTAAATAAATTTAGAAAAAATTATTAAAAAAAAATAAAATTAAGCGGGCATAAATTAAAATAGCCATATATAATAGTGAAAATTAATGCTTGTCAAAACTGTCCGTAATATTATTCATACTAGACTATATTAATTTATATATTTCAATTATATTTGGTGGAAACAAATTATTACTTTACTGTTTTTGATATTTATAAACCAAACTTATATAAATTAAATCCTTTATATTATATTTTTAAATATTATCAACTCGGTAAAGTTATACTGAATGATGATCAGATCATAATCATAAATGGATCGTCTTTTGGAATGCACGGTAGTCATTCATACTGTCAAGATATTAGAAATATGTATAGGATCATACGCATCCAAGAAGCATGAAAACAGTGGGGTGGGGGGGGGAGGAGAGAAAAGAAAAAAGAGGAATGAAACAACGAAACTAATAATACACACAAACAAATGCTATTTTCTTCCATTCTTTTCTCTTTTTTTTTTTTTTTTTTTTTTTTTTTTAGAATATAAATACATATAATCTATAAAATGTTATAACAGATTACTAAATTATCAGATGAATCCCT
Source organism: Salticus scenicus (assembly GCA_963930645.1). Lineage (NCBI taxonomy): Eukaryota > Metazoa > Arthropoda > Arachnida > Araneae > Salticidae > Salticus > Salticus scenicus. Next base: position 246,066,021 of record OZ005652.1, read on the forward strand.
TATGATTTGGAGATTATCATAAACGGAAATGCTGGTCATAAAGGAAAATTTGTCCATTTTGATTTTTTTTTTTTTTTTTATCTTTTGGAATGCACGGTAGACAATCATAAGAACCTCTAATATTGAATATATATTCCTTGGGAAAATATGTTATTGCATTGCATGAGATGCTTTAGATAAATGCTATTTTATCTCCAGTGTTTTTCCGCAATATTTAAACGAAGATTAATTGCAGGGCTCATTCGAGACTCAGCAGTATGAAAAACCCAGTGTCTCTCCCCCCCCCCCCACCACCACCACCTCCTCCAAATTAATGTCTTACACACAACATGTTGAATAAAATTGCTTCATATTAGTTTAATTCATTTTAAATAAAAACGATTACACTTTGTTAGATCTACAGTTTAATTACAAAAGTACTTTTAAAATTTAAATGTATAATATAGAATTATATATATAATCAGCTATCTTTAGAAGTGAAATACACAAATTACTTTCAATAGAAAAACTAGTCTTTCTTTGTATTTTTTTCCTCCATTCTTTATTTTTAAAATTAATTTATATTAAAGTTAATCAGGATAACTTCCATCAAAATTTTATTTATTTTCCATTCACATATATAGAGTAATCCAATCATCATGCATTTTAATTCTACTAAATAATATAAATTTAAATAAAGGATGAGGGCGATGCAAAGAGAAAGCCATATAATTAATCCATTGTTTGTTAATATTCTAAAATTCTATAAAGAAATATTTTTTTTTTCAATAAATAAATAAAAACTGTTATTCAATAAAATAGGAAAATAAATTAAAATACTAAAATATTATGTCTAACATACATACTTCTTACAAACGCGAGGGTGAAAATATTTTATTTCTTGCTTCCGTAGAAAACAAAATCAAATATATGTCATTAAAATCATGAAAATTTCTTTCTCATTTATTAATTTTATTGACACAGCAGTTTTGTATTAAATGTTGAATAACACTGCTCGGCATGAAAATTTTCTCTGACATCATTTCTTCATATTGTTATGTAAAATGACCTTCTGATCAGCATGAATAGTATCATATCTCGATTTTTTTTTTTTTTTTTTCTGCCGCACAGTGTAATTTAGCTATAAAATGTCTCAATTACTGATTGAAATGATTCCTTCTGCAGATGATCACATCTAACTTCTTGAGCTACAAAGCATAATTATTATCAAATAATTTTCAGCCCATGCATTTTACTAAACATATATTATCATTTAATCTTTTAACATACATTAGCTTCGCAGTAAAATTAAACATCCAACATTTTTTTATGCAACAATTTTAAAAATACTTTTCACAATTGATTTTTAAACATTTGTTCTTTCTGTTTGTTAGAGATCATTTCTACGTTCAATCCCAGATACGCTCGTCGGCTTACCTGTTCAGAGTTTTTAGCGATTTCTTACAAAACTTGCGTAAATACGGGCTAGGATCCTTAAAATGGCCCAACGGTAGGCATACATGTGGGAACCTAGCGCATTCAATTAGATTTAATGTCCCAACACAATTTTCGTTAGACAGCAGCACTACTCCGAAATTCATCAAATGATGTTTCTTAGAAAGCCATATGTAGAAGTCATTTTAAATATCTTAGTAAGCGCGATAGCGCCTTTCTGCTTTGTTAATGAATTCGTGCTTGCCTTTTACACCTGATGAAGTGATGTACTATTATTTTGACTTGAAATAACTGTTGCAAGTTTTGTAACTAATAAAGCTTCCTAGCAATGATATTTATTTATCAGGTTAATGATATTTGAATGTAATTAGTTTAACATATACATGTTTCGAACAAGTTATTTCTTAAAACCGACCTGACGAACCTAACGAACATTATCGTTCAAAATAATAAATAATTTGTTTATTGATGTTGCCATTTTACGAATAAGAATCTGTTGTTTTCTGCAAATTACCTTAACCCTTTCATTCCCAATTTTTTCTCTCCATAGAACAATAAATCTTATATTTAGTCATAGGAGTAATAGTAGAGTACGAATTAATATAGCTAACAAATCAACTGAGAGGTGTTTATTTATGTTTAATATAACCACTGATGCCATTAAAAATCATAAATTTCATATAAATAAAAATGTCAAAATTTTGGAAGAAGTACATATTGTAATTAATTAAAATATAAATTATAAACATTAAAAAATTAAATAAAAAATATTTCAACGAGTTAATTTACTTAACCCTTTATATCCCAAATTACCTTATTTTACGAAAAATAGTTTGAAACTTTTTTATTATATTTTTTTGCTCCATGAGAAACATCTCATATTAAATTTACTTTAAACTATAGCTTAACTATAGGGAGTTTGAAGTTCCGATGAAATCCCGCAGTAAATTTAAGTTATAGTGAGGATTTTTTTTTCTTTTGTTTGATGGGACTTTAAAGTCCCGGTGGGATACAAAGGGTTAAAATCAATTTAAATCAAGAATGTTTTATTTAATTTTATAAATGCAGAATATTTTATTAATAAGAAAAATAATCTTTATTCGATTATTTAACAAAGCAAAATGTGCAGTTTTTATCGAATATGTTGAAATTAGTTGAAAAACAACAAAATTAATTTTCATGGACTAAAAAAATAATTTCACGCTCGATTATAAGAAATATATTTCAAAATTTATTTCTTCTTGCAAGTTCAAATTACTAAACACTGATCTACATAAAATTTAAAACAAATTTCTTCATCTCTCACCACGTGATATTTATATAAATTTGAAACGTCTCCAAGAAAAATAGAGCTGATTTTTTTTACTCTTTATTGTATAACCATGTATTCGTTTATCTTTTTATATTATTCATTTCTCTCAACGTAATTTAATTCTAAATATTTAATTTATTATTAACTAGCAAGCCCGTCCGAATTTTTTGCACTTTATTTCTTTGTAACATTTAAAATTTAAAATTATTAATATTATTTAATTTTAAACCATAAAAACGTCATGTAGTTTACATATGCATGAACGAATTTATTATTTAACTTTTTTTTTTTCACGTGAAAGCATATTGTAATCATCGAGGGTGAAAAAGGGATTCCTTTTCATTTGGGAAAAGTGGGCCATTTTACTTTCTTATGGATATTTTTCATCGAGTTAATATACACGGGAATACACATAGATAATTTAGCTAATAAAATTTATGAATAATTTATGTACTAAAAGAGAATGAAAAACTCTAGATACCCATTTTTCATCCTTTTCTTTTTCCTTTTTTTTAATTAACTATAGTATACTCATATCTGCACAAAACTGACTTTCTTTCGGCATTTATTATTATACTTCTTTGAGATAAAAATCGTCTGCATTCATCATGGAAAATAATTTTAATAAATTATAATTAATAAATAATTTGTATTGCGTAAATTTGTATAAGATTATATATAAAAGAAAGTCTTGTGGTGTCCACAACATATTAGTTATGTATTAAACTTCCGCGGATGCTAACTACATTTAAAAGAATTTTGAAAATTTCATATTACTTACTAATATAAAATCATCTTAAAATTTAAAGAGAGTATTTCATCAAATATAAAGACAGTAATTGTTTCATAATAATAATAAAGAACTGATTATAAAAATGATATTTTTCATAAATTACTTGAATATAACTTATCTATGAAAACTTATCCCATTTCTTTTCATATATTTATTACAACACTTAAAAGCCGTACAATATTTCGGCATTTTAAAAATTCATTAACATTCTACTCGATTATTATTTCCGAGTTTTATACTCCCTATTGTCTGATGCCAAAACTTTTTTCGGCATCAAATATCTTTGCACGATAACATGGGGATGATACTATATCTATGCATTTTATACTGGGGGAAAAAATAATAATTCGTAATTTTATTTATTTATTTTATTATTATTATTATTTATTTGTTTATTTGTTTATTTATTTTATTTGTTTATTTGTTTATTTGTTTTATTTGTTTATTTATTATTATTATTATTATTATAATTTTTTTTTTTTTTTGGCAACAATTAAAAATTTATATGTCCATTTTTAAAACTTCTACCAAGTTATTATTTTCATATTTTAATTAATTTTAAAAAATCTAATAAAAATTTCGTTACAAATAAGGTACCAAATGAAAGGGGCTTTTTTTTCAGAATCCGTCTGCTTAATTAAATTATCGATCGGACAATTAGATTTTTTTAAATTAACTAAAGTATGGAAAGCTGGTGGCAACTTGCGTCAACACACAGACAAACAGACTCAAAAATCTCTTAGCCATTAATATATATAGAGAGATATTTTCCACGACGCATTAAAATTCCACATATTAAGGCTGTACATCAGTCAGATAGCTTCCTTTCTCCCTTCCCATGCTATCCAATGGGATTTTTGTTGCTTCGTTTTATAAAAATATCTCATTGAAAAATGAACTTTTTCGAATTCTGCTTTTTGAATATTACTCTTTGAACAGATCGCCTTTTAGCTTAGTGAGCAATTTTTCTAAAAATTTAATTTAAATATTTTATTTCAATAAGTAAATTATGGACTCTAAGTTTGGATCTCTAAGTAAAATATTAACACTTATTTTTTCGAAAAATTGCTCACTAAGCTAAAAGACGACCTGTTCAAAGAGTAATATTCAAAAAACAGAATTCGAAAAAGTTCATTTTTGTATGAGATATTTTTATAAAACGAAGCAACGGAAATCCCATTGGATAACATGGGAAGAGAGAAAGGGAGCTATCTGACTCATGTACAGCCTTAAGGCGATTTTTCCGTTAAGTTATCTTCCTTCATTATTAATATATATACATATATATTTTCATTTGAAATGAATCATGGAAAAAATTTTAATTTCTTTATTCCAATACATTGTTTAAGCTTTGACATAGCTTTCAGTGGAACTTTTCCTTACGGGAAACTTGAGCTTTTATTATTAATTTTGTATCAAGTATCTTTTTTCCTTTACCAAAAAAATAAATAAATAAATAAATAAATAAATAAAAAATAATAATAATAATAACTTCGAAGACTCTAGACATGTTACAGCTACAAGATTGATTTCAGGAAACTTTACAAGAAAATAATAATAATAACAAATAAATAAACAACTTATCATAGAAAATTACAATATTAATATTAAAAAAAAAAAAAAAAAAAAAAAAAAAATAGTGCATATATTATTGAAAACGGCATGACGCTTCAAAATAAAGCATATAATTTATAAAATATGCAATCAATTTTTTACATAATTTTTTTCTCTTTCAACACCCCCCCTCCACACACATCAAAATAAATAAAGAACAAAACTCTATCCATATATATATATATATATATATATACGAACGACTAATTTTAAATGTTTTTATTTTGTTTCAATCTACTTGTCTTAACCATTATATAAAGTTTATTTATTTATTTGTTTTTATAATTAGCTTAACTTTTAAAGATAGTTCTTAGGGGATGTATTTAAAGAGATTTGATGTGCTGCATCTTTTTCAGGAATACATAAATCTGAGGAAAATAGATTCGTTTTATTAGTATTATACATAAATTACACTTTAAAATTTTCAGTCTTAACTATACTTAGAAATATCTATGCGCTATTTTTTCTGAAAAATAAAGCAGTGTTTCCTTTTCCCTCAAAAATCATCGTAACTTAACTGAGAGGTATATTTGGGTAAAGGATTGTCAACTTCTATTGTGATAAGATTTCCATTGTATTGATACACACCTCTTTCAACAAAGAGATTAGCCCTCTGTGTGTGGGGGAAAAATATTTCTTCTCAACTCTAGAGCTCCTAAAGTGCAACTCTGAATTCTAAAGACAGGTGTTTATTTTTTAGTATACGGTAAACATTTCAGGTATTTTTATTGCAACCATAGAAAGAAAGTCGTAACGTCGAAAGAGTTAATATGATGTATATTATGTAAAATTATTTTGGTCACTTTGGGTGTGTAGGGGTACTGTTATGCTGCTATCATATTTTCTATTCACAGGCAGACTATATTTCAGTTTCTATGTTATATAAAGGGATCAAACTTCCTATGTGAGCTACATATTATAAAAAAAAAAAAAAAAAAAAAAAAAGCTAATTCGATTTAAATGCATATCGGTCCACAGATGGTATTGTTAACATTTTTTGCGTATTTTCAGAGAGCCATGTCACCATCTATCTAGTAGTTAAAACTGCACCGACATGCAATGCAAAGTATGAATTGTGAGAAGTTACGCTGATTACATTTTTGTGCATATCAATCGGTGAGATACCCTGTTATAAACAATGACATAGAACATATTTTGTGATGACCACAACATAGGATTTTTATTACTTTCTTCATATTCAATCGAAAAAAGTTTTGATTTCGTAAACATTTTAGACTTCATTTTTTCGATGGATTTACACTTTTTAAGAGGTCCAGAACACGATTAAACCATTTTTAAAAAATATTTGTCTGTCCGTCTGCCAGTACATGTGACAAAAAATTTGTGGCAACTATATCTCAGAAAATACAGAGCAAAATTTAATGTAAATTAAAATGCAGTTGCACCTTACATAAATTAATGCCTATCAACTTTTGGTGCAAATCGCTCAACAGATTGCGCTACTATACTGCGATTTTTTCCAATTTAGGGAAGGCTATATCTCAAGTTCTGTAGTAAGTAATCAAACAAACCTTGGTAAGATGGTTATTATAACACATTATACTGATTCAATTTGGGTGCATATCGACTAATAGGTAGCGCTTTTTACAATTTTTTTTTCAAGGAAAAGTTATATTTTATATTTTACTGTATATAAATGCACAAAACTTAGTATGTAAGAAATGAAGATTATGAAACCCTTTATTAGTTCAATTTGGGTGCGTATCACCCGACAGGTAACGCGTATGTGCTGCAATTTATCTCAAAAATAGGAAGGTTAAATCTCAACTTTTAAGACATATACATGCATCAAACTTAATGTATGAGATAACCATTATGGAAACGGATGCCAAAATTAATTTAGGTGTATATCGGTAGACAAGTGGCCCTGCTATTATTCACTTTCTTTAATTTTATGTATTTCAACATTTCAGCTTATGTTGATCAAATTCCATGTGTTAAACCTTTATCGTGAGGTACTAGACACACACACAGACAGACACATATACAGACCATTCGCTAAAAACATGATTTTCGTATTCAGATGACCCCAAAACATGTAAATATAAAAAAAAAACTCACGTTCGAAAATATGACCCTAAAACAATACTTTCTCTACCTTATGGGTAAAAGAAAGTGTTGATTCATGGGAAGCGGTAAAGGCGACAGCCGATCATAAGTAGACAGTCATGTGACCAGAAAGAGAAGAAAACTCATTCTTTTTCTTTTTTTTTATTATTGATTCTGTTGTTCTCTCTGAACTATTCGAAAAAACTGAAGTAACATTATTCTTGAATTGACATTCTAATATTCAGGCTGCATTCGTACAGCCAAGTAATCCATTAATTGTTATATTATTAAAACAATAAGTATTCTTCTGTTTATTCTTTATAACTCATTCAAGGCATAAAAAATGCCTTTATACGTATTCTGAATGTTTAAACCTGTGCTAAAGTTTGTGAAAGATTCTGTTTTCATTTATAAAATTCTGAAAGAAAATCTCTGATTAAAATCAGCTATAGAAAGTAATCGGATTTCATCTTTACTGACTTGCCTAAAATGTTTTTTCACGCGACCAGAGGAAATGCAGGAGAGAGGTGAGTTAGCTTTTCTTAATATTATGCATGCTGAAACTTATTTCGTTTTAGTAAAATGTTTTTGATGCAGGTCAATTCTTTATGCATGAATCTAGTTATAATTAATCAACATGTTTTTGGTCCGTCCTAGAGCCATGAGTCTATCGATGATTTATATAGATATATAAAAAATAACTATATATATTTAATATGTATTTGATATTCTTATTCTTATTCGTAATCATTTATTCTTAAAATGATTTATTTTTGTTCTTGAATGTTTGTTCTGTAATTCGAAGGCCTATAGTTATGTGTATTTAAACTTATATATTCTAAAATGCCGAAATTATCTAAGCAAGTTTTATTATTTGAAAATTTATGTAAGGAAATCGATAGTTTTAGAGATAGAGTAAAGGGGTGTAGTAAAGATGAACAATCTAAGGTTAAATTATTAAAAACCAAAGTTCAATCGTATGATCATGAAATCGCGGAAATATTTAAAAATTTATCCGCTAAAGAGAATGAGGATTATATGGATATGTATTTGAGATATAAGGGAGTAGTTTTTGATTTACTGGTGGAGTTAGAGGACAAAACAGAAGTAAATGCGTGCGATTCAGATACTCACGTGGAAAATAAAGATGAGAAAAATGGTAAATCGTCTCTTATTAAATTACCTAATTTTGATCTTCCAAAATTTTTTGGTGAAACCGAAAATTGGATTTCTTTTAAAGAAATTTTTAATTCGACAATTCTACAAAATAATCAGTTATCCAAAATTGAAAAATTGCAATATTTACATTCTTCAGTGCGCGGAAACGCAGCTAAATTAATTCGAGGATTCGCTCTAAAAGAGGAAAATTTAGATCAATGTTGGGAAATATTAAATGAAAGATATGAAAATAAAAGACAATTAGCACTGAGTCAAATTAACAAAATATTTTCTATGAAAATTGTAAAAGCAAACAATGCTAAAACTTTACTTGAGTTATTAGATACTTGTAACGAAGCCGTCAGAAACTTAAAAACTTTGGGTTTAGATTCTAATGCGTTAAGCGACTTAATTATAATAAAATTCATGATGGGGAAATTGGATGAATCGTTAAAACAGAGATGAGAATTAATGTTGGATAGTGATAAATTGCCGGATCTTGATCTTTTTAGGAAATTCGTTGAGCGCGAAGCGCGCGGTGTTGAAGAGATAAAATGTAAACAAGACGTAAAATTCACTAATTCGAAGAAATCAAACGTATTGAGTACAATTGTGAAAAAGGAAAATACGTGCATTCTTTGTAATGAGCGTCACGCGCTATTTAAATGTCCGACATTTAATTCAAAACCGGTTAAAGAAAGATGGAAATTTGTTGAATTAAATAAGTTATGTCAAAATTGCTTACGCCAAAATCATAGGCTGGAGAATTGTAGGATAAACATTAATTGTAAAAATTGTGCAGAAAATCACCATACGCTATTGCATGTTTATAGTAGAAATATAAATTCTGAAAGGGCGAATCATGTATCGCCAGACATTTCAGTTTCTAATAGTGCTCAGTTTTATTCTAGTAATGTTTTGTTATCTACAGCACTAATTAAGGTTAAATCGAATAAAGGAAAAATTGTGCATTGTAAAGCCTTGATAGATAATGCTAGTCAAAATTCATTAATTACTAAGGAATGTGCTAAGCGACTAAATTTGCCCTTACGGAGCACGTCGCATAGTATAATAGGGATTAATTGCGTTTTAGCAGAAACTGCTCTCAACGAAACAGAATTTAAATTCACTCCGCATTTTTCGTCGGAGTCATTTTCAGTCAGCGCTTTTATAGTTGATAGGGTTACCTCACCTCTCCCTAATTTCCAACTACCGCAACATGATTGGCCACACATAAAGGGATTACAACTAGCGGATCCCAATTATGACGTTAGTGGTCCAATCGATATTCTTCTTGGGGCAGAAATAGTCGCCTCAATCTGCAATGGCAGTCCAATTCAAGGTCCAGCAGGAACTCCTACAGCATTCCCCACAAAGCTGGGTTACCTCCTTTCAGGACGAATAAACAGTTTTCAATGTACAAATATCAGTTTAATATGCCATATGACTATTGATGATGATATCAACAACACTTTAAAACAATTTTTTGATACAGAATCAATTCCAAATGTAGAATCAAAAAAGATAGAAAATGATCCTGTGGAAAATATTTATGTGAACACAACTAAAAGAAATAGTCAGGGAAGATATGTCGTTCATCTACCGTTTAAGCCAGATAAGGCACTAGGTGACAGTAAGTCAGGTGCTATTTCAAGATTTCTTTCCATTGAAAATAAAATTAAAAAGAACACACAATTAAAGAGGGAGTATTCGAATTTCATGAACGAATATATAAATTTAGGTCATATGACAAAATTAAATCCAGCTGAAATTAATGAAACGCCACATTATTATTTACCGCATCATGCGGTGGTAAATGAAAACTCTGAAACAACAAAATTACGTGTAGTATTTGACGCCTCGTTTAAAACAACAAATAACAAATCTTTAAATGACATTTTATATATTGGTCCTAAACTACAGTCAAATATTTTTGACAATTTAGTAAAATTTCGAGCCAACCCTGTAGCGTTCAGTGCAGACATAGCTAAAATGTATCGGCAAATCTTAATTGAAAGGAAACATAGAATCTACCAAAGAATTGTTTGGAGAGAATCTCCCAATGACCAATTATCCTTTTACGAATTGAATACTGTCACCTACGGAACAGCTTGTGCACCCTATTTAGCGTTACGCACCCTTAAGCAATTATGTGAGGATGAGGGACAAAATTTTCCATTGGCAGCAGAATTTGCCAAGGAAAATTTTTACATCGACGACTTATTGTCAGGGGCACAATCCCTTCAATTAGCAAAAGATAGAATAATGGAGCTGCAGGCTCTAATGCAAGCTGGAGGTTTTAAACTTAGGAAATGGGCTTGTAGCCATCCAGAAGCGCTCTCTGATATTCCAGAGGAAGATAAGGCTAATTCGGTCATTCATTTTTTTGAGGATAAAGAAAAAATAAATCAAAGAGTACTAGGAATGTTCTGGGATTTAAGTGAAGATACTCTTCAAGTTAGAACCTTAGCTGATCAACAAATTAATACGAAAAGACAGTTGCTCTCCGTAATTGCGCAAATTTATGATCCCCTCGGAATTATTTCGCCATCTACAATAACCTTAAAACTCATTCTACAAAAATTGTGGAAGTTGCAATCAACGTGGGATGAGCCTATACCTCCAGATATTTTGCAAGAATGGAAAACTTTTTATAATGAAATTAATGAGTTTAAATCTATGTCCATTCCACGCTATGTAGGTTCAAATACTAAAGATTGTACAGTTGAACTGCATGGCTTTTGTGATGCCTCTCCGAGGGCGTATGCGGCAGTCGCATATTTAAAGATCATAACAAATACGATTCAGGTATATCTAATTGCTGCTAAAACTAGAGTCGCACCCATAAAAGCACTCACTTTACCGAAATTAGAATTGTGTGGGGCTGTACTCGTAGCTGAGTTAATTTGCAATATTCAAAAATCCCTTAAATTTACTCATTCGACATACTGGTATACTGACTCTTCTATTGTATTAAACTGGATAAATAATCCTTCAAACAAAGGAAATAGTTTCGTGGCCCATAGAGCTACCAAAATCAGAGCTCTTACTCAATTAGAATTTTGGAGACATATCCCAGGAAAAGAAAACCCGGCCGATTGTGCCACACGCGGATTGTCCCCGGCTAAGTTGAAAGCTAGAACTGAGTGGTGGGAAGGGCCAAAATGGCTCCATAGTTTTGAGCTACCACCAATGTGCACATTACATTCAGTTTCCGTTCAGAAACAAACTCATCAACATTCGACAGATTCAAGTTCTAAGCCTACACTTTCTAATAACACTTTCATATCACATATCACGAAATACTCTAACTATCTAAAACTTTTAAGAATTCTAGCTTATGTTTTGAGATTTATCAATAAAATTAAAACCAAATCAAAGGAAAGTGGTCCTTTAAAGGCCATAGAGCTAAATCAAGCGGAAATGTGGCTTGTAAAAGTTATTCAAAATGCAGAATTTAGTGATGAAATTGCCTTACTAAGGAAAGGCAAACTTTTAAAACCTTCACACCATCTATTCTGTCTTGATCCTTTTCTGGATGAAGCAGGCATTCTTCGTGTTGGAGGACGCCTGCGGAACCACCCATCCTTACGATTTCAAGAAAAACACCCCATATTACTTCCCAAAGCAAATCACGTTACTTCCTTGATAATAACATATTATCATAACTTAAGCTCCCATGCTGGTCCCAATTTAGTACTTTCACTCCTTAGAAACAAATTTTGGATTCCCCACGGACGCTCCACCGTAAAATCAGTATTAAGACAGTGTATACTCTGTTTTCGACTGTCAGCTAAGCCAATAATTCCAAAGATGGGGGATCTACCCTCAGAAAGAATCACACCCATTCGGCCTTTTTCGAAGGTTGGTGTCGATTTCGCGGGACCAGTAATGACAAAATGTCAACATAAACGAAAAGCGACAACCCTTAAATCATATATTGCCCTTTTCATCTGTATGGCTACAAAGGCAGTGCATCTTGAATGTGTTTCAAATCTTTCTACAGAAGCCTTTCTCGCAGCCTTGAAACGCTTCATAGGTAGGCGTGGATACCCCTCTGACATATTTTCGGACAATGGCAGAAATTTTGTCGGAGCCCATTCTTACCTAAAACAGCTATTTTCTTTATTCAAAGAAGAAAAATTACAAAATTTTGCTTCCCAACACCAAATAACCTGGCACTTTATTCCCCCGTATGCTCCAAATTTTGGGGGACTCTGGGAAGCGTCGATAAAATTAGCCAAACATCATTTGGTAAAAATCACACAAGGCGCAATTTTAAATTTTGAGGAACTGTCCACTCTTCTATGTCAAATAGAGGCTGTTATAAATTCGCGGCCTCTAACACCATTGTCCAATGCTCCTAATGATATCGCAGCTTTAACACCAGGACATTTCTTGATTGGAACTGCATTATTAGAATTGCCAGAACTGCCATTAACCAACAATTCTCTTAGTCTTTCTTCTAGGTATAAGCTCTTATTGCAGATGAAGGAAACGTTTTGGAAGAGGTGGAAAGCACAATACCTGCCAACATTGCTGCATAGATCCAAAAGAACCAACAACCACCGTCACAGCTTTTCTCCAGGGGAACTCGTCATCCTGAGGGATAAAGCATCACCTCCACTCCATTGGGATCTCGCCAGAATCATCAAGTTGATTCCCGGACCTGACGGAATCGCCAGGGTCCTCCAACTTAAAACCTCTTCTGCTGGAACTCTGATTCGACCGGTTACGCAGGTGATCCCCTTTCCAAGTATTTCGACTCCTGCTCCGGTGCCTTCCCGCCCCCCCCCCCAGCCTGTTGATTCATGGGAAGCGGTAAAGGCGACAGCCGATCATAAGTAGACAGTCATGTGACCAGAAAGAGAAGAAAACTCATTCTTTTTCTTTTTTTTTATTATTGATTCTGTTGTTCTCTCTGAACTATTCGAAAAAACTGAAGTAACATTATTCTTGAATTGACATTCTAATATTCAGGCTGCATTCGTACAGCCAAGTAATCCATTAATTGTTATATTATTAAAACAATAAGTATTCTTCTGTTTATTCTTTATAACTCATTCAAGGCATAAAAAAATGCCTTTATACGTATTCTGAATGTTTAAACCTGTGCTAAAGTTTGTGAAAGATTCTGTTTTCATTTATAAAATTCTGAAATAAAATCTCTGATTAAAATCAGCTATAGAAAGTAATCGGATTTCATCTTTATTGACTTGCCTAAAATGTTTTTTCACGCGACCAGAGGAAATGCAGGAGAGAGGTGAGTTAGCTTTTCTTAATATTATGCATGCTGAAACTTATTTCGTTTTAGTAAAATGTTTTTGATGCAGGTCAATTCTTTATGCATGAATCTAGTTATAATTAATCAACAGAAAGTAATAATAATAAATAAATAAATAAATGGCAAAGTATTCTTAAAAATTCATTGAATTATTGTAAAATGTGCAATTTGTAACTGAAAATATTTATTTTAATAGCATTTGCTAGAATCAGAATTATCTGTAATTCAGAAAAAAAAAAAAAAAAAAAAAAAAAATGAAATAAAATTTCCGGAAGAGATCTAGATTCACAGATAATCTATTTTAATAGCCGCCAGTTTGACTCCGCTGCTTAGAAAACCAGACATCCTATCGTAAATAATAACTTAATATTCGGCTATGCTTTTGTCATCGATGATTTTAGCACTGCGATATTTTTGCGGCGATGTTTTTTTCCGGCGATGTTATGACGCGATACCGTAAGGTTTGGGGTTATCTTATAATTATTTTCAAAAGTTTAATTAGGTTTATGTCTTGTTTATGTTTTTATTTTATTTATTTATTTATTTATTTTTAATCATTCGTTTGTTTAACTCTTGGTAACTCCTATGCAGTAACACTTTTAAATATTTTTTATTATTGAATTCAACTCAATAAATAACGGTGTTTTATCTTGGGTCAAAATTATATCGACATGATTTGATTAATTATAAGCAAAAGCTCTTTAAGATTAGTTTATAAAATATATAATCAATATAAAGGACTATTTATGTGATCCCCGATTTCAGGAATTGTTTGTTGAATTTGAACTTTGGGAATAAGAAAAGGAATTTAAAGTAAATTTAAAAACCAAATGCTGACATATTCACCATAATGAAAAAAAAAATAAATAAATAAATAAATATATATATACATATATATAAAAGTATTAATCGGAATGAACCCATAACACTGAAATACTTACAATGGAAATTAAACCTATAATTATAACAAAGTTTTTAAGAATTAAGTAATTATGTGTGATTTTAAAGCGTATTATATGCATATGCGTGTGCATCCATGCATGTTATACATGCGAGAATGAAGATAAAGATTCATGTGTGTATACGTGTATGCGTGCGTACAGATTTATGTGCATGCATGTGCCGTAATGTGTGCGTTTTTGTTCGAGTGCATGTGTACCTACGTGTGCTGATGTATGTCGTACAGATATGAATTTGAGTGTGTGAGCATTTGTGTGAATGCGCGCGAATCTGTATTTGTTTGTTTGCCTATGAGTGCGTGTGTTTTTATGTGTGAATGTCTAAGATCGAGTGCATTCGCGTTCCTGCGTTTTATTTGGGAATGCGTGTGCATGTTTGTGTACAGATGTAACAATATCCGGTGGTTGGGACAGTGTTTCATTCTACAATAATTTGAAATCTGGCCTTCAGATTTCTGATGCCGGGTATGAGCATCGGTTGAAGAGCAGGTTTGTTTATAGGGTTTCTGAAATCGTTTTAAGTCGTAGATTCAGGTCAAATCAACCAGAGTGTACAAGTCATAGTCGTAGGGATATAACTCGAATTCTCAAACCCCTCTTAAAATGTGATGTTTCTTTCAAGTCATTTCCAGGGAACAAGTAGCAACAATTTTATCACTGATTGAAAACAAAGCTTTTATAAGCTAAAAAATAAAATAAAAATAAAGAATCATTTAAGTTCTTTTTTTTTTTTTTTTTAAATGAAGAAAAAAAAAGAAAAGAAAATATTTAAAAATGTATGTTTTAAAGCGGATTTGGTGATGTTAATAAAAATTCACGGGGATTTTCGGATAAAAAGACATATTATATCAATATATCCTTTAAACTTTCAAAACATTACACAGGTGAATATAGCTGTGACAAAGAATTTAAAAAATCAAAATCCAAAATGTGCCAGTTTTTATAAGTGAAAACGGTATTTAATTTTTAAATTTGATCATTACCTTTATTTTTTTAATTTATGTATATGCTTCAATGCTGCACATCTATAAACAAATTAAAAGAATTTGCTAGTTTGATGATAAAAATGATTTCTTTAAATTTAAACCATAAAACAAACAGCTAAAATTTTAACAGTTATTTCAGATCAACATTATTTTAAATATCGTCTATTTGTAATATTCTGGAAGTTTTTCAACTCGAATCTATTCAGATATTAGAGTACAAGCTTAGTCACCATTCCCTCTGATTACTCAATTAAGAATTTCCTTACTACCATTTCACTAATAGCCTATTTCAATAATACGAGACTCAATTAAATTTAGTCCATTTATTTAAAGACGCCCGAACAGAGCTTGTATATTGATTTTAATGAATTTATTTACGGTGCTTTTAGTATTATTCTAAATTAAATTTTAAAATAGAATTATGTATTAAGCTATATATTTTATTGCTCAGTTATGTCTAAGAATATATGTGCATTTTCCTTTTATGATACGAAATAAATGTGAACATTAAATCTATGAAGTTGAATTTAAAAGCAAAACTGTAAAATATATTCTTGATATATTAATAATGAATATTTTAATCAGCTACATTTTTCTGTATTTTCAAATTATCTACCGACATACTGAAACCGATATGTGGTCACAATTCAAAATAAAATAATCTAGTGTGTCACTCCCACGACATTCTCTTACCCTGCATTTCAGTACAATGAAGACCGATTGAATACTAAGGGGAAAGATAACAAGTACTGTAAATAAACCTGCTTTAAAACAAATACCCTTCATTTAAATATTATACATTTATTTGTAAAACATGCAAGGCTGTCAATAAATTTAAAAGTTTATTCCAAATTAATTAAAAAATTTTCTCCCACAACAAAGTCATAAATTTACCAATCTTGATCAAACGTTTAAAATGGCAACCTCCCATGAACTACAAAATACTATGTTTTAATTTCCTGAAATTGTTTGTTTTGAAGTTATGCTAATAACAAATAAACATTTAAAAGAACCTTTTAAAACTCAAGTTTCGTATTTAAAGAACCTCAGAATACGATATTATACAAATGTAGCTGAAAATACTTTTTAAAAAATGCTTTGTTTACCGTATATGGGTACAAGAAATTGATTTTAATGGCAATTTTCGTCGGCACGGTGCAATGTAATGAAGCACTATATTCAATGGAAAAGAATATTTACGCTTAATTTTAGGTAATCCTGTATATTATATATAAATTATTTACATATCAAATTTTAAACTTAAATTTAGTCTTATATGAAAAATATTTAATACAACTTCATATACACTTCCAGCAATTTCAATGTAAAGATCCAATTTATTGAAATTCTTTTGCGTACACACTGTAAACGAACGATAATTATTTCCACTCCTTATAGTCTACACAACACACGATTTTATACATAGAAAAAATGTTTGCTCATTTTATTTTGTTTAATGTAATTTGAAAATATTAAACTGCATCCATCAGAAATTTCGTGCATAGAAGTATTGTATTTGAATACTCTTGGAAGTCCCTGTACACGAAAAATTTGCTTAATTGTAACGGAAAGTTTACTTTAGCATTCTTATATAATACAGATTAGATGAGTAATTGTTTTTACACGTGTATAGATTAAATTGATAAAATATATTAAACACAGTACTTCACATGCTAAAATCTAAGTCAAAAGACTTAGTTTAAAAGTTTACAATATAAAAGATAAAAAGAAAATCACGACGTTTCGTCCAAGCGTTGCCGCCCGTGGACATCTTCAGGTTTAGTTCTCTTACTGGTTGGTTCGGATGGAACGGTTGGGAGGCACCTGTGACAGCGTCACGCATCCTCCATTACCTAGATGTGGAAACTAACGGAGTGAGAGTCCCGAATAACAATTCACTGCAATGGAGATAGGGGGGGGGGACATAAAAGGTACAATAAAATAATAACAAATAATTTTAGAGCTTATGGAAAGAGGAAACACAATAATAAAAATAAGTAGGATGGTTAAGTACAACTTTACACAACTAGGAGCAAGTTTAGGGATAGTAAGAATATTTTTTTTTTTTAGAGAGCAAATTTTTTAATTTTTTTGGAATTTTATAAACACAATTTTTAATATATATATATTTTTTTTAAACACAAGGATAAAAATAAAACACAATACAAGACAGCACAAGGACGAGGACAGAGTATAATCTCCGAAGAGAAGTCAATGCCCGAAGGCGATAGAAAAGTGAAAAGATAAAGAAGTTAACATAAAAAAGATTAAAGGTGGGAGTTTAGACTGAGGCCCGCTCTGGGTCTGCGTCTATTCAGAGGATCATTATGGTCATATGTTGCGAGTGTGTTCAAAGCAGAGTTATCTAGTGATTCAAGAGCCAAATGGAATTGTATATTTAAGTATTGAATGAAGTCATTAAGTTTTGGAGTTTCAATTTCTTTATAAATGTGAAAATTTCTAACATACCAAGGCATATCAAGAATTTGCCGAATAGTTGAATTTTGAACCCTAATGAGTAACTTGATATGCGATTTGGCAGCATATAACCATACCATACAAGCATAAGTGAGAATGGGTCGTAAGTAGGAAGTGTACAAGAGGAATTTATTTTTAAAGTTTAATTTACTATTCCGAGCTAAGAGGGGAAGTAATTTACTTTTAGCTGCACGGAATTTTTTACGCGTGGTGAGAATGTGTTGTTGAAAAGTGAGAGATTGGTCTATAATAACACCGAGGTATTTACAGTGATTTGACCATGGTAGGGGGCGGCGCCGAGGCTAATTTGGAACTTATCACGTTTGTCAGTTGTCGTAGCATTTCTTCCACGTGAAAAAAGAATAGCTTCAGTTTTGGTAGTATTAAATGCTATTCTCCATTTATAAAACCAGTGAACCAAAATTTTTAGGTGACGGGAAATTGCCGAAATAGCATAACGCCTGTTGACGCTTGAAGCGAAAATACAGGTCGTCTGCAAAAATAGCCAACGAGGTATGAGGGTATCTAGGTATATCGTTAATATAAAGATTAAATAATTTAGGACTAATTTTGGAGCCTTGAGGAACGCCGAAATGGGCAAAAAAGTTCCGTGAAAGAGTGTCTTTCACCTTCACGTGGAAGTTTCTGTCAAGTAGGTAACTATGAATTAACTTAATAAGGGCGGGTGGAAAGTTATAATAAATAAGTTTAAAAATTAAGCCAGAGGTCCAAACTCTGTCAAATGCCTTTTCGATATCAAGAAAAACTGCCGCAGTATATTGCTTCCGAATTTTGCCGGTGGTAATGAGCTCAACTAATCTGTACACCTGGTGTGGGGCTGAAAGGCCATTGCAGAACCCAAATTGTTCTGGGATCATAATATTATTTTCTGCTATATGAGAATCAATTTGTTGAGCAATAAAGGCTTCGAATAATTTACTAAGAACATTCAGAAGGAAATTGGGCGATAACTCGAAGCCCTATCGGGGGGTTTGGCAGGTTTTAGTATCGGAGCAATGACTGCAGTTTTCCAATAAAAGGGGAAATAATTAAATTTAAAAATATTATTGAACAGGTGGGTGATTTTTGGAATATAACTGAATGGTAGATTCTTGAGGGCGTCGTTAGTGATTCCGCTGATGCCTGGGGCTTCTTTGTTTTTAAGTTTTTTGATTTCGCGAATGAAATCACCGTGGGTTACCAAAAATCAGATGGAGGAATGGGGTTATTCAAGAATCTGCTAACAGTAGAATTGACTTCTCTCTCAGTTTCATCACTATCAATAGGGTTGCCTTGGAATTGTGTCTCGAGGTTTATAGCAATAGCATTAGCCTTCTCCTCGTTAGTGTACGCATAGTTCTGGGAATTTGGAATAAGGATAGGGGGCATTGGTTCAAAGTAGCTCTTAAATCTCCTGGCCGCTTTCCAGATGGAGTTATCCTCTGGAGACAGGGATTCAAGGAATTCTTTCCAACTGTCGTTGCGTTTTTTGTTAAGATAATCTTTAAGATCCTGCTGAGCTCTATTGAGAATAATTTTATCTTGAATTCTATTCGTACGTTGCCAAGTTTTCCTGGCTCTATTTTTATTAGTAGTTAGAATGCGGACGTGCGGGTCTAATTGAAAAAATTCATTAGCAGGTTTGGAAGTAGTAGCATAGTCAATAGCAATTTTAATATCATTAGTAATGGTGTTAACCAGGAGATCTATGTCATTGGTGCTATTGATGGTACGAAGGGAGGGTGGAATATCGTTAATAAAATTAGTGAATTGAGTCCAATTAGTACGAGAGATAATTTTGGGGGGGATCAGGGGGAGACGAATTTGAATATTAATTTTGATTGGATTATGATCAGAACTCAATTCAGCCAATGAAGTAATATTTTTATCAAAGTTAAACCCATTAAAAAGTCCAAAATCAATAGTGCTACTACTTAAGCCAGTGTGATGGGTAGGGGAGTCCGGAAAAAGGATGTCCGCATAATCGAAAAGAAGGATGTTGTCATGAATGGCTCGACCATAAGCGTTCGAGGCATTGCAATTCCAAGAGGGATGGTGGGCATTAAAATCACCAAGGAGAATGGTGTTCGCGTCATATCTGAGTAAAGTAATTAAATCAGATTTAATGTCAACTGCGCTCTCATTACAAGGAACATAAACTGAGAAAAAAGTCAAGGGGGGGGGGGGAACCTGGAACCATAAGAGTAATGCCAGTGGCATTGACTACGTTCAGATTTGGGATAGTTACCTGGTGAAAATTTAGATTATTTTTAATGCAAATAACAGTGCCTCGGATTGGGCTAATAGGGTTAATATAATCGTTTCTAATAACAATGTAATTTGGAATTTTAAGGGTCATACCAGGTCGTAATTTGGTTTCTTGCAGTAGAATAATATCTGGAGCATGCTCTTGTACAAATTCCCTAAGCTCTAAAATTTTACCCTGAATGTCATTGCAAATCCAAGCGGCACAGGACAAGCAACCGCGAGCATCCATTAAGGAGCCGAAAACGCCTGGATTAGAACATTAAATTTAGCTGCTGGGTCCTGACAACTTCTAAGTTTATAGAGAATGTTTTTATATTTAATTAGTAATTCTGTAAAATTGTTAACATTAAATTCTTGGGCTATTTCCGTTAAAACACTATTGAGTTCTGAGAGGCGATCAGCACTATTATTTGAGGTGGAGGGGGTAGAATTCGGGATAAGTGGGGGTGTGGCGGAAGGGTTGGATGGGTTAAGTGCTCTGGCGAAAGAGAAACTGGGATTGCACGGAGTGGAACTAAAGGTGGGAGGCTGTTTTTTGTTACCATTTGGAAATTTGTCGCAACCTCTGTAGCTGGCTGCATGTGCTCCTTGACAATTGCAACATTTTACTTGTTGGACCTTTTTTCCCTCTGGACAATCCCGAGTTTCGTGATCGCCCGCGCACTTAACGCAACGGGCAGACATTTTGCAATTTTGGGACGAGTGATGAAAATATTGGCATTTAAAGCACTGTACTGTGCGGGTGGGTCGAAGGTAGTCTTCTACACGTATAGAGTAAAAGAGTAATTTGTCCAATTTAAATATTTCCCGACTTTCAGTGGTATTCTCAAGGTGAATTTGGAATAGGGGCATGGGTAGTTGGGTTTTGAAACTTGTTAATTGGTTAACTTTTAAAACCTGAAAGCCTTTTTCCGAAAGCGCATTGTGGATCTCATCTTTATCCGTAGTGGAGTCGAGGCCTCTAATGACCACACGGAGGGGCATTGTGCGATCCGGGAAAAGAAAGTGCTGGATATTGTGCTGATCGAGTTGGGTAATTAAATTTTTATAATCCTGCTCGCTATCTGGATAAAGACGAGTAAATTTGCCCGCCGGTGTCGCTCTGAACTTGCATTGGTCGCTATGGAGTTTTTTAAGTAAATTCGACATATTACTTTCAGAAAGAATAGTGATAAATTTTGTTTTTGGCATATTAATTCTTTTAAGTTGTTTATTATCCTTGGCCCCATTAGGGGGTTGGCCTTAATTAGAGGGGATGGTCCGCCCAGGGAAGTTTCCTTAAGGGGGGCGAAACGGTTGGTCGTAGTTGGATACATGGCCATTCTGGCAACTTTAAGAGATGGGTGATAGTCATTTTGGGTGGTGGGGTGCCTGTTTTTGGGTCTTTTAGAGTTATTAGTTACTAATTGGAAATCATTAACATTAGGGATAGCAGTTCTCTTACTGTTAGCGTCTTGATACTTTAATATGTGTAGAATAGGTTGCCATACTTTCGCCAATTCTCTAGAATGTGTATAATTGATGGCGCGTTTATCGTATTTTATTATCTGTATTTTTTCCCGTATTTCAAGTTTAATCAGACTGGAGGGGGTTGCTATTATTTCAGCTTGATTCCATAAAGGCTTAGCATTTTTATTTTCTAATACGTAGAGGAGACCCGTGTACCTAGGGCCGCTTTTTTTCAATGCCCAAAAACAGAGCCCTTAACCTGTTTAAAATTATCAAATTGATATGTACATATCTTTAGGACTAATTACTTCCAATTGGGATTAATATAAATACCTAAAACAACACCCTCATTGTACCTAGGACCATTCTCTCAAATTTAGATTTCACTTTGTTATGAATAGAAAATAAGCATATAAACATGTATTTTATAATAGAAACAATATCAAGAAATATATTTATTTATTATATAATAATTATCATGTTGCCTTAGTTTAAAATACGAAAATTTTCACTTTTTTTTTCTTTGGGATATTCTAAAAGAATGTTTTTTTTTTTTTTTTTTTTTTTTTTTTCTGGAGTATTTCTTGGATTTCTAGATCTCTCTGGGTTTCGGTCACATCTTTTCTTTGATGTCGGAGGCTTTGCTTTAGGTAAAGGTTTTGCTTAGGTTCGTACCTGTTAAAGCATAACACACGAAAAGATGTTAGATGTTGAAGGTTTCGAAATTTCAACAAGACACGAAACAGAGACATCCAATTCTATCATTGTTGGTTCACTTTCTTCCTGGATTTTTTTTTTTTTTTTTTTTTTTTTTTTAATTTATGGAGGGGGTCTTGGCTTTCAGTCACATTTGAACTTAAATATTCTTCCTCAGTGAATGTGTTTCGATTTATTGGCTATATGCCGGATACACGAAAGCCTGATAGAAAGTTTACAGGAGTAAAGGCCGACGGATAGGACTTGCCAACACTTTCAGCAACGTCATGTATAGTGATTGGTTTACCAGGGTTTTCCAGTATCCAATTACTACAGGCTGTATTGTGTTTCTTACCATTTTCACGTAGATTCACGTGCTGACGTAGATTCACGTCATTTGAAAATATGAAACTCCACCAGTGGGCGTTTCTTTTGCAACTTGTATGTTATTTGTTTCTAAAAAATATACACAATATTCATATTTGTACAATCAGTATACTATGGATACAAATACTTTGAATAGAGAGAGAGTATGATTATAATGCATATCGATTTGTAATATAAAGTTTAATACGGAAAATTTTGTTTTGAAAAACTGTAACTTATGAGAAACAGATGCGGACTTTACTGTCAAAAAGACAAAAACATGCGGTCGCGAAAGTGATAAAAGGTCCAAACAGCGATGTGGCCCTAGGTACAAGTTTTGGAAGCTTCATTCAAAATGCCTTCCACTAAAAAATCCACATGCAGAGAGGACTAATTAAATATCTCATTTATTACTCAATATAACAAGCAAAATTATGCACTAGAAATGAAAGAAAAATATTTGATTTGCCTTTGTAAAATAGCAAAAGAGATGAGCTGCAAAATTTTACTTCAAACCATGTAAATTCTTTTTCTTCATGTAATGCCAAAACTCTGTCCTCAAGAGTTCCAAAGTAGTTGTAAAAGTAGCAATTGGTGTTGTTACTCGCCCAATTGAGTATTAAAACTTAAAATTAAATATTATTCAAATAAAGTGGGGTGGCCCTAGGTACATGATGGCCCTAGATTCACGGGTCTCCTCTAATCTTTAAGGGCGGTGTTACAGTACAGGGATCGTAAAGAATATTGGTGTTCAGAAATGCGTTTTTTTTTAACTTCTTTTTGTTTTCCCTATGCAATAGACGGTGTTATTCTCAATTTCAATAGGTATTTTATAGACGCCTTTTTGGGGAGGGTTAATCTGATGTTTAATTTTTAACAATCTTTGTAATTTTTGTGTATTAAGTGCTAAATAATTGTAGTTCTTTAATATATTTCTGATTGGGATAAATTGTTTATGAAAATCTACTGAACCGATGTATTTATAGTTGTCTTTTTTAATTCTAGTTTGATTTAAGATAATTTTAACTTGATTATGCATTTTATTGAAAATTGATAAGTTATAACTACTTTCAAAAATATTGCGTTTGATGTATTTTAAATCTTTTTGAATAAGAAATTGAAAGGTATTATGTGTGTAAGCGCGTTTAATTAATGAAACTATAGCGTTTCTTTTATATTGTAAAGGGGTATTTGAATTAGCAGGTATAATAGAAATGGAGGAGGAAGGTTTATAATAGGTTTCTGTCCAAATTTCAGAATTTTCGTTATTTCGATGTACTAGAATATCCAAGTATGGAAGCATATTTTTTATTAAAATCACACAATAAATTTATTAAAATCACACACATTTTCCTGCGGCTTATTTCTGTCGAGCTATTTACATGATAGACCAGAGATGTTCCTCCCTAAAGGTTGTCTGAGTGAGTAATGCTGACCGGTTTGTCGGCCTGGATAGCTCAGTTGGTAGAGCCTTGACCTTGTAAGTCAAATATCCGGGGTTCGACTCCCGGTCCAGGCATTATTTTCACTCAATCGGAAATATAAAATATGAATAAATATGGAAGCATATTATTTTGTTCTTTTTCTAATGTTAAATTTATAGTGGGAAAGTAGTTATTAAGTTTACTGATGAATTCATGATGACTTGTTTCTGTATAATTCCAGATTAAGAATATATCGTCTACATACCTACGATAAAAGAGTGGCTTCAATACTGCTTTCTCCATGGCTGTCGACTCGATATATTGTATGATAATTTCTCCTAAGGTTGGAGCAAGACATGATCCCATGGGGTGCCTTTCTCTTGTTTAAATAATTTGCCGTTAACACGAAAAATAAATTAGATCTGAAAATTATTTCTAATGCATCATTTATGAATAGGACTTCTTTAACAAAAGTTTTATGATTTTTATATAAGTTTATGATTATTTCTGTAGCCTTGTTGAGGGGAATATTTGGATATAGTGAGATGACATCTAGACTGTAAAATTTAGATGTATTTTCGAGTTTAACATTATTTAGATCATCTAAGAAATGTATACTAGATTTTGTGGTAAAAGGGGAATTTTCAATTAATGGTTTAAGTAAAGTGTTCAGTTTTTTCTCCAAGTAATAAACAGGAGAATTGGTTCAATTTACAATAGGTCGAAAGGGTTTATTACTTTTATGTATCTTAATTTTTACGTTTAGATTTGGGACACCAGGATATCATGGTAATGTTTGAAAATCAGGTTGATGATGGGGATAAGTTTTAGATAATTTATTAATATCTTTAACTAATGATTTAGTTGGATCGTTTTCATATACTATGGCGTCAAGTTCTTTGATACATTCATTTAATTTCTGTTGATATGTTTCTTCGTTGACTAAGACACATTTTTGTGCTTTATCAGAAACATAACAAAGAATTGGTTGTTTCGCTTTAAATATTGTATAGTTTTGCAAATTCGTTTAAATTTTTCAGATTTAATGTCTTATTTTCTTTTAATCTTGATGAGAGTCCATATAAAATATACACGTAGAGATTGCTGTAAAGAAGGGTCCCCGTTATATAAACAAGCTTCAAAATCCATTAAGCATCGTTCAATGTTTAAAGGTAACACAGGTGCATATTTAGGTCCGCAGTTAAATAATGCTCATCTGTTCACTATAAACTAACAATTATATAATCATAGTTTTAAATAGCTGTAATAATTTCTAGATTTCAAAATGAATGCCCAGTTTTCTGACATATACATTGATTACACTGGTCTACAATGGTTCGGTAACAATGGTCAAATTATTATTTTTATTATTAATTCCAATTTTTATTTAAATATCTGCAAGTACAAATGTCCCACCACGTCACATATTTCTCTTAGAGTATCAGAAAATGGCAATTTTCACGATTTTTTATCATTTTCACAGTACCACAGGTGGTAACCCTTCCTGCTGGGAACGCAGAGTCCTGGCAACTCAGAGTCCTGGCAACCATGTTTGTTCCATTTTTTCGTTAAAGTATCAGAAAATGGCAAATTTCACTATTTTTTTTATGATTTTTACAATACAGTCGACAGCAAAAGTATCCGAGCACTAGCCAATAATTCCGATGTCAAAAAAGTACATTTAATACTATTTTGTTAATAAATACTTGTCGAATCATGTTTATAGACTGACTAGAAACATGACTCAACAAGGATTTATTTAACAAAGCAGTATTAAGTGTACTTTATTTAGACAGGGATTATTGCTAGTGCTCAGATACTTTTGCTGCCGACTGTATCACACATCGTAATCTTTCGTGCTATCAACCCTGCCTCCTGGCCATCCTATCTGCTGGCAACCCCTGTTTGTCAACCCTGTATCCGTATCTTGTCTTTTTTATTTCTGGTATTCTAGTTAACAGATATTCTTCGTTAAGCATGATTGTGTTGTTTTATAGTTAAAGTTTCATGTTCAAAATGGCAAGTTTTCAGTGCAGAACTTGTAAAACTGTACCCGATAAGTTTTGCTGTATTTGTGAACTATTCATATTAAAATCACAAGGTAGACATTTAACACAAGACGTAAAAAAGCCTATTTTTTGTATTTTGATTTTAAAATAACAGATAATAACAATTCAATCATTTAGTGTATTTTTCATGTTTTTATGTTCTACTTAGTCTACAATATGTATATTATCTCCATATTAACAGTATTCCATGCTAAATTAATAATACTGATAGTAATAATGCATGTCTTCTAAAGACTTTTGTACATTGCTTCCAGTACATATTAAATAATCATAACAACAAAAAAAAAAAAAAAACTGTACGTGTTACAGATTTTTCACTATTATTTTTTAATTCTGCACTACAGAATTAGTTGAAACTAGTTAATTTCATTCCTGTTATCCCCCCCCCCCCAAATTTTTTTTGTCGACTAGTGTCATCATTTATACGAATTTTTAAGAGGATTGGATGACAACAAGTTATCAAGGAGAATTCTAAGTAGCGAATTTTTCCCAAAATTTTGAGCGCAAGAAAAATAAATTTTAATTTTTAAATTTTAAATTTAAAAAAAAAAAGAAAAGATTTAGGAGGTCTAGAAGGATGTTATTCTAGAAGTACTACATAGCTTAGTACAATGCACGCTAACATACATTTTTAATTGAATTCGTTTAGAGATTTTTAATTAAACTTTATTTGTTAGGTATTTTTAATTAAATCGATTTTAATAATTTTCAGCATCACTTGTTCCTTCAACAGTGTAAAAAAAAAGGAGTTTATGGAAAGTCATTTATATTATATGTGAAACGTGAAATTTTACATTTTTTGTGAAAAATTTTTGCTTGTATGATAATTTCAATATCTTAACATATTTCTCAAAATTATTTAGCCCTTTTTTTTTTTTTTTTTTAAGTAATAAACTCAGATTTAACGCATAAATTATAAAAATGTGCTTCATTTATCATCATTTAAATTTTAAACATGTCGTTTTTTATATTAAATATGAGAATAAGATTTTCTCTTTCTAAATAAAATTAATTGTCGCATTTATTTTGCCCCTTAAAGATTGCTTTTCTTTTACTAAATGTTTAATCTAAGCAAAATAGAATACTGTAATATTATTTGAAATATACTTTTTTAGGAAAAAGATTTATTATCTGAAAATTTACTTAAACTTAACTTACACTTTTACACATTACTTAAAAAATAATAATGAATTTTTATTCGACATTAATTTACTATAATGATAATTATAGAAAAGTAATAAGTCTTAGATGGAATATGTTTTTTTTTTCAATCAAAGCGTATTTTTTTTAAGTTAGGCAGTAGCCTAAATCTATTCTTTATCTTTTAGAATAGTTATTAATCTTTAAAAACCGAAAAATATCCTTAAAAAAAAAAAAAAAAAATCCTTCTATTAAATTAAAGCTGTTAAGAAAAGGTAATTGAAAACAATCACACAAAAATATTATCGTATAGTCTAAAGGAGTATATGATTTCAATATGTTTTCAGTTGAACTTTCTGTTTTTAGATTTAATAATATCCAACAAAATATAAGAATAGATAACACATTTTAGAAAATTAAAATGGGTGTTCTTTTTTTTTTTTTTTTTTTTTTTTTTACTCATATAAAATAGAATGGGACAAACTGTCATAAAATTTAATGTATTTTTTTTTTCTGATTTTCAGCTATTTTTTTCATTGATAATGGACAAATTCTGTGATTCGATTTTTACTTTCTCTTCTCAATGTACGTTAGAGAAATTATTGTTTTTTGTCGAATTTTGAAACTAAAAGTCTATCCAGAAAGTAATGGGACTGATTTTATAAAATTCAATTATTGAAGATAATTTTACATTCACTTAATATTCTTCAAAAAAGCCTCTTCCTGCCTTAATACATAGTAGCCAACGACTCTGCCACCTATTGATGCCTGCCTAGAAGTCTCCATCGGAAATGCTGATCAGAACACGCGTTACTTTTTTTTGAAATTTCTCCAGATTATGAAAATGAAGACCGTTTAAGCTACATTTGAACCAAGCAAATAGAAAAAAGTCCGATGTTGTCAGATCGGGGATGTACGGTAGATGGAACAGCATTGCCACGCAGTGTTTTGCTTGGAACTGAGTCAGAAGCTAGGCACAAAATTTTCGCATTTAAAATTCTTGCGCACTGGAAAAAAAATATAAAAAAAGTGAGTAAAATTGTGTTAAATTTGAATAAGTCACATGCACAAAATAGCTCTGAAGAAAATATACACAATTTTAAAAATCCCATGCACTCATTATTGAGTATATTAACACGCGCAAAAATCGGCATCCAACATCATGAATTCCAATATCCAAACGTAGATTATGCTTGATGTATTTTTCAGCAAACCATTATGAAGCCGCCACGAAATATAGTTCTGGACATTTGAAAGGACAACTTTTGTGTTTGAACTTTTTCTTTAAATGTGGAAATTCTGTTAAAAAACATCTGTTAGTTCGGCATATTTATAATAAACTATCAAGTGAATAGATATTAATTTCAAACTATGTGATATTTCATAAATGAGACAAGCATGTTTTACCTTTTGAAATAAAATTATTCATTTCGAAATGAGTATGTCCATTTTCTAATTTTTAGCAGTGCATGACGATTTGATGAAGTCTATTTCATAAGTCTCGTCGTCTCTGTAATCATTCGGACACTCGTACGACGACCAGAGTGCAAAAACGCTTTAATTTTAGCCACATTGCAAAAACTTCAAGAAATTAATGGACACTCAGCACGTAGTTTGATATAGACATCCTCTTATCAAATTTTGAAGGCTTTGTGCCACCTAAACACTTGAGTTTTGGGCAAAGACTAATTCCCGCAAGCTTCTTGAAACATGGTAAGCGTCTCAGTAATCGATTTGTTTAGTTTTACACAGAATTTTGCAGCGTATCACTGTTCGATATTCCGATGCATTCTGAAAACTTAACGTCACTTTCAAACTGTCTGCTACTTGAGCGATCCGTGCGCTGCAAAGAATCAAAGCTAACTGACTTCAGCCAGACTTCAGCTGTAGCTGAGAGTCTCCAGCATCCATATCACTCAGAAACAGTTTCACTACACTGTCAAAAATAAAATCTTACATTCTACCAGAAAAACGGTTACAATTAGTTGCAACAAATATTTTGGTGCAATATTTTACCATTTTAGTGGTGCAATTTCAGTAGTAAGCACCACTGAGAAGGTGAAACTTAGAACCAAAACATTGGTTGCACGTAAAAATGCCTATTTAGAACTATAATTTGGTGAAACTTTAAACTATTATTTTTAACAGTGTACTTTCTGGGCAGTATCTGTATGATTTGACATATTCACACGTTTTGAGGTTATTGAGTCTGAAAATCAGATTTTTGTCTGTGGGCCTTTGTATCTATGTGTGAATCCGTTATCAATAGAGATCAGATTATTTGCTCTTAAAAATGATAAAATATAGATGCAAATATACACTAAATACACCCAAAATATGCACTTTGAAACGGAAACCAAGCATTTAAAATATTTTTATTGGATTAAAAATTTCGGGAATAATTAGCTACTTAGAATGCTCCTTGGTGATTTGTTTTCATCCAATCCTCTTAAATTGTTTTATGAATGTTAATCATGGTAATCGTCACTAGACTGGGCATTCATTTGGAAACCAAAAATTATTTCAGTTATTACGAACACTTAAATTCAGTAAATTTTTATTTATTTATTTATTTATTTCATTTCATTTTATTTTTTTGCTTGTAACTGATGCTGTAGTAGAGATATAAAATTCAATGCACAGATGTGCTTTTGTTTCATACAATAGACATAGAGTAAAAAAGAATAAGAACTTTAACATAACTTTTCAACTAATATTTTAAAATTGTGCATCATTTTATATGAAATCTGCCATATTTTTTCTTTTTATTTTCATCTCAGAAATTACTTTTTATTTAAAATACTCTATATACTTGATTTGAGAAGCGATAGAATGTAAAACACAAATAATTAATTTCTGCATTCCTTGACCCCTTGAATTAAATACTATTGCTACTTTTCTATAAAAATAAATAGTTTTGCATTAAAAAATGTAAAATAAATAGTATCTTCTTTATTTACATACTAATATCTCTATTATTTCCAAAACACTTCTAAACAGCTAGTATTATTGTGAAAACATTTTAAAAGACTAAATGATCTGTATTGCTTTTAAGATACGCTTTAAAAAGAACTGAAACATAATATATTTTTAACTCTACTGAAATAACATTCTTGAAGATCTGAAAATTTCAATATATCTCAAAAGCTTTAGGAATACTGCATTTTAACTATGTTCGTAATGACACGAAACATATACTTAATTCCTCACATACTACTATATTAAATTTATGAAGAACGCATGAGTTTCTGCATGAGAATAAAGTTTCTTCCATTTGTAATGAGATAGTCAAACTTGCGTTCAATCACAAAGAACATAAGTTATGAAGCATTTCTACTCTAGTTGTTGCAGAACGTAAACGCAGTTATTGTTGTAAAATATACTATGAAAGAGGGTTATCAGCTTTAATAAATAATTTTATTTTTACTTTTAAAATATAAACATTTCTTTTACTAAATTTTCATCAAATGACATAGAAAACATATTTTTTAAATAAAAATAGTACTTTTTAACAGAAAAAAAAAATTAGAAATAAATAAGAAATCTACAAAATTGGAGAAAAAAGAAACTATGGAAATACCTAAAAAATGTTTTAAAATTATTCTCGTGTTTAAACTATTAGCGTAAGAATGTCAGAATTCATCTGCACAAGGCACAATTAGGCATTTAATTAAAATAATACAATATTTTTTAAGAACTTGGTTATTTTTACTTAACCCCTTAAATTTCGTCGGCTTATTTATACGTTATCTACCAAGAAGTATTTGGTTACTTTCGAAGTGAGATGTTTTGTCAAATATCTAGAAAAATTCCTTAGGAATCATCTTGAAACTTTAGTAGTGTAAAGAATATGTTATACCTCGAATATTTCATCAAAAGTTGTGTCCTGAAGAGGAAAAGGGGACCAGTAAAAAATTAAACAAAACCAAAATGTTTTGGATCACCCTGTAAAAAATAATGCTTTAAAGACCTTTTGACTACAGCATATGATTATGAGAATTTTTCTCATTCTCTGTATAAATTTTTATGAGAAGCTACCACATATATTCATGGAAATATAACTTTTTTCTTTTTAATCAATTGCGAATAAATAAATAAATAAATAAATAAAATAAAATCCACTTTTTACTTTCTCTTACCCATAAGGTAGAGAAAGTATTGTTTTTGGGTCAAATTTTCGAACGCGAGATTTTGTTATATTTACACGTTCTGAGGTCCCCTGAATACGAAAATCATGTTTTTAGCAAATGGTCTGTGTGTATGTCTGTGTGTCTGTCTGTTATCAGCATACCTCAAACACAAATTATGGCAGAAAGTTCAAACTTGGTATTCTAAATGTGTATCATATAGGGACGCTACAGTAAGCTTTTCGTTAAGATCAAGCAAATGGTTCGTGTACAGGGACAATCAAGAGAATTCTAATACATTACGTCTATGGGGGAAATTGCAGGAAAGTAGAGTTTAACGTCTATAGACTGCACTAAACCAAATGAAACGAATATATATTTTTTGCAATAGAGATAGTTAACTGGGAAAAAAAAATTGTGTATGTAGGAGCCTCGCCTCCCCCCCTGGGGGGAAGTCCCCCCTCGAGGGGAGTAAATTTTCATGATGGGTATCTTTCAAAAGAGCTCACCAATAACTTTAAATCGAATGGTTGAACCATCGATCTGGGATAATTTAAAGCAAAGTTATCGATTTTTTTTACTTTTAACGAAAAAAAAAACAGAAAAAAAACGTACTTTTTTTTTTTTTTTTTTTTTTTTTTAATATTGAGAATAAAATGGACTTTTTTTTTTGGATATTTAGTGTTATACTACTTCTCTAATATGGAAATCGTCTGCCTTATCATAAAAGATAATTTTTTTAATAATAATTTTTATAAATAATTTTTTAAAAAGAGAATTATTTTTTAATAACCGAATTAAATTCTATATAAATGTAGGTGCATTAATGAAACGGGGGGTTGAGGGGGGCGGTAGCCCCCCTCACACAGAACTAATTATCATATAAAACTCTTCAGAAGCCTAATATGAATTGTTTAACACAGGTTTACATAACAGTACTCGTTATCTTACCTATTAATCTGCAAGCTGTATTTATAGTATTAAATTTCAGGGTAAGAGAAAGTAGTGTGGGTTTTTATTCTTTAAGTGTTTGTGTTTTGACAATGTAGATTTTATGTCTAAACAATGTATCTATTTCCAACACAAATCTACATTGTCAGAAAATAACAAACAATGTCAACTATTTACTGAGAATTTCTGAAATGTCCCTAAATATATATATATATATATATATATATATATTGTGCACGGTGAGAATACAGTGTGATATGGTAAAATGTCTGCTCTATCGATCTCCAGAAGACACCTTGAAAAATATTTCAAAGAAAATAATGGTGACTTTTTCTTTATAACATTTTCTTTGTATCTAAATGTGAAATTTCTTTTGTTTATCTCTGTATAAAAATAAAATTTATTTCCTCCGTAAAATCTTTTTCTAAATTAATATTTTTTTTAATCAATTTTTGTTAATTTTTGTTATTTTTTTTTTTTAAATGCTTTGTTTTCAATCTACGATAAAAGCTTTGGAATAGAGTAAACGAAACATTTTTCCTTATTACAAGATAGAGATATATAAATAAGTGACGAATACATTTATATCATTATTCACATTTATCCGTGTATAAGACAAAGTTTTATGACAGTGAAAACAACCATACATCCCTCATTGATTATGGAAAACTTTCCTTTTTTACTAGATTTATATGTGTAGAAAGTGAAAACGAAGACTATACTTGTACCATACATATTTTACCTGCATAAAAGATAAATGTGCATGTATTAAATCACTTGCGTATTACGAAACACTTTTTTTATTATAGGTTAGAGATCAAGAAAGGAGATAATGATGAATTTGATTGAAATATGTAAATTTAGGTCTATAAGATGAATCCATATTATAATGAAAGTATTTATAAATCTCTTATATTGCCTATCAATAAGTATTTGGACCCTTTCGAATTTAGACGTTTTGTCAAATAATTAAAGAAAGAAATCTTTAGGAATCATCTTGAAATTTTAAGAGTATAAAGAACATGTTACACATCATATATTTCAGCAACTTCTTTTTTTTTTCTGAGGAACAAAAGGGGACCAGTAAAAAATTAAAGAAAAATCAAACTTTTTTGCAACAACCTGTAAAAAGTAATACTTTAATTGCGTTTTAGTTATAGCATTTGATTATAAGAATTCTTCTAATTATCTGTATACATTTTTATGAGGCCACCACATATATTCATTGAAATATAACGATTCCTTTAAAAAATGTAAAAAAAATTATAATACGAAGGTTATTTACACCCAGTGCAAAGCCATTTTCTGGAAATATGACATACTACTGCAATGTACACAGCATACTGCAATCAGAATGCAAAAATGTTAAATGTCTTACGAATTATGAGCACTTTTACTAAATAAAAACTACTTGCACGCAAGTTTTATAAAAAAAATTCACTTGCATAGTCTAATTGCCAAACATATTGAGATATTTATAGGAAATCCCCAAGCAAATATCGTGTAAATTGAAACAGTTATGAGTTATAGAATGAACATAATTTCAATTCCTCTCAAAATAAAATCTAAACTATAAGGGGTTTTACTTACATTTTTATATTTTTAATCAATGGTCAATGGTAATACAGCATTTGCTAACTGTAAATAAATATTGGTAAAGCCCCTATCATTTCCCTTTTATTTTAAGAGAAACTGAAAGTCTGTTCTCCTTACAAATATATTTATGAGTGTTCACACATATGTTCTTTAAAAGTTTATTTATTTATTCAAATTTTATAAATAACAAAAAAGATAGGTTAATATAATTAATAAAAAAATGTCCTTTTAAATTTAAGAAATTCAACTAATTAATTAAATAAAATTTCCCGTTTTCTTTTCAAGTCAAAAATTTTTCATTAAATAGTGTTTCTTTGTCTTTCAATAGTTACAAGCACATTCTTATCTGAATAAAATAAAGCAATTTTTATATCGGGGTTTTTGAAAAGTAATTCTGTTTATACTTCTTCCCTGAAAGAATTAAATCATTTTTGCTATAATTATTTATTTTAAGAATGTATTTCAAAATTCGTTACCAGCTTATTTCTAGCATATGTATGTAGTAATAAAACAATAATAGGAATTTCAGTTAATAATTATAATACTTGTGTTTACATTAAAAGCTATTATACTTTTCGAGCAGATCATTATTGTTCTAAAAATAGATTTTTAATTACTTAGTCCCGACTGTCTGAAGCGCAGCTCGGAACCTACTTTGACCGTTGCTTTGATTGACACGTGGCGTATTTTTTTTTAATGCCAAATTGGTTTGAGTTTTAGTAACGGTAATTATATTAAAAAAATTTGTATTAAAATATGCTAAAGACAAAGAAATAGCTTGACATTCTTTTGGTTGAATTTTAACGATGCCAACTTTTTCGGGTGTGGCTATTTCTTTACATAGAACAGAATCATCCTTTATTGTCACTGTAAATGACCATGATAACTTCATTACGATCCACTTCCATAATATCTCACTATGAGAACATTTATCATACATAAAAACCCACTTTCATTTTAAAAGTTTATATATTAAAAATTAGGAGTTTCGGGTGTCTTCCTTTACATGACGCAATATTTTCATGATTCATTTAAATGAATCTTTTCTGGTTTTCAATGCATATTTTGAAGGGTTTTAATGCATATTTGCATGCATGTGTTGCTAATTTTTATTTGAATATAATCCGCTCTCTGCTGATAACAGACTTACACATACACACACAAAGACCCGCTGCCATAAATCTGACTTCCATTTTAGATGTAACTCAAAACATTTGAATATGCCAAATCAAATTTTCAAAATTCTATCAAAAATATTCTCTCTATCACACATTGATAAGAGAAAGTAAAAAAAAAAAAAAAAAATCAAGTTAAATACAATAAATTTTGCAACTATTTTAATTTCGCATTTATATGGTTTAAAAAAAAAAAAAAAAAACTTTAATAATTTTATTAAAAAAAAAAAAAAAAATCTCTATTTTAATTTTATAAAACATGCCATCAAATGCAAATGTCATGGTGGATATTATTAAATCTAAAAACAGAAAATTCATTTTACATCATATTCATTTTTAGACTATGTAATAAAATTATACCGTGATTGTTTTGAATTTTTTAATAGCTTTAAATTATGAAAGGAATTACCTTTAAACTTCTCAGAATGAAAAAAAGTTTGTGATATCTTCACGTTTCACTTATCGTGAAAGCCAAAAATGATTTCAGGAAATTGTTTATTGTGTGTGGGTGTGGGTCGTTGTGTCTGAGTTTCGATAACCCCTTTTTGTCCGGTTATCATGTGAGAACGCCTGGACGGAATTACTGACACTTGGCAGAAATTTGGGTCCGCACCCAACTTAAAATTATATATATCAACCTTTGCAAAATTCTTCCCCGTTCCTCATGGGGGACACAGTGGGAGAAAACACGTTTAAAAGCACAACTCCGCTTCAAAATATTCCACGGAGAAGCAATTGCACATGGGGAGACATGAGTACGAAAAAAAAAAAAAAAAAAAAAAATCTGTGATTTTGGAATTTTTTATTTTCAAGGGGGAGGGGGCGGAATCGGTTTTCGGGAAATTTCACAATTTCCGGATTTTGAACAGAACGCTACAAAAAATGTTACAAACTGTTGAAACAGCCACGCATTTTTTCAAAAAACACATTTTTGGTTTTTGTAATTTTTTATTTGGGGAGGAAAGGGGGGGGGGGCGTGTTGATATGTGGTGGCAAATTCGAGTCCCCCATTATTAGCCCTAAATTTATCCTGGTAAGTATATTGGAGTTGCGGTCACGGATTCTAGTGCGTAGATTATTTATATGTATGTGACACTATAGTAACGGGATTTTACTAAATTCCCTCCCTTTCCCCCCTAGTGTAGGAGGAGGCAAAAACGCGTTTGTAAACATAACCCGAGTCTAAATTACTTCAGGGTGAAGAAATTGCACATGAAAAAAATAGACATGAGCACAAAAAAATCTTTTTCTGCGATTTTTGAATTTTCATTTTTAAAGAGGAAGGGGGGGGGGGGATCGATTTTCGGGGGAAATTTTCGCAAATTTCGGATATTTGAGAAGAAGCCTACCAAAAATTGTACAAACACGTTGAAAACATGTAGGTCTCTTTATGTCACATCTTCATAAAAATATTTCCAAAAAGCTATTTTTGTTTTTTTGTGATTTTCGATTTGGAGGTAGGGAGGTGTTACGAGGGGGCAAATTTGAGACCCTTCTTCTAGCGTTAAATTTGTCCTGGGAAATGTATGCTAGTTACAATCACGAATTTCGATGCGTAAATTGTCTATATGTAATCCGACACCTAATGTAATGGGATTTTACTATATACCCCCTTTTCCCTTTTGGAATCGAGGGGCAATAAGCATGTTTCCAAGTGAACTTTGCTCCAAATATTCTCAGTAAATTTTCATGTGCAGTTTGATTATGTGTACACAAAAATAACTATAAAGAGATTTTTTTTTTCTTCGACCCTTTAAAGGCGTTATAGGGGAAAACTTGTCTACAAGAGTAAATCTGCTTCAAATTATTTCAGGAAAGCGATTTTTTGATGTGTTGATTGGTTATGCGTAACTGATAAGCACACTATAATGAAACTTTGTGAAATTTACATTCAACCGTCTCCAAAAACGGGGAGGGAGTGCAAGGCGAAGAACACGTTTTCTATCTTACATCTGCCCAATCTGCCCTTACCCAAGCATCAAAAGCAATTTTTGTTGTGTGGGTTGGTTATATGTATCCAACGCATAGTATAAAGAGATTTTGCGAAAATTTTCCTCCCTTCCCACCTTTTAATAGAGGGGGGAGGGGAAAACACGTTTTGAAACATAACTTTTCTCCAAATTAGCTCAGGAAGGCAATTTTTTATGTGTCGTCCGGTTATGTGTATGCAATACGCACTACAAAGGGACTATGCGAAATTACTTCCCTCCCTCATAAATTGGGAGGGGCACGGTTTCAAGCTTAAATTGATTACAAATTGTCATAGTATGGCGAATTTTGGTAGGTGGGTGTTGGTTAAGTGTACGCAATGTGCACTTTGGTGGAATTTCACAAAATTTCAAACTTACTTGCACAGAGGGGGAGGGGGGGTAAAAAGCGAGTAAGTCGCTGCTGAATACAGAGGGAACCCGGACTCTTAATGTTGGGAGCGGGAAAACCAATACCGAACGCAGCAGAAACTTTAATTTAGGTTTTGACTGATTTTAGTGATTTTTTTTTTTTTTTTGACATTTTGGATTTTTTGAGATTTTATTATTAAAGATTTGGAATTTTGAGAATTCCTTGAAATATTGTGACCAACGAAGAAGGCAAAGCTTGTTAGTTACTAAAAAAGTAAAAAAATATATTTACTCTATTGACTAACTGTAAAAAAAATACACCTGGGATAAAAAAAAATAAAAAATAAAAAAAAAATAAATGTTCTATCGTAGATTTAGTGCTTTTCCTATAATTATTATCATATTAAATTTATGTCTAAAAATTCACTTTTATTTTATTATTAATGTGTAAAAGTGAAAGATATTTCTATGATTAATTTTTTTTTATAATAAATCTTTTTCCTAAAAAATAAATAAACAAATAAATAAAAAATAAATTTTAAATAATTTTAAAGTATTGTAGTCTGCTTTTGTTAAGCATTTAGTGAAAAGAAAAAAAAAAAGCTTTTTTTTTTTTTTGAGGAGACTACGACAATTAATTTTATTTAGGAAGAGAAAAACTTATTCTCCTATTTAATACAAAAAACGGCTTGTTTAAAGTTGATAAATGAAGCACATTTTTGATAATTTATTCTTTAAGTTTGAGTTTTTTGAAAGAAAGAAACAAAATAATTTTAAGTAATATTTTAAAACTCTAAATTTATTATATAATCAAATATATTCCTTCAAAAAAATTAAAACCGTGCGGATACACATATTATTAAAGGCTTTCCAAAAACTCTTTCGAATTACATTGTTTAACTTTGAATGTATTTTAATTACGTGATAACATTATGCACTTGGTTTCGTTTTCTAGATGTTGAAATGGAAAGGTATTTTCCATGTTGAACTCAGCGCCGAGAGAAAGTCAGTTTTGTGCCGAAACCTGCGAAAAAGTAATTTTTACTTCCATTACCCGTTTACCGTAGGTAATGGAAGTACTGTATTTAGTCCAAAAATTCGATATGGAGATTCCACCTGATTTACATATTTTAAGGTCTCCTGAGTCAAAAAAAAAAAAAAAAAAAAAAAATGCTTTTGGCAATTGGTCAGTGTCTATGTGTATGTGAGTGCATGTATGCATAAATGTGGGAAATCTAATGACAATTATCTCTCTGAAATTAATAAAGGTAGAACTAAGACACTGCAGAATTGAGACAGGTCTGGTATATAGATTAATTTTCTAAATTTTGTTGAAAGGTGGAACATCCGAAACCGGAAGTGGGGCCTTAAGTCCGTATCTCAAAAATGGTTCTAATGTTTCTTCAAAATTACTATATAAATACTCTATTAGATGTCCTTTCGAATCATATAGTTTGTCAGTTCAGGAAAATTGATAGGAGTCCTGTATAAATAGCTGAATTTCAGGTCCTACAAGTGCGTTTTTTTTTGTTTTCAAAACGGCTGTATGGATTTTTTCAAACTTGCAATATTATCTCTATTTTAAATATCCTTTTGTATGTAATTGTTGTTTTCCGGTCAACAATTGATTATGCCAAGTTTTGTTAAAATTCGGTATCTCAAAAACGGCTCGAACGGTTTTCTTGAAAAATGTTATATAAACCCATTTTAGATATCCTTTCTCATACTTTACGTGACTATTACAGGAAAATCAATAGTCATTCTGATCAGATAGATCATTTTTAGTTCTCTGAAACTGGTGTTTCAAAAATAAATAAATAAATAAATAAACGCTACCATTATTTTCTTATTTTTTAACTCGCCATGTAAACTTTGTTTTATATGCCTTTACACGTGTATTAACATTCTCTTACCAGAAAGATTTTATGTGTGCATTTCATTAGGTCAATTTTGGTCTTCTGATCACATTATCTCCAAAAAGTGCATATAATACGTGTAATAGTGGGTAATGGAAGCTGTGTGGTTGTTTCACACCAGATTAAAAAAAAAAAAAAAAAAGATAAGTTTGTTTTAAATTATCACACACCTATGGTTCAACTATTTGTTTTAAAGTTATTGAGGAATTATTTTGAAAGCTACCCATATTGCAAATTTCCCCTTTCCAAGGTTGAGTGGGGGTGGGAAGAGGTATGATTTACATAATGCTCGTATTAATTTTACAATCATTCATTAAAAATAACACTCATTATGTACATTTGTGCAAAATTTCATCCTATACAGCCGTAGTAAAAATTATGAAAAAAATGAGATGACAGCGTCACCTATTGAGCGATTGGCTCTGAAATCTAATCAGCATCAGTTCAGTTCAAGTTCTAACTACATGAGAACATTTTCTGAATTTCTTTTATTGATTCGTGAGATAAAGCGTCAACAACAGACACACACACAGATACAGTCGGCAGCAAAAATTATTAAAGCACACATCCACATTTTTCATATTTTGTTCTTTAGTTTGATCGCTAATTTTTATCATCAGCTTACTCTTTTATAAACAGCATAAAGTCTAAGATCATGACTCAAACAGAAGAAAACAGTGCACATCTTCAAAATATGAATTATTGCTAGTGCTTCAATAATTTGCTGCTGACTGTACACACGCAGACACACAGACATCTTTTTAAAATAGTCAAATCAACTTCAGGACATCCCAAAACGTGCAAACTTGTCAAAAACTTTAGTTTGCTTATTTTTACGATTCCAATACTTTCTTTTTATATTAATAGAAGAAAGTAAAATTAAAAATGTGCGTTTCACAAGTATTATCAAAGACTTTCTACAAAAACTTTCCTAGTACCTTGTCTAACCTAAAATGCATTTTAATATCGTGATGGCATCACTTAATGGATTTAGTTTTCTAGACGTTGAAATATGGATACAACAAATACTCTTTTAACATAACGTAATAATGCATCCGATTTATTTTAGCAAATGTCGTTTCCGACAGCTCTCAAGCTATTAATGTAAAGTGTATCATATTTAATAGAGAATTTGTCCTAATGAAGATAAATAGCGTATATCAGTTCGAGACAATCTGAAAATATTTAGTGTATGTACATACAGTAAATAAACATAAGTCTTAAACAATTTTAACATTGTAAAAGGTTTTAAGATTTGTAATACAACATTCTGACAAATTAAATGGCATAAGCACTTTGATATGTATATGTAAATCAGCATTGATGAAACGTTTATTTTATTTCATGCAAATTTTGCTTTCTATGTTTTTTTATTTATTTTCTTATGCATTTAAATATATAATTTACTAACAAATGTTTTGAAACATGTATGTAAAAGCATATAATTTTAAAATATTTTGAATGTATATCCTAATTCAAAACTTTTTATCGGTTTATTCTACAAAAATTGTTTTTTTTTTTTATTCTTTCCGGAAAAGACAAAG
Organism: Salticus scenicus; assembly: GCA_963930645.1. Lineage (NCBI taxonomy): Eukaryota > Metazoa > Arthropoda > Arachnida > Araneae > Salticidae > Salticus > Salticus scenicus. Next base: position 246,107,169 of record OZ005652.1, read on the forward strand.
TGAAACAACTTTAAAAAATGAAAAATCTATGTTTCTAAACTCTAACAACAACAACAACAACAATAAAAATAAATAAATAAATAATAATAATAAAAATAATAAAAATTCTCCTTAAAAGAATATGAAGTGTGTAGACAGTATTTTTTGTAAAATGATTTCTACATGCAATATATTTTGTTTCAGATTCTGTTTCGAAATGAAAATTTATTTTCATTTCGAAAATTCAAATCGAATTTTTTGTGGTTCAAATTCACAAAAATACACATTATTAAACGAAAAAAAAAATCTAAATAAAATGGGCATAAATATTAATAAATAAAGTATGTAAATTATTTATAAATGAAGTACACTTATATTACAAAAAAAAAAAAAAAATGTTTCGGATTATGTATATATTAATTTGCATATATGATTAAATATTATTCGATAAGTTATACATTTTACTTGCGTAGATGTTTTTCAAAATAATAATTTATCAAATTATATACTATAATTTCTAGTATCTTGTCCCACAATTCTAAATTTAATGAAATAAATGTTTTAAAAATAGCATTACTTCTTTCTATTTCACTTAAAAAACGTTACCAGTAACACTTATCTAGCTGGATATCGCTAAAGATAATAATATATTATTTAAAAAAGGAAGAGAGTAAGAGAAGAGAGAGAGAGAGAGAGAATTTTTTAGACTATACATAATATATATATATATATGTGTGTGTGTGTATGTATAAATGTATCTACGACACTAACATACATTATGGTTGCTAAAAGAGTAAACAATTTTTTATGTCCCTGTCAAGAAAAAAAAAAAAAAAAAAAAAAAGTTAGATTCTTTATTGTTCATACAGTCCATGCGATGGCGACTACAAAAGTTTTATCAACTTTCAGCTCAATCAATCAAACTGTTTAATAATTATCGTATTCATTCGGATACTTACACTGATATACACAGATACCATAAACATAACAAAAAAGAAAAAAAAATCTGCCTTTGACAGACTTTAACTTATTACGACAGTACTATTTACATTTTACTGTTTCAAAAAAAAAAAAAAAAAAAAAAAAAAATCTTAAAAAATCTTAAGAAGATTATAGAAAGATATAGCCATCTTTTCAGAAACCATTATCAATACATATCCAGAAGAAACGACCAATAAATATTTAGAAGCCATAAAACATATGCATGTCCTAAAGGTCTCGCCATCAAATATTCAGAAACTATTTTCTATACATATTCTGAAGTTACAGCCAACAAATATTCAGAAGCCATAATCAATACATATTCAGAAATATATCGCCAACACATAGTTAGAAGCCATAGTCAATATTTATTTTAACGATATCGCCAACAAATATTCAGAAGTCATCATCAATATTTATTCATTGAATTTAGGCAATAAATGTTCAAAAGCCATCAATATATCTTCAGAAAATATTTCCAAGAATATCCAGGAGACCTCAAAACGTGTAAATCAGGTGAAATCTCGAATTCCAATTTCGATAATATAAAAGACTTTAAAATATCATTCGAATGATGTATTAAAAATAATTTTATCACAATTAGAATTTGAAATATTGAAATTTTAAAATATTACAGCGCCATCTGGCGGTAGAAATTTCTGTAATCTACTGTTCGATTCCAACTCAAAAAAGCTTTGAAATGACGTATTACTTATGAAATTATTTTAATTAGTAGCTGAGATACAAAAGAAAACCCATTCAGAACACCTCAAAACGTGTAAATCAGCTGAAATCTCGAATTCCACTTCCGATAATATAAAAGTATTTTAAAATATCTTTCGAATGATGTATTAAAAATAATTTAATCACAATTAGAATTTGAAATACGCGTATTAGAATAACATTTAATTTCCAATTAAAATGTAATTTTTTTCAAAAATCGATGCAATTTGAACTGCAACTATCCCGTGTGCTGTTAATGGTGTACAGTAAGTTTCAAAGAATGTAAGATTAAATTGAAGCATTTTGAATTTTGCAATTTTTATTCCTAGTAGAAAAACCACGTGATGTCAATTCGAAAAAAATATGTTTTTTCCCGACCAGACTCTCTGTGACTGGGTTGTCATGATAACAACGGCAACGAACGCCTGCAGAATTTCAAAGCGTTCGCTGACGATGACGCGAGTTCCATGATTTTTGCTCACACAAAAAGTGCTCAACGCGCCTAAAGAAGTTTTCACTTCAAAAAATAAATAAATAAATAAATAAGTAAAACTTAAAATAAAACGATTACACAAAGAAATAGGAATCCGGCACCATCTAATACTACTTCTTTAATAAATATATTTTTAGTAAGCCACAATAAAGTATATTACTTGAGAATATTTTAAAAAATGTGTACGGGGTTGGGCGAACAGAAGATTAAATTGGTTGAAAGACGAACCGAAATCATAAACACTTTTTAATTTTCTTGAAAATTATTAAGAACGCATTACTTAAAAGCCATATTGGCAGACAAACTGGTGAATTTAATTCATCAACATATATTTTACTAAAAATATTATAAAAGTATCTCAAATTATTTTTGTTTTGTTTAGTGTACTTTTTTTAATGAATTTTATAACTATGAATTATTTACGCATATGAATATGCATCTTATTGAATAGAAAAATTTTTGAAATATCTTTAAAAATAAATGCTAACGATACAACATTTTTATATCGGAGTTTTATTGAAAGGTTTGTTTTATTTCTTTCTTTCTGGAAATGTCAACGCGAAATATCCTTGGCAAATGAAAAATCTTTTTTTTTTTTTTAAACATAAACCAAAAATGATGCGAATGCTTCTTGAAAGAATGTCAAGTATGAAGATGAGATTTTTGTAGAATAGTTTCAACATTTAAAATATAGCATGTCAGATTTATGCTTCGCAACTGGAATTTATTTTATCAGACTTTGTATAGGAAAGCAAAGAAATATTTCCGTTAATAAAGGATAATAATACAGGTTTGCAAACTCGTACTTTTATTTTAATTGCCTTAGATATTTTTAATGTTTTTGATATGTTGTAAAGTTTGTCTTTTCTTCTTACAACGTAAGGGTTTATCCATAAAATAAGGATGAAGTTCTAAAGGATTGGCATAGATTCTATAACAGATTCGAGACTTTATGCATAAAATACATTAAAATAGACTATTGTTTTCTTATTATCTTTTAAATGTCTCTGTTTTTCGAAGCTCCACTTAGATTTTTACTTTCCGAACACTATAGTGAGGAAAGTATTGTAATCATGTCAAAAATCCGAATTCGAGATTTTGATGTTTCTATACGTTTTGAGGTCCCCTGAGTCCGTTTTCACTATTTTTACGATGATGTATGTATGTGTGTGTGTATGTGTGTATGTGTGTATGTGTGTATGTGTGTATGTCTGTGAACACGCTAGCGTCTAAAGGCTTTGTTCGATTAACCTGAAAGTTGGTACGTATATTGTAAGTCACCATAGTACGAACCCTATAGATTTTGGTGAATCTAGCACTTATAGTTTTTTTACAGGGACACAAAGAAAAATTCTTTATCATTATGGCCTATGGGACCAAAATCTTAAAAATGCGATAGCATCTAAACGCCTTATTCAATTGAGCAAAAATTTTATACCCATATTATAGGTCACAGATACTCAATCTGTATAGATTTTGGAGAATCTAGCACTTATAGTTTTTTTACAGGGACACAAAGAAAAATTCTTTATCATTAAGGCCAATGGGGCCAAATTTTTAAAAGTGTGATAGCGTCTAAACGCCTTATTAATCTGAGCAAAAAAATTGTACACATGTTATAGGTCGCATTTGCACCAACTGTATAGATTTTGGTAAATCTAGCACTACAGTTTTTTTACAGGGACACAAAGAAAAATTCTTTATCATTATGGCCTATGAAACCAAATTTTTAAAAGTGCGATAGCATCTAAACGCCTTATTCAATTGAGCTGAAAATTTGTATGAATATTATAAATCACTGTTGCACTAACTATAAGCATTTTGGTGAATCTAGCATCTATAGATTTTTACAGGGACAAAACGAAAAATTCTTTATCATTATGATCTAAGTGCTCAAAGTTCAGTAGCGTTAAATAAAACCTCGTGTGATATATGGAGAAAAAAACACTCTATTATGGTTTTCTCTCTTTTGTTTGTTTAGCAATTCCTCTTTCTTTATTTTATCTACAAAACTGTTAGTTACTCAATGTTCGGAAAGTCGAGTGGAGTCACTCCAGATTTTTTCCCTTGTGCTCAGTTTGCGGGCACTCTCTTTGCAGCATCTTACAATAATCTGTTAAAATTCCATAGGTTATAATATCTTCTTTGAACTTTTTGGATGTCTTTAAAAAAATTACTGTCTTTGTGCTTCACTCATGTCGTCTAAATTTTCAAAGAAATAAGTAAGATGTGAGTTGAGAAAGTAGAATTTTAAGCTCATTTAGGTCAAAAAATATCATTTTTTGTCAAAACTGTTCGCAGGGGAAATTTTGAAATAACTTTTCTCAATCAGTATTAAAAAATACATCAGAAAAACGCATCACCCTGAATACAAAATTTTTATCGCAGACCTTTGTAATGCATGATATTCTTATTCTTGCTTTCTTATTTCCTAAAATGTATACACATTAAATTATATACTTCCAAATTAAAATAAATAGTTATTAAAACGCAGAATATTAGTACACACATTGTAAAAAAAAAAAAAAATATTATAAGGTTAATACATTTCAATGTACTATAAATAACTGTCAATTATTTTAAGTGATAATCAGAAAGATATCGCAATAAAAAATATATTGTATAAATTTAAATTATCAGAGATTATCGTAATATATTACAATATATTTCAAAATGTAATGGAAGTTGCAGCGGAGTAGGATTTTTGGTTAACAAGAACTTAAAAAACAGAGTAATAAAAGCTACAAGCTATTCTAATAGAGTTGTAACGCTCCCCACCAATCTTTATGAGAGTTATAACGCTGAGATAGTTCAAGTTTATGCTCCAACCAGCACATGTGAAGACCGAGTTATTGAGAAATTCTATGAGGATTTTACGAAGGCTTTCAGCAAGACCAACCAGAAGGCACAATCTTAGAACGATTATGGAAGATTTTAGTGCTCTAATTGGTACAAATCATTCAAATGAACGTGTAATTGGTGAGTTTGGAAAGGGAACTAGAGATGAAAGAGGAAACAAACTGATTGAATTTGCAGAATGTGAAAAGTATTATGTCATGAATTAATTTTTTAAAAACAATCTAAAGGAGAAATGGGCATGGAGGGATCCCAATGGAGGAACAAGTGAAATAGACTGACAAGAAATACACTTTTACAGATTGTGTCGTGATAAATGTATTTAATTTTGGTAGTGATCACAGACTAGTACGTTGTAAGGTAAAGTTCCAGGTTTCATTGGAAAGACAGAAACATGTACAAATTCGAAACAAGATAATTCAACCACATCTTCTAAACGCTAAAAATCAAGAGTTCTAGCTTGATTTAAGGAATAGATTTCGGTTACTTGAGTATACTGAAGACGTCAATGAGTTTACTGCGAAATTTGTCAATGTTGTTAAGGAATCAGCAAAAAATGTTGCATGTTCAGAAGAAGATAAACCTGTTAAAAGGTAAAGTTGTTGTCGTCTCTCTTCCGAGACACGACAGCTTTTGAAAAAGAGAAGAAAAATGAAATATAACAAAGAAAATATTACTGGAAAAGTTGAATTTTCAGGACTATGTAAATCTCTGAGGAAAAAAATTGTAGAAGAGACAGGGAAATTTAGTTGCAATATGATCACACAAAGTATTGAAGAAAATAAATGTTTGAAGAATGCAAAGAGGATTCTCATGCTTGGTAGGAAAAGAATTCCAGCTTTTAAGACAAAAAGTGAAAAATACCACTCGGAATCAAAGGAAATTCTAAATGAGGCAGGAAATTTTTATTCAGAATTGTACACCTCACCAAAAGAACTCAGTTGCTCACTAACCTCATCAAATAAAAACAATACTATACCAGCAAAATTAATGGAGGAAGTAGCTATGGCAATAAAAGTAATGGAAAATGGAAAAGCTGCAGTAGAAGGCAAAATCACTGTGAATATTTTAACAGGGAATGAAGTCACTGAAGTTCTTACTGAACTATTCAACAAATGAATAACATTATGTAATGTTCGAAAAGATTGGGAAAATGCCATCATAATCTTAACTATTTAAAAAAGAAGAAAAAGAAGATATTAGAAAAATCGTCAAAAATTCATGATATATTCACCTTATTGGAAACATTTATAAAAAAAACAACAGCCAAATTAATACTCCACAAAAGGAGTAATGCATTCAAAATTACAAAGGGTGTAAGACAAGAGGACACAATATCCCCCAAACTCTTCAATGCAGTACTTCAAGAAGTTAAAAAAAAAAAATTAAACTGGGAACAAAAAGGCATAAAAATTGATGGAGAGTTTATAGTACATCATCTGAGATTTGCGGATGATAATGTAAAGCTTGCCTCCTCATTTGAGTATTTGTAAAAAATGCTTTAGGAATTAAATAAACAAAGCAAGCTCGTTTGATTTAAAATTAACCTCAGCAAAACAAAAGTTATGTCGGATTCCTTTTCTCCACTGAAGATCACTGTTGATATGGATGAATTAGAAATGGTATGCAGCTATACTTATGTGGGACAAGTCCTTACGATGAACGGAAACAGAATGAAAGAAATTAAAACTAAGTTAAACATGCATGGAGAGCATTCGGAAGAAATAGCGCTATATTCAAAAGCGACCTCCCGATTTGTTTAAAAAGAAAAGATTTTGATCAGTTAAATTTGTCTGTTTTAACTTATGCTTCAGAAACTTGCGCATTAATTTGTAAAATTATACAAAAACTTCAAACAACCCAGAGAAGCATAGTGAGATGCATGTTAGGATTCACCCGAAGAGATAGAAAGCGAGACACTTGGATTAGGAAACAAACCAAAGTTACTTATTTTATTTCTAGAGTCTAGAAGTTAAATTGGAACTGGGCTGGGCAACTTGCGAGAAGAAATGATGATAGATGGAACACCAATGTTCTATTTTGGATACCATGAGATAAGAAAAGACCGAGGAAAAGACCACTGCGTCGTTGGAGAAATGAAATTGTAAAGTTTGGAAGAGCAGAATGGAGAAAAATTGTAGAAAACAGGGCAGTTTGGAATCACCTAAAAGAGGCCTTCATCCTGCAGTGGATTGACAAAGGCTGAAATTGATGATGATGACTCAAAAAGTGATTGAAATGGAAACTTAATTTTCATTCGTTATTCTGAAGAATTTTCGAGTTATACATTTCTCCCATTTACGACATGTATAGCATTATTTTGAAAAACACCAATTAATATGCAGAATAGTTTTCATCCAAATTTCTCTGCTATATCTTAATAATAAATGAAACGAAATAACAGCACATAAGTAGTCAACGTTTAGTAAGTTAGTAACACGGTAGGATTATTTATGGATTTGGGCAATTAAACCCTAGGTTCCTACCCTGATATGAATTTTCACCAAGAGGATCTTTATAAAATACCCAAAACATTTTCAAGCAAGTTCCAGAGAAAACCACAAAAAACTCCGAATATGGCTAAGCCAAAAGAGAGTTAAAACCCGACTCCTCCCATTAACCATCCTCCAAAGCATTATCTCTTGGCGACTGGTAGGACGTTAATTACAAGAAATTATAGTATAAAAGCACTAAAATAAACACCAAAATTGTCATTTTTTTTTTTTTTTTTTTTTTTTTTTTAGGAAAGCTTTTGAAATTTCTTTAATTTTGAAATCTTTCTATGAGTTTCCTTATTGAAATGGTTTAATCTTTTTTTTTTTTTTTTTTTTTTTTTTTTTGTAATATTTACACTGTAATCATGCATAAAAAATTTAGTAATTTTCCAAATTTTTCTATAGTGATGTAGCATTGTATATATATATATATATATATAGTCTGTGTTTACTTTTTTACTTTTGTTCAATTTTTAAAAGTAAGTTTTCTAACACCCAAAACATAACATTTTTTTTTTTTTTTTAATCATCTTATATGACACAGAATCCGGATACAAAATTAAATAAAATGTTTGTAAAGGGAAATCGAAATTATTTCATTTTTTACGATTTATTTAACTTTTAAGGATAAATGTTCAACAATGATTTGTTTTTAAACATAAAAATGAATATTTAATTTTCTTCTTAAACTTAATTTTTACAGAATTTTTTTATTTTATAAATATTTATTGGATATTTTAGGTAAAATGTAAAAGAAAACTGATAAGCGTAAGATTTTTAAGAAAAAAGTTTAATTTTATTATTTAACATAAAGTAAAAATTAAATCCGTGAAATTTATTGAATGCTAAATTTCTGCTGCAAATATCAGTAAACAGAGCCAAATTTAACTTCAATAAGTGTTTAAATCTTTTACAAGTAATAGTTTCGCTGATTTTCTAAAAACTTATCATTATTCAAATAGGAATTTTACAATAACTTTGTATGCTTGCGACAAGTTACGTAAAAATTATACATTCTTTTTTTAAAAAAAAGAGGAAAAGCTTATTAAAATATGTATATAACTCAAAGGAGAAATTTTCTATCTTTGTTTGGAAATTAAAATAAAAAAGAATCTTAGATAAGGAGGAACACCTTAAAGCGATAACTTTTCTGAGATCTTTGCCGAAACGTCAGTGGAGGCCCTCTGTTGAGACTCAAAACGGTTTTGGGCTGTGTCTGTCTGTCTGTCTGTCTGTCTGTTTGTCTGTCGCGCGATAGCGGCCGCAAAAATGGCGCTATTGACTTGAAATTTGGTACACATGTTCATGAGCCCCACGAAATCAGCTGTATAGTTTTTGGTATGTATTCCATTTCTACTTCGTATACAGGGACACGCCAAAGTTTTTCTTATCATTACGGCCAATGGGAGGAATTTGTATGTATCGCGATAGCGGCCACAAAAATCACGCTATTGACTTGCAATTTGGTACACATGTTCATGTGCCCCACGAAATCAGCTGTATAATTTTTGGTATGTATTCCATTTCTACTTCGTATACAGGGACACGCCAAAGTTTTTCTTATCATTACGGCCAATGGGAGGAATTTGTATGTATCGCGATAGCGGCCACAAAAATCACGCTATTGACTTGCAATTTGGTACACATGTTCATGTGCCCCACGAAATCAGCTGTATAGTTGTGGGTGTGTATTCCATTTGTAATTCGTGTACAGGGACACGCCAAAGTTTTTCTTATCATTACGACCTATGGGAGGAATTTGTATGTACCGCGATAGCAGCCACAAAAATCACGCTTTCGACTTGCAATTTGGTACACATGCTCATGCGCCCAACGGAATCAGCTGTATAGTTTTAGGTGTGCATTCCATTTCTAGTTCATGTACAGGGTCACGCCAAATAGTTCGATCATTCCGGCCTATGGGAAGAATCTGTATGTACCACGATAGCCACCGCAAAAATCAAGCTATTGACTTCCAATTTTTTCCGAAACGTCAATGGAGGCCCTCTGTTGAGACTCAAAAGGATTTTGGGTTCCGTCGGTCCGTCCGTCCGTCTGTCTGTCTGTCGTGCGATAGCGGCCGCAAAATTCACGCTATTGACTTGAAATTTGGTACACATGTTCATGAGCCCCACGAAATCAGCTGTATAGTTTTTGGTATGTATTCCATTATTCCATTTCTACTTCGTACACAGGGACACGTCAAAGTTTTTCTTGTCAATATGGCCTATGGAAAGAATTTGTATGTACCGCGATAGCGGTCCCAAAAATAACGCTATTGACTTGCAAGTTGGTACACATATTCATGAGCCCAACGGAATTAGCTGTATAGTGTTAGGTGTGTATTCCATTTGTCGTTCGTGTACAGGGACACGTCAAAATTTTTCTTATACTTACGGCCTATGGGAAGAATTTGTATGTACCGCAATAGCGACCGAAAAAATCCTTCGATTGACTTGCAAATTGGCGCACACGTTCCAGCTTTGCATATAAGTAGCTGTATAATTTTTATTGATATATTTTTTATAAACTGTGTACAGGGACACGCAAAAATTCTTAACATTAAGGCGTATGGGGGTGAATTTCGTTTAAACACATTTTAATATCATTACTTTGCAATGAAGAAAATGAAATTAGAGCACGTGAGTAAGATGCTTAAACTTATGTTGTTTGAAGAAAATATGTGCTCTTAAGCTTTCTAATTAATGTACAGGACCTTACAAAAGTGTTCTGACAATGTCACTTAGTCATCCAAACGATGTTAAATTTGGAACAATTATTAATTTTAAACTCAAAATAAGCTGAATAGTTTTTACTGGTGTATACAATGTTTATGGTTCGTTTACAAAGACACACGAAAGAATTTCGTAACATTAGACCCTATGGACAAATTTTTAATTTAAGCGCGCACTTGCGTTTATGCTGAATTGAACTTAATAAAGTTAACATACATTATAAAGTTGCTTAAAATCATGTTTACTCTTAAAAAAGGTTATGTAAAGACTAAATAATTTATGGGACCACACAAAACAATTCCGAGTATGTACTGTATTCATCCAAATAATGTCAAATTAGTTCGAAAAATTAATGAGTTATAATTAATTAGGTTTATTCTTATTATTGGCGTTTATAATGACTGTGGCTACTTTTCCGGGATACATAAAGGAATTTCGTACTATTACGGTCTATAGTCGGTATTTCTTAAAAGTGTATTTTAACATGGTTACACCCCATCAAATATAATAAAATTTTATTAGAATTTTAAAAGCATGTTTTCCTGTTGAAAATTGTGGGCATAGAATTGATAATTAGTTTAAAGGTTACGCAAAATATTTCCGATATGCTATGTAATTTTTTTTTGTATGAAATTTGGTATTTATGAATTTCAGGGAAATAATACAAGACCGTCGTTTATTAAGAATACATATTGTTGCGTACTTGGGGGTTCATAAGTTGTCCGAGAATGAAAGGCGAAACTTACAAAAATTCAGTGAATTATTCATAGAAAATTCCAGAAAAATACAGGTCTATAAACCAAGTATCAGCTTCAATTCAACCAGTAAACATAGCTTAAACAACAGCCGTTAACAGCAAAACAACAGTACAAACTGTTTATCAATAACACATAAAGCAAGTCTCATTCAAAGAGGCTCAAAGCAAAGCAAGCATTTGACGAAACTGACACAGATCTGAGATTGGCCGCCTTGGCTAAAAAAATGCTCCTTTTATACTATTCTATCGAACACAGACTGTTCTGGAAAATTCTCGTATCTCATCAGCCAATGAGATTAGAGCTTCCATATTTGGTACATCCCTAATAAGAATTTTCTCGCCAAGGTCGCCAAAAAAATCGCCAAGGAGGGAAACAGTCGCCAAATTTGGCGCCAAATCCTTTTCTTCCCTTATTGGAGTTTTTCAATGGGTTTTTAAAGGAAAATTAGGCTATTTTAACGCTAAAACGATTAGAAATGCACAAAATTAGCATTTTATCGACTTACTAAGCCTCTGAAAAAATTTATACAAAACTAAATGCAATTATTTACAATTCCATAACACTTTATATGATATACAAATAGGTATACAAAGAGAGATACAGCGGGGGGTTGAGGGAGCGGCAGCCCCCTTCAGGAATGTATCTGATTATGGTAATAAGTCGATCGAATCAATATATACTATTATATAATAAGGAATAAATAAAAATGACCTATTGAAAAATGTCTGATGCAAATAGGACGTTGAGGCTCCTGATCTGCAGATCCACTAGTTATAAAAGTATTTATGAAACATTTGTATAGACTTATTAAAAATAAAGGCATCAATTGAATTTTCTTTAGTGCTGACATACTAGTTTTAAATAATCATGTTTTAGCCTCATTTATTTCAGAATGTTTTTTAAAGTCTTCTTAAAGAAGAACACAGATGTTTTCCTGTGTAAGTACAGATATTTTGCAAATTCATACTGTAAAAGATATTCAACACAAAACGTCTATAATCTTCTCTGATTTTTCAACAAACTACTTACACAAAATTTTTTACCTTTATAATTTTTTTCCTTTTCATGTTTTATGTATCATGAATTTATATGTTTATACTTTTAAGTATTACGTTATTTTTTATTATTAATTGGCTTAAAAATTCTATATTAATGAAGTTGATAATGTCGCATTTAATTCAATATTTTCACTATTTACAAGTGTAACGTGTACATAGTTTAGTTATCCATAATTTTTGTTTATAATATCCAACATTTAGAATCTATAGCATTATTTATTACGAAAAAAGCATTCTTTAAAAATTAAAATAATATTTTTAACCTTGTTTCAGATTAATAATAATTTTAAAAAATTGTTAATTTAAATTTATGTGCTGTATATATTTACGTATAAAAATAATTTTATTATTAAATTTGTAACCCATGGAAATAAGCTTTATAATGATTTATTTTTGCAAGTTTCTTAAGTTTCTTGTTGTAAGTAAAATTTTTTTAACTGTCAAAAGCATACAAGTAAGATAATTTTTTTTTATACTAACAAAAGTGTACAAGTCTTTTTTTACGTTCTGTTATAATTTTTATCTTCATGCTAATTTAAAACAGTCTTTTTTGTAAAGTAATAATAATGAATGTTCAGAAAACTAATTCTTTTATTCAGATGAATTCTTAAATTTGCATTGCAATTTTTCTGAAATTTAACTTTCATTATCTGCTGAATATAGCCCCTTTTAAACTAATGGAAAAAATATTCTTCGCAGAAATATTGCTTTTAAGTGTTAAAATACACTCATTAAACAACAATTGTTGTTTAAAAAATAAAACATCAAGCGTTTTGCACTTCATTGGAATTTCGAGTTGCGTTTCTTGAAATATTTTGAATACTCTAAGAATGCAACTTCCTGTGTCAGACGCACATTCTTTTTTTCCTCGGAATAAAGAAACCAGAAAAAAAAAAAGCGAATTTTACATTTTCGTAGAAAATAATTTTGTTTCTATCTTGCTGATAAGCTTTTACTAAATTTAACAGAAATTTCCTGTTGAACTTCAATATTTTTAATTAATCTATTTTATATTTTATTTTATCTATTTTTTTTTTTAATTCCTTTTTTTTTTTCACACGATATTGGAGAAGTCTATTCTAAAATATTGTGGTAATTCAGTTTAAGTACAAGTCGTGCGACTGGTGACGCGACAATACGATAGATCTTCCTGTCTATCAGAAGGTTTCTATAGCTTATAAATGCACGAAACTTGATGTGTGAAAACCCCATTATAAAAAACTGTGCTAATTCAAATTTCATGCATATAGCAGGACAAGTATTTCTGCTACATTGCATTTCCCCCAATTTATGGGAAAGCAATATAATAACTTCAATACAGATTATAGGTTTTTTTTTTTTTTTTTTTTTTTTTTTTTAAGTTATAATAATTGCATATATAGCCACACGTGATATGTGAGATGAGCATTATGAGAAAGAAATTTGACCCCAACTTCTGCGATTTTCAAAATAGTTATAACATCTATCGTTATAACTACACCAATCTGCATACGTAAAATCTTTATTCTGAAAAGCCATGTTGATTAAATTTTATGCATATTGCTTGGTAGGTTCGCAGTTATTCAGTATATAGTATAGAATAAAGTTTTGTGATGAGCATAATTTCTTCTTTTTTAATGGTTAAATGATACTTGATGGATTATTTTCTCTTGTGATTTATAAATATACTTTATGTTATCATAAATGTTCTCCATTGTACTCCATTATAATAACTCATATAATATAAATTTAACACTTTAAAGATACGCTGCAATAAATGGAAAGTAATATTTATATATGATTTTATAACATTATCTTATACCATTTTCTATAAAATTTGCGACAAATCTGTAAACAATGCCTAGAAATAGCATTCAGAAAGATTTAAAATCTTCGGAATCAATAATCCTGTCAAAGTGCCAAATGGATTGATATTTTGCTAGAGTTTGATAAAAGATTTTTTTTTAAATCCCGTTACAAAAAAAAAAAAAAAAAAAAAAAAACTTGATAAACAATTCACGTATTTCTTAGATTCAAATACCGACAGATAGATGTTTGGAGAATTTCAAATATGAAAAAAAAAAAAAAAAAAAAAAAAAAGAGTGTATCATTCGTAAGCCGATACAAATACAAGTTTAATATTCTTATTTTTTATAAGTAAAATGTTTCTACGAAAGGAATATATGAAAGAGAATACTATATATTTTTAAACATTAGAATACTTAACAGAATAAATTTTAAATCGAAATAAAACCCCAAAATCTCAAAACAAATTGCAGAAATTTAAGAAATGTGGGAATTCAAAATAAATTAATTTAACATTACAATATTTTTTTTTATCATTCAGCTATATTCCTCTATCATTAATATATATATTAATAGGTCGGGAGTCACGATTATTGACAATAAATGCTTTATGACAGTTCCGCCAATTTTGCGAATATCTATCCAAATTAAATCAACATACATTTTCTTTACAGCGATCTCACATATCATATTTGATACACTCATATACTATTATAAGCCGAAATATGATCTTCCCGTAAATGGAACAATTTCAGCTTTATAAAGCCACCTGTCGACCTACTGAATTATTTTCCAAAATATTAGCCATATAAGGTAATTATATTTTATTTCTTTCCGAATTAAATAAATTTAAAAAATCGCTACTTTTCTATTCAAATGCAGAATTTTTCACAAAAAAGTATATAAAATAAAATGTATCACTTTTATTTACATCAACCTACATCTTTTATTTCCAAAGGTAAATACTTTTAAATACATAAAATTATCATGAAAATATTGTGAAAGCCTGAACTGAAACGAAATTCAGTATTACTTTTAAAATTCTTCGTAAATGAATTAAAACGCAAAATATTTTTAATTCTACGCGAATAACATTCTTCAGTTACTGTAACTTTCAGTGTATTTCAAAAGCTTTAGAAATACTACATTTGAAGTTGTTCATGACGGCAGGAACATTATACTGGATTCTTCACATACAACCATTATAAACTTATGAAGAACATCAGTTCCATACAAAGTTTTGCTCATTTGTAATGAGATAACCTAGCTCGTGCTCAATCACAAAGAAAGTAAATTATGAAGCATTTCAGATCTAGATGTAGCAGAACACAAATATATTTTCCGTTGAAAAATATACTATAAATGAAAGTTTATATCATCTTTAGTAAATCATTTTATTATCACAAAAGGAAAACGATTCTTTGAATAAAATCACCTACCAAATGACTAAAAATTGTATTTTATAATTAAATATGAATTCTAAAGAATAAATAAATTCCGGCAGAAAACATGTTTAATATATCATCGTCTTTTCAAAAATATTTATTTTAAATAACAAATGGAACGGAATATATTTTTAGTTTTACTGAAATAATATTCTTACTCAGCAAATACAAATTCGACATATTGGCAGAGGTTTTAAGTTTCTATACACGAAAAATCAATTTCATACCACTTTAAAGAAATAGCAAAACTTGTCCTATTAAATCGCAGATATTTATTAAAAATAATGCATTAAAAAATTTCCTGTATTAAGTTTATGGACAATCCGTAATAACTTGGCACTTTTGCATATTGGTATCAAAACACATCATTCACGCGAAATATTATTTCGCTACCAGCAAACCGTAACCTTTCTGGTTCGAAAGTTTCCTCTGAAAAGGTAGCATTACGGATACGTGAAATGGTTATCGAAGTGGAGCTATAACCATTTTACCGAAATAATAGCCCGACAGTTACCTGACACAACTTCGAACGATAGTGATAGTTCCGATACATAATTACAAAATCATATGCGGGTTATCACCGACACTGATATAAAACTGATGTCTAACCGATTTCAACGACATCTTATGGTTATAATTTTAGATTTAATTTTCGATACATATAGTTCTAAATTGCGTGACTCCATTACATTGAAGAGGGAGTTTTTATCTTTCCTGAGGGTAATTAGGCGTAAACAGATTAGTATGATTGTTTACAACTAAAAGTTAACAAATTCTTAGCATACATGCAAGTTTAATTATAAATATTTAATGGTGACTGTCAAAGAAACCGAGCGTGAATAACGGGACAATATCGGTAACATTTCAATTCTTTAAAATCGATGTTAAAAAGTTATCACATCCCTGATACAAATTAATATCTTACATTTGGTACGTAGCGCCACATAAAACTATCAGGTATCGGATACCGATCCGATCACAACTACTTGACATATCTATTGTATTGCGTAGAAATATAATACTTTTAGTATCGTGCAGACATCGTGTAACGTATCGTATGTAATATATTTGGTATGTAGCGCCACATAAAACTATCAGGTATCGGATACCGATCCGATAACAACTATTCGACATATCTATTGTATTGTGTAGAAATATAAAATTTTTAGTATCGTGCAGACATCGTGTAACGTATCGTATGTAATATATTTGGTACGTAGTGCCACATAAAACTATCAGGTATCGGATACCGATCCGATAACAACTATTTGACATATCTATTGTATTGCGTAGAAATATAATATTTTTAGTATCGTGCAGACATCGTGTAACGTATCGTATGTAATATAATTTTCGTTTTCATGAAAAATGTATCTGAATGTTGCACGAAAATCGACATATCTGGCATGGGTCCCCTGCTTTTTATTTTGTTTCTTAATAATCTGTGTTCTATTTTGAAATTTTCTGAATATTTATTGGTTTGCCGATGATTTGAAATTATTCAAGCAAATTTGCTCTGTTACTGATGCTGCTCCTTTACAAAGTGACCTTGATCGTTTCTATCACTGGTGCATTGATAACAAATTATGCCTGAATATTAAGAAATGTAGTATCCTGAGTTATTCTCTCGATTCTCATGCTTTAATGCATTTTTATCAAATTAATAATCTTCCTTTACTTCGATCTGACTCTGTAATTGATTTGGGTGTTACTTTTAAGGTCAAACTTAACTTTTCACTCATCATCAATAGCATTATTTCTAAAGCATATAAAAAACTTGGGTTTCTTAACCGAAAAATTAAAGATTTTTCCAATCAGCATGCGTTAAAAGTCCCATACTTCAGTTTAGTTCGCTCCAATCTGGTGTATTATAGTTTTATTTGGGATCCTTTTTATGCAAATAAAATCCATATTCTACAGCAGGTTCAATCTAAATTTGCACGTTATTTATATTTTAAAAATAATTTTATTTATACTCAAGTCATTTCTTCCTCGTATCTTTGAAGTATTTATAATCTTCCTAGTTTAAAATCTCGTCGTGACCTGCTTTGTTCAATATTTTTTTTTATAAAGTTATCAATAATGTGATTAATTGCAGTGATATTCTTAACTATATTCAAATTAATGTACCAACAAAGTCTCTTAGAATTAATCATTTATTTGTCACTTCATTTGTAAAATATAATTATATTGGTATTTTTTCATTATGTAAATTTTACAAAATTTTTAATCAGCTTTCTATGGACTTAGATATTTTTAACATGTCCTTTACAGTTTTTAAGGCTAAGTGTTTTGATTTTTTTAATTCATAACATGTATTTTTTTTTTCTTTTTGTCTATGTTTGATGTATTGTATTATAGTTTTATTCAAGCAACACTGTAATTGGATGTTTCTGTAGTGTGCTTTTCTTTAGATAAATAAACAAATAAATAAATGTTTGATACATCTAATACCACAATGTAATGTTTCTGATTCTTATGTTTGGCTGGGGAGTTCCTGCATTAATTTTCAATGTATCTAAAATACACTCATGTCCATAAATTAAGGATAATTCAGAATCGCACGGAAATCGAACTTTAATGCAAAAATTTCACCTGTAGAAATACCACACACATATTTAAGAATAATATGCAAATTATAGAAAGGCATCAGATGACGCCGATATGATGTTACAATGACGAAAGTGTAAGAAGGGGGTAGATAAGGGTTGGGAGCAAAGAAGAAAAATTGTTCACAAGCGTTCTGTATGCCGCTCAATGCCACAACCTAATAGTTATGACACAGAGGACGCATGCAGATAATTTTTTACGTGATAGAATTATCGGGCGACTAGAATGTGGGCGTACTCAGATAGAAGTATCAGGGGAACTTGGAATCGACCAAAGTGCCATCTCTAGTCTTTGGCAACGATTCCAAAATGTTGAAAATGCCAGTCGACGTTACAGTACTGGTCGGCCCCGAGTTACAATACCAAATGACGACCGGTATTTGACAGTAACTGCAAAAATGAGCAGATAAAGCACAGCATCAGACATGTCTCGTCAGTTGTCTGCAGTCACGGGTACTACAGTTTCAAGGTAAACCGTGTATAGACGTTTGGGAGATACTGGTCTATATGCTCGCAGGCCTGTTAGATGTGTTCCGCTCGCGGCAATGCACTGTTGCCAGCGGTTAACTTGGAGTAGAGAACATGCAATGTGAACAGCGGCACATTGGGCTTGTGTGATGTTTTAGGAAGAGTCAAGATTTAGCTTTCAATGTGATTCATGCCAGACTTTCATATGTAGAACGTCATGACAGGCCAAATTTATCGGGACATCATTCAGGAACAACATGTACGTTTCCTTAGGGGTGCCATGGGCCCAGAATTTGTGTTTATAGATGAAAATGCACGTCCTCACCGTGCAAACGTTCTACACGGATACCTACAATCTGAAACTATCACCCGCATGGAATGGCCAGCATTTTCACCTCACTAGAATCCGATAGAGCATGTGTAGGACATGCTTTTCCGACGAGTTGCAGTCCGTCAACCACCTCCTACATGTGTACCGGAACTCCGGAGAACATTGGTAACTGAGTGCAGTAATCTTTCCCAAGATCACATCAATAATTTAATACTCAGCATTCCTAGGCGTTGTAAGGACTGTATTTCATCATCTGAGAGACATACAATGTATTAACCATCATATCAAACACGTAATGTTAAGTTTTTGTAAGGGAGATATTTTCTGTAATTGCTTCAGGGCGCAAAAATCATAGTTTTTATAAATGGTATCCTACATAAACCACCTTTTTTTTGTTCTTGATATTTTGTTTAATAAATGAGCTTTATGAATAAGTCATGTTTGTTTTGCTTCTGAACCTTTATTTGCCGAAGCTAGCATTATCCTTAATTTATGGACATGAGTGTACATTAGAAATACTACATTTTAAGTTTGTTCATCTCATGGTATGAAACATATACTTAATTCTCCATATATTACCATTGCAAATTTAAAAGAACACAAGTTTCGCACAGAAGCAGAAAGTTTTTTTAATCTGTAATGAGATAATCGAGCTCGCGCTTATTCACAAAGAATATAAATTATGAATTATTCTACCTCTAGTTGTTGTAGAACAAAAAATGAATTTACTGTTGTGAAATGTTTCTCTGAAAGTAAGCTTGTATTAGCTTTGGAAAACAATCATATATTTTCAATATCACTTTAGAAGTATTTCGAAAACTTTATATGCTTAAAAATAAAATTGCATAACTCTATTGTTAAAAAAAAATATGCATCTATGTAAATAAAGAGAAGTTCATCCACAGTTCAGACACATTGCGTGTGTCTGCGCTCTGATGCTCACATTACTGATTTATGAGCTACAAAATTTGGCAGAGGGGTAGCTGGGACTCCTCTACCATCGCATCAAGATTTATTTATTTATTTATTTATTTATTTTTTTTTTTTTAATTTCGAATTTGAATTTTTTCATTATTTTTTTCCAATTTTAAATATTGGTTTCTATGTTTCATTTTTCTAAAATTTATTCTTTCATGTCAATCGCCTGCGTATTTTAGCATCGGCTATTACGCGATTTATTTTTTATTTATTTAATTCATTCGTTTGAACGTGGAAAGTTTTTTTTTTATTATTGTTTATTATATTTTATGAAAATCAAAACATAATGCAGTAATTAAAATCTAAATTTAAAAGCTTATTTATACCAGATAGCAACTTTTTAATTTTTCATTTTAATTCCTTTGAAGTATTTTTTTTTTTTTTTTTTTTTTTTTTTTATAATTATACTATTTATCGGCAAAAATGTTATTAAACAGAAACTGATTAATTTTTAAGTACAGTCGGTAACAAAAGTGTCCGAACACTATCAAAAATTCCTATGTAAAAAAAGTACACTTCATACGGTTTTGTTATATAAATCCTTATCGAATCCTGTTCTTAGTCAGTCTAAGAACAGGATTCGATAAGGATTTATTTAACAAAACCGTATGAAGTGTACTTTTTTCATATAGGAATTTTTGATAGTGTTCGGACACTTTTGTTACCGACTGTATAATTAACATTTATTTGATTTTTGTTTATTTAAGTAAATTTTAAGTTTAATTAAAATTTATTTGGTTTTATTTATTTCATTCTCTTTAAAAGGAAATCTACTTTTTATTTTGTAAAGAAAAAGGTCTATAAAACACATGGTTCAGAAACTAAAATAATTAATAGATACTGAGATACAGTCATCTTTAAAATCGCATTTCTTAAAAAAAAAAATAGCAAATTCTCCTGTCGTCGATAAATACCCAAATTAAAGTGCCCGGAAAGACCTTTCTGCAGACAGTGGGAGCCTGGATTCGATACAGCGTGGGCGGGAAAAGAGCTGCCATGTTTGATTATTCTATGATAAAAGTTATAGGAGTTATAGGCTTCTCTTTGTGCAACATTCAAAATGGTTGCAACTCGGCTATTTAAACATATATTTAAAAACTTATAACTTGAAAACCCCTTGGCCAACCTCAAAATAATAGACATTTGAAGAATCAGTATGGAATGTTCTATAAGTATACCGAATTTAGTCCAAATCTGTGATAGTGAGTGTCATGGTCTGGACGATATAAAATGAAATATAAATGAATTTGCGTTAAAGTTGGATGAAATGAGTACTTAACACTATTTAAATTTATTCTTCCTTAATAATGGGTGTTCATTTTAAACGAATGTTGGTGTAGGGCGTGAAAAATATTATATTTCTTATGATTCACCTGTAATAGAGATAATCACCATTCAGTCTTAACTTCTTTAATAACTCAGTCACTGATTTCGACTTTTAATTCGACTTTTAAGTAGTATCATACGTCAATCAGTTTCCATACATTCACACTTAAATCTTCACAAAGTCTGCTCTAATTCAACAAATTTTAAAAACCTCTCAGGCTATGAAAGCCTCAAACAAACTTCGTAGAGTATTTTTCAAATAAAACTATTCCTCCAATAAACTAGATATCCTTCCATACATTTGCCAACTTTCAGTAAATATCAAACTTTCGGAAGTTTCATAATTTCTACAAATTTAGTAAGTCGCCATGCAATTCGTGTATAAGAATCCTGGTTTTAAACCTTTTTAAATTACCCATTTATGTTTCTTATCATTGTTTTTGTTTGAAAAATAATGATGATTTCACTGATTTTATAAAATTGCAAAAAATCAGGAATCAAATTAATAAATTATTACAAATATTTTGTTACAATATTGCTTCAAATCTCCAAAAATCAATGTTCCTAATATAATTCTTCAATTCTTTGGTCTTTTACGTAAAATCTTTCGTAAATACACACTAAATACTTTTATTTTATGTTTAAACGAAGTATCTCTTTCCAACCCGAATCTACATTGTTTGAAAATAACAAACAATGTCAACTACTTGTTTAGAATTTCTGAAATGTGAAACAAAAATATCTCTGTGCATGATGAGAATGCAGTATCCCACATTGTGCCACGGTAAAGTTTATTTTTTATTGACCTCCAGAGTACACCATAAGAAATCCTTAAAGAAAAAATAGTGAATCTTCCCTGATAACTCTATTTCTTTATATCTGAATGTTTTTTTTTTTTTTTTTTTAAGTTTTTTTTTATATGGAAAACATAAATGTCTTTCTACGAACATTGATTTTTGGAATAATTGTTATCATGGATATTACTACATTATTAACCGACTTCAAAAAAGGAGGATTTTCTCAATTCAGGCCTTATGTATTTGTTTGTTTCTTAGCTCGTAACCCCTAGACGGATGCTCCGATTTTCATACTTCTTGTTTTGTTGTAAAGGTCTTGGTCTGAAATAGGTCCCATTGTTATATCTTTACGACAAAGGAAAATACAGGATGCCCCCCACCCCCCCGAAGAACAGTGTGAGCAAACAAACAGCGAAGTTAGCATTGCTATCTTGAAAACGGTTCAAGATATGGAAAAAAGTGAATTACAAAGTTACAGGATAACATCGATTTAGTACGAAAAGACAATTTGTAGACATTAATGTTAAAAGTAGAACGATTAAAACGATCATTTGTTTGTCCGCAAATTCCTATTTTTTGCATACTTCAACGACATTGCATACATTGTAGCGTAGCGGGTGACATTTATGCTATGTAAAATTCAAAGTATGGTTATTGTAAGCGTTTACATCAATTAACGTAGAGACGTTTTAAACCGACTTCATAAAGGAGGAGGTTCTCCATTTAAACCACGTTTTTTGTTGTTGTAGTTGAGGTTTGTTAGGTAATAAATACGTAAAAAATGCTTTAATTGTAATACTTTTTTTTTCAAAGATCTTGACCTGAAATAGGTCTCATTGCGATTTCATTAATATCTAAACAAATTACAGGGTATTCACAAAAGTCCGTTCTCACTCTAACTGCTGAACGGCTGTCTCTACATTTGTAAAAGTAATAGGTAAGTATTATAAAGTGGCCATGCGCTACAAGATATGACCGCCTACAGAACCACCTAGTGGGAAGATAGCGGAGAAGTTATCTCAAAACTTTATAAGGTAGAAGGGAAAAAATAAATTACAAAGCTGTACTGCATCATTGATTTAGTCACGAAAAGATACCTTGTAGACATAATTGTTTAAAACAGGATGTTTAAACCTGCATCTGTTTGTTCGCAGCTTTCTACACTGTAAACAAATCAAAAAGCCTTTATTTCGATGTTGAAAATTCTGTCCGTCAGCTGCAATGTATATTTTGAACGTTGTTTGAACTTTACGCTGCACGCATTCCAGCGTAGCGGGTGACACATATTCTCTGTAAAGTTCAATACATGCCTATCCGAATTTTTGGTTACGAATACAGCGTATCCATTCTTTACATTTCTAAATCCTCTTTAATTTAATGCGTGGACATTGAATACATAGTTTTTTCTCATATCCGATACAGGCAGGAAAAGTGACACAACTTAAAAATGCAGTATTTGAGAAAAATCACCTTAAAGATAAGGCATTGACCAGAATAAAACTGACACAACCGTCTCTCGAATGGATAATTTTTTAGATGGAGATGTAATGTTTTTTGTTCATATTGAGAGAATTTCATATATTTTTCAGTGACATAAACTCGAAATTACCATTTTTTGAGTTGTGTCTCTTTTCTTGTGGGTTGTGATTTGTCAAACCGCCGCTGTACGTCTTCTGATGCTCTGCTACTTGAATAAATTTTCACTAAAAAGAAAAAAGAATATATATATATATAATAGAACCGACTCCAAAAAGCAACTATTATTCAAACAACTAAAAATGAAAGAAAATTGGTAAAAATAGAACTGGAAATTGCGCCTAAAGGTATAAAATAATTTCCTTCGCCAAACAACCTAAATACTACAATTAATCATAACTTTTGAAGTCGGTGCAAAATTAAATAAAAATTGATACATTTATTCAATACAAAAATCAAATTCTATTCAAAATATATATCTCACTTTAGCATCTGCAAAACACAGCTGAAAACTACTTTGATTCAAATAAACAAATAAGGTTTCGTAAACTGCAAAAGTTGGTGAAGCGGCTAGTATTTGGCGTATTTGGTGAAAAATAATCGCCAAATTATGTCGGTAAACATATTTAATTCCTTTGAAAATCATGGTTATTTTAATAATGTATATTAAGATAACAATCCAGAATATGAAACAATACTTCGTACAATATATATTATAAAAATATACATCTCGCGTGTATATTTTTGCATTACGTTTTGATCGCCAAATACAAAAGCCGCCAATGGCGATAGTTATCAAAGTTATACCAAGTTTACAAAGAAAACTTTAGTAACTTCGTAGAAACATAAATACCGAATTGCAAAAGTGTTCAGTGCAAAATGTAGATGTTACTAATGGAACAATTGTACACAATGATGAAATAATAAAGGAAACATAAAAATGGATCATTCGAGACAACAGCATTTGTAGCTATCAGTCTAAAAACAAATATTTAAAATCTTATTTTATGGCAAGGTTAGCTCAAACATTAAATATTTATAAAAAAAAAAAAAAAAAAAAATGGTTAGCGAATAAAAAGAAATGCTTTGCTTGTAATAGTCTAGTCAAATTCAACCATTGTTGTTTTAAAATAATTTTTATATCTCTATTTAATTTTTTTAAAACAGCTATATAATATAGTGTGAAATTAATTCACCACATATAATGTTAACTTAAAATGAATTAATTAGAATAATATTAAAAGAATTTGCAATTTAAAATTATAAAGTTAAAAGTAACATGTAGTTTGTATTTGGGCATGATGAATTTTATAATAAAAATTTGAAAACAATGAAAAAAATAATTTTGTTAATTATTTAAAAGAAGAATTAGAATAATAAATACCTTTTCTAAATTATAGAAAATTTCTTAGTATAATGAGATACTACTTTTGTATTTTTATTCTTTCCCTACTTCTCTGAACTTATATTCATTTCTCCAAAATCTTAGATTAACTGCAATTAATCCGTTGCTAAATTTTTCGGCTTTCATGTCAATTCTGAAAAGAAAAGTCACATATCCTATCAATTAAAAACCTCCTTTTTTTATCATAAAAATATAACTTGAGCCTGAAGTATCCGTTTAAGGAAATATTCTCTTAAGCTTCTTTGCTAGCTATCACACATAGAATGGCAGCGAAGAGTATGCTAAAAGCACGGCATCATTCATTATCGGCCGAAGTTTCAATGAAGTTCTTCGAATGTGGAAAAAACATTTTTTCTTCAGCATACGTTTGGCTTGACAAAGAATGAACATACTCGACAAAAAAAAAAAAAAAAAGGCAATTGCAATCTACAAACCGCATTTTGGATCAGTCTTTAAAAAGTTTTCTTGTCAAAAGGATGAAAATTATCATACCTTCCCCTCTGTATATAGCACAAAGTATGAAACTGTAATAATCTCTTTATATCTGTGTTATTTTTAAATAAATTTTACCTTCAAAGTAATAATCAATTTTTAGTTTTTGAGGTATCATGTCAAAGGATAATTTTTCTTCTGTTTTGGAAAATTATCAGCATTTATCAAGCAAAAACACGTCGTAACATTAATTACTTTTAATTACATTAATATTTTAGGGTATTATATTTTATTTGTAATATATTTTACCTTGTGACCATAACTTTGGAACTAATTAAAATATTTACGCTGTTAGAAAAAACACTAGTAAAATATTGTCAAATTTGAATCAAGTTGCCAATTGAACAAAATCATATATTTTAAATTATCCGTTAAATCTAATTTTATTAATTAAAGAAAACAAAATACTTATTAAAAACTGCACACTTTTTAGGAAGCTAAATATTTTCAATAAAAAATCAAAAAGAAAAACATGCAAGTCTTATGTATTATAAAATTTCTACAAACACTACTTACTCGTTGCTTTGTTTAACCTATTTTTTGTACGTAGTGACACTTTAAATTTATTTTGTTTCGTAGATGTTTAAATATACTTAAAAGAACTAAATTCTTAAGAATAATGTATGCATTTATTCATTTATTTTTGAGTTCTTGTGCGCAATCCATTATTGCAATATATAGTTTTTTTCAATATAGAACTTGTCATTTATAGTAAATATAAGTAACATATATATCACATCAATACAATCTCAAAATATTTGGTATATGTGAGACAGTAAACGATATTAATACAGGGTTAGCAAGAAATAAGTTGCCCACTTTAGAGGGCTCTAGAATCCATCCTATTGGTCCAAATGAAGTAAAGTTTTAACTACAGATAATTCCAATGATGCACTTGACATTTATTAAATAAAATAATAATACAAAATTCCACCGATAGATGGCGCAAATGGTACTTATTTGCATATATTTAAAATTAGAGGCAGCATTTGTGTTTCAGCGCATGCCTATTAGCATTATCCTTTGGATAAAGGGTAATATCTACCGTCAAAGGCCATCAACTCTGCCTGATCTGAAGGACAGCATTCGGCGCCCTGTTTTAAATATTCCGGCAGAATTACTCCGGTCAGCTGTTGAAAATATGATTATGCGATTACAGCACATTGTTGTACATGAAGGGTATCATATTGAGCAGTTTTATTAATGTTACTTTATTTTTCGCGCATATTTTTAAAGCACATTAAATATGGCTATGTGTATAACAGTACCACCAACCGGCGAAATTTTGTACTATTTTTTTTCTAAATTAAATAAATATCAAGCGCAACATTTGAATTATCTGTAGTTAAAATTTTATGTCATTTGGACGAATAGGACGGATTCTAGAGCCCACTGAAGGGGGCAACTTATTTCTTGCTAACCCTGTATTTACAGCAAACAAGCAGAAGTTATAAATACTTTCTTGCTTTGTGCGAAAGTTTTAAAAATGTGTAACACAAAAGATTAATAAAATGAACCATTAAACACATTTTTTAACACCAAAACTGCATTTAAAAGCATTTATGCTTTATTTTTTGCTAGGCACTATATTTAAAGGAATTTTCAAAACATTAATCACTATAAACTAAATCCTTTTATAAACAAAAACTTAAAAAAATCCATTGAAATCGCTTGAAACTTTCCTTCTGGCCCTCCTCTGCTTGCGTTTTCGCCTTAACCGGACATTTCAATTCAAGTACTAACTGGATGTAGCGCTGCTATTATTCAAGAGCTACGTTTGGACAAATATTTCTTGGGTAAATTATCATCTACACTCTATGACAAAATATAGCAGAACCAGCGAAAAAAAATTAACAGCGAAAAAAAATTAATTAATTTAAAAAAAAATCCATAATCGGGTTTCGAGTCGCATCAAGATAGGTCAAAACGGACCTCCAAGCAAAACTTTTTGTCACTTTCTCGTTTTACTTAGAATCTGTAAAGACACAGAAATGTTTGGCCTCTTTTCTACTATTTGTATCTGCAAAAATTAACGCATTGTTCCTCGGATGATCGAACCCACGACCTTAGGGTAACTAGCATGACTGTTTAACCAGCTGAGCTAATGGGCCACGACAAGTCTTTTTATTTTTAAGTTCCTATCTTGAAAATCGATCATTTCCAAAATTAATAGATTTTAATTAATTTTAAAGAAACTAATCAAAATTTTGAAAATTGTGGTTTTGAGTAAATTAGGAGAGATCAGTACAGATCACCATATAAAATTCTGTAGTTTTGCGATGAGCCGTTTGCTTATAAGCGACGGATACAAACATACGTATCTTTTATTATATGTACAGATAAACCTTTTTTCTGTAAAAATTAACCAAATTTCTTATTCTTTTAAAAGCATAATTCCATAAGAAAATTTTGAAAGATATTTGAAATTTTTAAGTATTTTGTAATCTAAATCTTTATATCGGTTTTTTCTAACAAAGATAAGTTTCTTACTCTTTTTGAAAAAAGACAATGCAAAATGTTTTCGAAAATGTAAAATTTGTTTTTTCAGACATGAAGTAAAATAATAAGAAGGCTTCTTGAAAGAATGTAAAGTATGCAGACGGTATTTTTGTAAAATGATTTCAACATTCGAAACATAGCATTTCACATTCAGTTTTGCAACTAAAACTTTTTATTGGTTCTTGTGGCGAAATTCAGAAATATTATTTTCATTATTAAAAAAAAAAATAAACAAATGAAAATAAATAAATAAATAAAAGAATTATTTTAAAGTAAAAGATGTGTATCATTAATAAATAAAAATATAAGTAAAAATTAATAAATAAATTAAGTTAGCAAAAGATTTTATTCTTTCAGATTATGTATATATATTTAATTTTCACACGTGAATAAGAGTCAAAAGGCAAATTCTGATTTTTATAAATGCAGATATTGCTGAAAATAGCAAATTACATTGGTCTGCCAAATCGTACTTTTTTTTCACTTCGTTGGGTGTCCCTAATATGTTTCGATACGTTGAACCTATCACGCAAGTGTTTTTCACAAAGTAAGGAAGGAGATCAGAAAAAATCACACAGTGACTTTAAGAAATTCGAAACTATTTATATATAAAACATATTAAAATGGGCTGTTAATTACACATTAGCTTTCAAATGTGTTTCTTTACATCGAAATTCCCTTTAAAGTTTTTTTTCTTCTGCACGGCTTGAGAGACCTGAGGAAGCGGGGGAGGGATTCTCTATGCAGCATTCAACATAAATCTGATAAAATGTTAACACTCTATCGTCCTTAATACCTGCTCTACATTTCTTTGGGATCTTGAAGAAATAGCTCTCCTTGTCTTTCACTCACATTACCCAGTTTTCCCAGAAATTAACTTAGACGGGAGTTAAAAGTATGGAGCTTTAAGCTCAAAAAATCCTATTTTTTGTCAAAACCGTACGTGATGGAAATTTTCAAATAGTTTTTTCTTAATCAGCATCCAAAAATACACCAGAAAACGACATCACCTTGAAGAAAAAAATTTCCTCTTAGGTCTGTGTTGTCAAATTATATATTCTAAGTTAATAAAATTTTGTCCTATAATTTTAAATATTAGGTCGTTGCAAAAGTTCGTGCGGACGCAGATCATTTTATTGCCTCCAAAGAGGAGAGCTTCTATCGCCGTGGTATACATTTGCTACCCGAAAAATGGGCAAAGGTTGTAAAAAGTAATGGAGAGTATTTTGATTAAAAATTGTCATTTGATTTGATGTATTTTTATGAAATGAAGCAATAAAAAACCGCACGAACTTTTGCAACGACCTAATATAATTAATTAAATGTTACAAAAAACCTTTTTCTATATATTTAAATGACGTCACGAGTAACTGGGGCGTATCTGATTATCGCTAAATCTAAAAAATAAGATAATTCTTTAGACTATATATAATGAAATTTCTGCATGACTGTTCCAAATTCATATATATGTGAGAGTGAGTGTCTGTGTGTGTGTTGAAAAATTAAGTAATTAAATACAATTTTTCACTTTACTTTACATTTCCGATTTCTAAATATTAAACATATTAATGAAATGAAATGATATTCGATATGACCAAAAAAATACATCTCGATATAGAATCATCGTAGTAAGATTTACAAATCTTTTAAAATTATTACAATATTACATTAATGTTTAACAAATAACTAACATTATTTTATGATCGTCATGCGAAAATAAAAATGTTTTATGTAATAAAAAAAAAAAAACTTTTTTGTAAATGTTAAATTATAAATATAAGTTAGACCATTCTTTTTTATTATTTTAGTTGTTTTTCTTATATTAAATACTGCTTAATAAGCACACAAAATATGTATTTATAACAACAAAACTAGAATTAGTTTTATTTAGGTTGTGCTCTTAATTTAATACAAATATATATATATATATATATATATATATATATATATATATATATATACATATATATATTCTTTTTTATGGAATAGATATATAAGAAGCACTATTTAAATAATTTATGCTTTAATATTTTACTTTTTAAATGAATAAATAAACTGTTTGTAAGTAATACTTAAAATATTCAAAGCTCAATTCTAACCAAATATTTTCTACTAAAAATCAAGAAAGGGGAATTATATAATTGCTGTTATACGGTTTACATTTTAAAATTATAGCTGCCAATCGTTGCGATTTTGGGATAACGGTATTAAAAAAAAAAGTCTTTATCTTAATTAATCAAAGAAAATTGCTACGGATTCAGATTAAAATTTTCCATTAAAAAAAAAAAAATATATATATATATATACCGGTGTAGAAAAATCCAATTCAAAATTATAACTGGTAAATATTCCAGTTTTCGGATATTAGTGTTTTTTTAATTAGAAATCATTATCTACATTGAGAAAAATGTTTGTAACGGACATCTAGAATCTAAATTGTGGCTCTAGAAAACACAGTTCCATAAATTTTTTGCGAGTCTTTTTACGGATACCTTTAATATAGAGGACGCAGTAGTCCTACTTTTTGCATGCTTTTTATTATTTTGTTACTACTACTTCCAGACAGTATTTTTTCAAACTGATGAAAGTTTATAAAATTTTCATTTTATAATATTATAATAAACTAATAAAACTTTCCCAAAGTAGTATTATTTCTAAATTTCTTAATGAAAAATATTCTGTAGTAAACAAAAATAATGTATATTAGATGAGAACATCCTAATTGTACCTACTGGAATGTCCAAACAGAAGAAAATACAGGCAGGTAGGTAAAACGAAGTCATAAGTAATTTTTTACTTTTGTGAAAAATATTAAAAACGGGGAATTGGACAGAAAATTTGTGACTAAGGAATTTAATTCATAAACGTGTTTTTTACATTGAAGTATCTCAAAATGTTTTTGTTTTATTTTATGTATATTTGTAAATAGAATTTTTATCACTGGACTTCTTATGCCAATTTTTTTTTTAATGTGCTTCTTACTAAATAACAAACGATTATTATGAATAACAAACGAGTACTTTTTAACGATTTAATGTTTTATATCCACTTTTCACATAAAGATTAATTTTCTTATTTTTCATTTTCTGAAAATGCCAATGCAAAATATCCTTGGAAATGAAAAATCTCTGTTCGTAAATTTAAACCGAAAATGATGAGAATGCTCCTTGAAAGAATGTCAAGTATGAAGACGGGATATTTGTAGAATAGTTTCAACATTTGAAATAGAGCCTGTCAGACTTATGTTTTGTAAATTAAATTTATTTTATGAGACATTGTGGAAAAATCGCGAAATATTTTCGTTAATAAAAAAGCAAAATATTTTTATTTTTATTTCCATATTTCCGAAAATATATATACATATATATATTAAATTTTGTACATGAAAAATAAAGCAATAGTTATCTAAAATAATATGTATAATATCAGTACAAATGTTATTGAAAATAAAGAAATTTTTGATTAAATATTATATGTTTAATATGTTTTAATGGAAAAAGAATATAAAGGGAAATGCAACAACGTTAAAAAGGGTACATATCAGAAAAATTTAAAATTTTAAAAATGGTCGTTTCAGAACTTCTAAACCAGTTTGTGGACCACGCTTGCTTGGCAACCTCTATGAGGTTTTAGTTTTCTTTTTCGGATTTTTTTGCGATTTTTCATGTTTTAATACTTTTAAAATTTTTTAAATTTCACAAACACTGAAGGTAGAACTTAAGAAGTACCGAGCTCATAAAAACAAGGAACAATAACGCCAAGAACGCCAAATTAAAATAATAGGAAAGCAAACAACTGTTTCGGCAGCATTTAGCGTGACGTCTTCAGTGCATAAAGGAATGAGAGAGAAGTGCTCCTATAAATAAGAAAGGGAAAATGAACTCTATGAACTCGATTTCTTTGAAGAACATGAACTCATGAACTCAATTTCTTTGAAGCTTTTTATATTTATAAAAATCTTTAAAATATTGTTAAATGTGATTTCACTGTACCCCATTTGTTTGGTTGTTGAAAATTTTACATTCAGTCCACATTTCCTTAATTTCTTCCATATTTTTCACGACTATAATTTCGTAATTTCCTATTAATAAATCACTAAAATTGCGTGTAATCCTATTGGCTGATCATGCTGAGCTGAATTCGTTCCCTATCCTATATATAGGAGCACTTCTCTCTCATTTTTTCATGCACTGAAGACGATACGCTTAATGCTACCAAAACAGTTGTCTGCTTCCCTATTTTTTCAATTTGGCGTTCTTCACGTTGTTGTTTGGCTTGTTTTTATAATCTCACGCCAAACCTTCCATTAATATACCGAGCTCATAATTTGAAGATTACTGGTGCGATACTCGAGTCACCGAAGATTGTTTGGTACATCAATACTGGCTGGTGCCCATAAAATGCGTCATGATCGCAATGTCTTACCTGTTCCCATTCCAAATAATATCCAAGTACCGATTTACTCACTTGGAAGCCCAGGACACTCATGTTCAATGGGACCTTTTTCCTCGAACTTTAATATTACAACGACCAAACAAACTACATACATTTTTGAATCACGTGTCTAAAAATTCTCTCTCACTTCTCACTTTATTGGTAAAATTAAGGCTTAACTAGATCCGATGCTTGTTTATCGAATCAACGTACATCGAGGCCATGTATCTGCGCTGCGGTGAGTGCTTCGTTTTAGTTAGCCTTTGTAAGATATTTGAATGCAGTATCTGTAGCATGCAGTTGTATTTGCATTTAGCGAAATTATTGCAATTTTTTCGATTAGCTGATAGTTTCCTTGAAAGATCATTTCGCCGATTTATAAAACAGTGCAGTAATACAATTAGTAGTGTATATGCAGTAATACAATGCAAAATAAATTTTAATAATCCATTCACAAAAAACAAAAAACAACGATCATTTTAGCAAAATTTGGAAATTTTTCATTTTAACTATTTCTTCTTTTTTAATATATGAAGGAATTTATTGGAGGTCCCCTCAGTGTGAGGGCCAAGGGCACATGCCTCGAATGTCCTGCCTTAAATCAGACACTGATAATACCTCCTTGATCACTGGTGCTTTGGAGCCATGTCCTGCATGGAGGATCAAAATTGTGATTGCATGTCTTCAGTCCACCAGTGTGATACACATATCGTCTATATTTGCTCAATCAACTCAACCTAAAGTTTTAACTTCTACTGACGAATAATAAATATACAAACTTATTTTCCATTTGTTATTCTTTCACGCTAAAAAATGTCAATTGAAAAAAAAAAAAAAAAAACATACTACTTTATTGTAACTATATATGTAACTTTTTTCGAAAAACTACCATTTTTTAAAACTACAGAAATTTAAGATACAATTATATCTCAATCTATTAAAAAACACATATTTTACTGTAACAGATGAAATCTGCACCATTCATGCAGATTTTATTCGCTGAGCACACCTTTTTCCTGTTCTGCATACGGAAAATTTGGTATCAAAGCAACATTTAGAAGTTCAAAGTAACTTCATGAAATATCATTTTGTTACTGAGAAGTAATACAGCGGCCTATAATGCGGTGGGCACTGGTTCTAGCTTTTAATCTTACAATTAACAGAATTTTCAAATAATACTAAATATATACAAGAACTGAAATAGGGTCCAGATATTTTTTATTGGGATTTACAGATTTGCACTCAAATTAAACTTAATTGCATCAAGTATCAATTTTTGTATTAAGAAAACATTGTCAATAATGCATTTATTGTTATATATAAGCATTATTAAAATTTAACTGACATTTAAGAATGGTATAGAAGTGCGAAAATATATGTTCATTACAATCTATGAGCAGAAATTTCTTCTTCGTAAATTAGACACATTATTGGATTCCTAACTCATAGTAATAGGGTTTGAAAAAATTCGCCATAACTTTTTTTAATGTTAATTTCATGTTAACATAACTTTTAGGTAATACAGAGTAAAAGAATTGAAATATAGTTCAGTTATATTAAAAGGAGATTTGGTGCTAGATAAATAAACACATGAAAAATCATCAACGTCTCCAATACGAAAGAAAATAATAAAATAACAAACAGCTATTTCCTAACATTTAGCTTACTGTCATCAGTAATATGACTGATGACGGTAATTGATAACTGATGACGGTAATTGATGACTGATGCACTAATGACAGTACGCTAAATGACAGTACGCTGAATGACAGTATGCATATACACACCGTTTCCCAAATGTTTAGACAATCAATAAAATTTGCATTAACATAAAAAGTAATAAAGTACAATTAAAATTCGTCCTAAAGGTAATAAATAAAAATAGTTTTGCTCATATACACATAAAAATTATGATTAAAGGTTTTAAATTGTAAAATGTACATCAAATTATATAAAAATGTGCTTTCCCAAAAGTATAGACATCTGTAAGTGTTTTTGGTTTTACATTTATAGAAGTAACTAAAAACTTACTTTTAATATTGAATTGTATTGCCACGACACTTTATAACATCAAATACACGTTGTTCATAGAATTAATTAAGCATTGCTATACAGAAGGAGATATTTCATACCATGCTTTGTCAATTGCAGTTTTTATGTAATTTACACATGTATATTGCTTTCCATTTTCATATATTTTACGAGATAAGATCCTCTATATGTTCTCCATGGGATTCAATTTGGGAGTAAGTACTGGCCAGTCTAATAGTGTGATATTTTTTTTTTGCATAAACCACGTTTTCGTTGGTATGGAGGTATGGATGGATGCCCCATTTTATTGGAAAACACAGTTCGGTCCTGCTAGGAAATCCATAATTGGCAGTAAAGTGGTACCTGAAATATCCTGATAATCCTCTGATTTAATTTTTCTGTCCGTAAATCCTGGAAATGTTTGCCCGCTGAAATAAATCCCTCCCCAGGTCATTACCGATCCTCCGCCTTGTTGCCTGCTGAAACAGTTCTTCGGTTCTTTTCTTAGGTCATACCATTAAAACTAATAACCGTCAGAGCCGTCCAAACTCCATTTCTTTTCGTCACTGAAGATGACAGAAATCTACTTATCACCGTATAACATATGCTTTTTAGTCTACCTTAGACGTGCATCTTTATGTCCCTGCTTTAAACAAGGTTTTGCTTTCATTCTCCTGTGAACAATGTGTTTTGAAGCTTTAATTCTTCTGTGTACAGTACTTTTTGAAATTCTAGAAGTTGATGCAATTGCACGCACAAATAAATTATAAACTGAAGCGTTTTTTAAATAACATTCTGTCATCACGTAACGTTGTTTTCCTTGGTCTTCCGACTCTCTTTCGAGTATTCCATGTTCCACTTGATCTCAAAACTCTATAAATACTGATAATAATAATAACAGGAGACTTGGCGTTGGAATATTAAAACTCGAATAAACGACTACGTCAGAAACGCCAAAGAAAAATATTGGAAATGCATACAGCTGTTTCGGCAGCTTTAAGCGTGCCGTCTTCAGTGCAAAAAGGATTCTGAATCTGCAGACGTTCTCGTATATATAGGAGAGGGGCCGAATTTAGTTCAAGCAATAGAATTACGGGAAAGGTGGGGAGAGTGGTCAATAGGTATTTATTAAAAGTTAGCTTTGTAAACAGTAGAAAAATTAAGAAAATGTAGACTGAATATAAAATTTCCAACAGTCAGACAAATAGGGAATAGCGAAATCACAATTTACAAGGTTTTTAAAATTTTTTTTCTACTAAGTCAGTCTCTTCTAATATCAGTATTGTCTTACCCTATTTTCCTAAATCCAGTCAAACCATAGCTAAAATTCTCAAACAATATGATTTTAAAATAATATTTTCGCCTTCCAATAAACTCACCTTTTCTCAGTTAAAAGATCCCATTGATACCCATTAATCTTGGGGTATTTATAGTATTTCCTGTCAGTGTGGTTTATCATATATTGGCCAAACCAAACGCAGTCTTAAATTTCGTCTAAAAGAAAATATGAATTACGTCCGCAAACAAGAAACCAATAAATCGGCTATTTCTAAACATTGCTGGGAGGAAAATCATAATTTTAAATTTAATTCAGCTAAAATAATTTGCAGACCTAAATCCATTCATGAACGCGATTTCTTTGAAGCTTTTCATATATATAAAAATTTTAAAAACCTTGTAAATTGTGATTTCGCTATTCCCTATTTGTCTGGCTGTTGGAAATTTTATATTCAGTCCACATCAGCCTACGCTTTCGAATGATCCGGAAGGACTTGTTATGTCTTCTGATCACATTATCTCCAAAAAAGTCATGTAATACGTGTAATAGTGGGTAATGAAAGTTGTGTAGTTGTTTTGCACCAGGAATTGTTAAACGTATTATTGTATGTTTTCGTTAACTCTAATAATATCAATTTACTTATTAAGCATGTAGTATTAATAGATTTTATTTAGCGTAAGAAACTGTCAATAAAAACCTTTAATTCTTATGAACAAGCATCATTGAAAATATTTATTATTCTTTATATATATGTTCGAACCTTTTTCAAACATGTTTATGAACCGAGTAATCATTTTCATACATCTCTATATATTTGGATTTCAAAATTCTAATTTAGAAGGAATAAATCTTTTCCATTATCAATTACTTTTATTACTAGTACTTTCTAGTCTCTACGTTAAAAATAATAATAATAAATAAATAAATAAAAATTACTGTTATTTGTTCTCATATTTCAAACGTTTTCATTGAATTAACTTGAATCTTTCTTTATATATATATATATATTATATTTTTTTGATTGAATGTAATTAAATTTATACTCAAATAACGTGTAAAATTTTACAGTCTATTTATTTTCCGTAATTTTCTCTTTCGAAATATTTCCCTTTCCTACGAGAAGAATAAACCACATAATAAAGTATATAAAACTCTAAAATTGTTTGACACTGTAAAAATAATCTGTTATAATGTCTATCCTCATACTTTAAGAGAATCATCATTAAGTAAGAAGAAAGATGAATTTCAATAAATCTTATTCCTTAGAATTCCTAAGAAATCGTATGAATTCTTAAATTTGCATGTATAATTTCGCTAAAATATTTTTTTTATTTTATGTTGAATTTAAATCTTTTAAGACAACGAAAAAAAAAAAAAAATGGGGGAAGAAATACTGCTTTTAAGTGCTAAAATACACTCATTGAACAACAATTGTTGTTTTCAAAAGAAAGCAAAAAGCATTTTACACTTGATTGGAATTTCGAGCTATTTTTCTTGAAAGATTTTGAATATGCTAAGAATGCAACACTGCAGACTTCTATGTCACGAACGCATTCTTTTTATTTTTTCTTTCAAAAGAAAGCGAATTTATATTTCAGTATAAAATAATTTTGATTTTATCTTGATGATGAGAATTTATTAAATTAAAAAGAACACTTTTATTGTATTTCAGCTTTTTTTGCGCGTGGTTGTGTGAATTACAACAAAAGTATTAATTAATTAATGTATAAAAGATCCCTTTATTGCAGATAATTATATTTTTGAATACCTAACACACACTTTAAATTCATTAAGACTATTATAGCGGAAATTAAAAGGAATAATTGAAAGAAATATTTGGAAGATAACTGATACGGGTAGTGGGAGTGTTTATAAAAGTAATTATTCGTTGTTTAAATTTAGATTTAAAAATTACGGGGAATTTTAAACATGGTCTATTTGAAAAAATTCGAAATTGTTAAGAAATGTAATAGCTGTAAAATTAACTTAAGTCGCATTAAATATAAATGCAAAAATTCATTATCTCCCATTATCACTATTTTACACATTTGAAACATCAGTTTAGTTGATTTGTGGCACTGAGCCATAATTGCGAACCGTTACGATTTTCGGATATCGGTATTCTTTTAAAGATTTTTCCACCCCATACAGGTAATAGAAAACAGCTTTAAAAGTCTTCCAAAACATATATACAAAAAAAAAAAAAAAATACCGGTATTTAAAAATTGGTACGATCCAAAAAGCTGCACAAAGTAGGAATAGGCAAAAGTACATCGAACACCATATAAACAGCTATGGTAGGCGAAGGCTGAAGCTGAAGCGTACTAAGTCTAAAAACATGCCATTCAGGCGAATGGTACTAGGTTTGAAGAAGGTTTTGGCAACTATATGGTAGTCATTTAGGCAACAGAGTTCGAAGTAAAGTCAGTAGTGGCGTGTAGTTATAATGCGGAATACGTCTTCTAGTAGAGCTATGAGATTAACAGAATAAAAGTCACATGCCTGGAAATCACAATATGAAGTGGTAACTGATACAACTTCACAAACAGCTCATAAGAAAACTCTCCAATAACCCTACAATCAATTTTGTTAACTGTTTTTCTGAGCCAAAGTCTATCAATTTCGTGGCAGTTAATCTTTAAAGGACCAAAAATATTAACTATCTATCGGTTTCAAGTGTTGATTTGCATGACTGAAGAGAAGGATAAAAACAGCATCGTTTACCATGGTAAAATACAGGTCTTTACACTTCAAATGTGAGGAGTTACAAAAAGTCAACTATAACAACAGCATCTACTCAAACAATTATTGGATATCCCTTTGAATTTTCTGAAGTTTCCGACCCATCTGGTGTTTGAATGGTTAGTGCAATGGCCCAGGTGCCAGTTTCAAATCTTGGTTAATGCGTGAATGTTCGTATTGATTTGGAATAGCTCTTAAATCATCGGTCTTTGTCTAATGAGCCTCAATGTGCATCAAATGACTATAGAGCAACAACTTAAAAACAAATACATAGAACCTTAGGGTAGATGACGGAAATGGCTAGTAAAAATGTGAAACGAAGTCTAAGAAAAAATTAGTACAAACATCTTTTAATTATGAAGAATTAACCACATATTTAAGACTCCGAACAATTCTAGACCGATCATGTAGGAATCAGAAGAAATCAAAGTCATAGACGGTTTTATCGCAAGATTTGCCCTCCTCAGAAGAGCCTGATACTGATGCATTAAATATCAAATATTCAAACCGCAGACCTAAGTATCGCCAATGAATAAGGAATGGCTTAAAGAATAGATATCGCAATAACTGATTAGATCAAATACAATAACATGCACGAAAACATCGAAATTCTAACAGTTAGGAATTAACACTAGATGACATAGTTATCTTAGAAGAAGCACACATACAAAATAATTATTGACGTTTAGCTTAAATAATCAAATATTTCCTGTAAAATATAATTTATCCATTCAGTCAAACTGAAAACAGAAATTGAATTTTTCTTCGTGTAGTATAAAACCCTTTCTTTGGAAAATTTATTAGCAATATTCAATCTTTCTTTCAACAAAATTTCTCGATCCACTTTTTAAAAATTTCAAGAATTGTTAAATTTCACGGCAATCAAGAAATATTCAATGAGACTAGAGCTGAGTCTAAAGATTGTGTTTTTCCCCATCCTATAAACACCATAACCGGCGAATCATCAAGCCCGTTGAACGCCTAAAATTGGGTCTGTTGAGCTCCTGAAAGAAATTCAGATTTCATCGACGAAGTAAGTATATGTGAGAAATCTTATTTTCCCTTTCCTCTCGAATTACTACTCCTACCAGCCAAGCAGGAAAAATATTTTAAAAAGAGAAAGTTTGTCCTAGAACAATGGATTCCACATACGAACTATGAACTATATTGTAATATTTTTGAGAATATGTATTTTAATATTCGTAATGTGTGGATAATTTAACCTGTATTGTTATTATTTACAGGTATTACTTGTAATGTTCCAGAATTTATTTCTTAAATGACTTAAATGCATGAATTTTTATTTTTAATAAATAAAATTTGAAATCGACAGAGAAATGGAAGTAGTTAATGGGAAAAATGAAAAAAAAAAATCCATATAAGACTTAAAAAAAAAAAAAAAAAAAAACATATTGATGTATTTCTACATCATCAAAAGAAAAAAAATAAAATAAAAAAGACTACGTTTTTCTTGCATAGTTTTATCAGTATATGCAAAAAAATATATATTATTCGTTACTTATTTCTACCCGAAAACAATTTTTCCTGTATGTTTCTATTACTTTCTATAAATAATCGTAATTCGTAATACCCACTCCGAAATAAAAAGGTACGCAGATAGCGCATTAACAAAGAAAATTGTCACGGATAAAGAAATAAACTGTCAAAGATTCTAGGTGCTTTCAGAAACGATAAAATAGTTTTGGTAAAATAAAAATAAAAATAAAACAATTTTTGTAAAAAAATATATCCGACTCCAAAAAGCAACTATTATTCAAACAACTAAAAATAAAATGAAATTGTAAATTGCGCTTAAAAGTACGAAATAAATTCCTTCAACAAAAAACAGAAACCCAATTAATAATAACTTTTCAAGTCGGCGCAAAATTAAATAAAACCTGATCATTATTTTACAGATTTGTTTTTAGACTGATAGCTACAAACGCTAATTTCTCGAATAATCTATCTTCATCATTTCCTTTATTATTTTATCACTCTATACAATTGGTTCATTAGTAACATCTACATAAAACAGTGAACATCTTTCGGAATTTCGTATTTTTTTTTTCTACGAAGTTACCAGAGTTTTGTTTGCAAACTTGGTATAGCTTTTGGATTTGGTGATCAAATCGTAATACAAAAATATACACGCCAGATGTATATTTTCGTAACATATATTGCACGAAATAATATTTCATATTATTAATTGCTATCTTAATATACCTAATTAAAACAACCATGATTTTTGAAAAGAATTAAACATGGTCTCCAAATGATTTGGCGATCTTTTTTTTTTTTTGCTAAGGCCAACAGATACCAGGTAAACTTTGCAAATTTTTGCATCTTACGAAATATCAATTGTTTATTTGAATCAATGTAGCTTTCAGCTGTGTTTTTCAGATGCCAAAGTGAAAAGTATATTTTGAATAGAATTAAATTTTTGTATTGAATAAAACTATTAATTTATATTTAATTTTTCGCCGACTTTAAAAGTTATGATTCATTGTTGTATTTCTGTTGTTTATTGAAGGAATTTATTTCATACTTTTAATCGCAATTTACAATTTCATCTCATTTTTAATTGTTTGAGTGATAGCAGCTTTTTGAAGTCGGTTCTATTTTTTCCCCCCCAAAAATATTGTATTTTTTTCCTTTCAGTGAAAACGTATTCATAGCAGAATATAAGAAGACGTTCCACAGCAGTTTCACATATCGCAACCCGCAAGAAGAGTGAAACAATAAAAAAAATGGCAATTTCGAATTTATGTCACTGAAAAATATTTGAAGTGCACCAATGTGCACAAAAAACGTTACATCTCCATCTTGAAAATTATCCACTCGAGGCAGTTGTGTTAGTTTTATTCTAATCAACGCCTTATCATTAAGTTGATTTTTCACAAATATTGGATTTTAAAAGTGGTGTCACTTTTCTTGCCTCTATGCAATATTAGGGGGGAAAACTATCTATTGAATCCACATACATTGAATTGAAAATGTTTTTGAAATGTAAAGAATGGATGTGCTGCATTCGTAATCAAAAATTCTGTTAGGCACTTAGTATAAATGTAACTAATATCAGTAAATATATTTAATATAAACGTTCGAAAGAAAATCAGCTAGAAAAGAATCGATGAATTTCTGTTATTCATATAAGGCTATCAAATGAGGCTTTAGAAAAAAAAAATATAGCATACATCTTTATAAACTAAAACAGACATGGAAACGATATAACAATATTCTCAACTGAAATGTGCACATCTGGATTCTGATTGAATTTTAGAGAGCGAACATGTCGCTCACTACGCCGGAATGTGCGCAAAAGGTTCCATACTTCAAAAAAAGATCCAAATGTGTATTGCAATTGACATATAGAAGTTTAAACATCGAAATAAGATCAATTTCATTTCTAGGATCGCTTTGGAACGTTACAGTGAAGGAAACTGCGAACAAACAGATGCAATTTTAAACATTTCGTTTGTAACATTCATATTTA
Source organism: Salticus scenicus (assembly GCA_963930645.1). NCBI lineage: Eukaryota > Metazoa > Arthropoda > Arachnida > Araneae > Salticidae > Salticus > Salticus scenicus. The sequence continues at coordinate 246,148,837 of OZ005652.1, forward strand.
TAAGGTGTATTTCTGTACTATATCAATAATGCTTAACAACCTTATAATCCCCCCCCCCACATCGTACTGATTTTCAAGATAGAAACGCTAACTCCGCTATTTTCCACCAGGTGGAGTTGTAAGCGTTCGTATCTCGAAGCGCTTAACCACTTTACTACATTTACATACTACTTTTACGACTTTAGCTGCAGTCGTTCAGCAGTTGAAAGAGTGATAACGGACTTTTGGCTTAGATCGTAATGAAATCATAATGAGATCTATTTCAGGCCAATATCTTTACAACAACAGAAAAAGAATATTAAAGTCGGAGCATCTAGTACGAAGTTATAAGTTAACACACAACAACAATAAAAACATATGTTTCTAAATAAGAACACCCTTCTTTGTGGAGCCGGTTAAAAACGACTTTGCGTTAATCGATGTTACCGCAAATAGTAACAGTACTTTAAATTCTATAGCACACGTGTCACCTACTACCCTGCAAAGTGCGCAACGAAGTTCAAGCGAGCACAGTGTAGGAAACTGCGAAAAACAAATGCACGTTTTAAGCATTCAAAATTTAGCATTAATGCCAAAAAACTCTCTTTTCGTACTAAATCGATGATGCTTTACAACTTCGGATTTCACCTTTTTTCTTATTTTGAATCGTTTTCGAGATAGGAAAGTTAACGCTACTGTTTTCCACCAGGTGGCGCTTTTATTTTCTTTAGATTGTAATGATAATACAAAGGGACCTATTTCAGACCAACACCTTTACAACAAAATAAAAAATATAAAAATCGGAGCATCCGTTCAGAAGTTCTGAGCTAATAAACCAAAAGAAAAAAAAAAAAAAAAAAAAAACATACGGTTTCACTTGAGAACCTGTTTTGAAGTCTGTTAAAAATTTAAATACACTATGCAAAGATTGCTACATAAAGAGATATGTTTTTTAAACATAGGAAGCAGATCAACGTCGCTATTCATTTAAGGGTTAAAGTAATCTTTAGTGTACTTTTTTTATTCTACAAGGTGAAAGTTATTTAATATCACTGAATCTGGGAACAACAACGACAATAATAATAATAATAATAATAATAATAATAATAATAATTGCATTCAAATTCGGGAATTTGTACCTTTTTAGCTATGTAAATTGTCCTTGTTTATTTGTTTAATTGTATGACATTTAATACATAATTTAAGGAAAACAGATATTTTGATTAAACAAACCTCATAAATAATGATTCTTTTATATATTTGAAACTAACTAAATGAACAATAATATTCTTTTCCTAGTAGAATATGACACATTGACTTCAAACTTTAAAAAACCAAAAAGAAACATTAAAGAATATTAAACTTTGAACATTATTCAGTGAGAGTTAATGCGCTTTTCTCACTACAGTTTGTAAATAAAAATTTAAGTAAAAATATCATTTTTTAAGATTAGAAGCTTTTTATTGTGAAGCCCTAAAAAGCATAAAATAAAAAAAAATATTGAAGTAAAGACATGCTATAAAGAAATGAAAGTTTTAACACTAATGAAAGTTTATAGAAAAAAAATACATATTTCCTTTTTGCAAGAGATGAAAACTTTTAACTATTCAAAATATTTTTAAAAGCATTCGAGACAAACATTCTTAGTTGTTAGGTATAATTATTCGCTAAGCCATAAATTTCAAAGGTCTCGAAATCTTTTAAAAATATTTTGAATATTTAAAAATTTTCATCTCTTGGAAAAGGGAAATATTTACATTTTTCTCTAAAATTTCATTAATGTTGAAACTTTCATTTCTATATAGCATGTCTTTACTTCAATATATATATATATATTTTTTATGCTTTTTAGGGCTTCAAGGTAAAAAGATTCTAATCTTAAAAAAATGGTTGTTCACTTTAATTTTTATTTTGTGCTTTTTAGTTATAAATAAAGTTTCTTAAAATCTAATCAAAATTTCTTTGGATACTGTGTAGACAACTAAAAATTTTCTTTTAGACACTAACTTTTTTTTTAATTATCTGAAAAAAAAATCATGTCGGCTTTCGAGGATCGAACCCACGACCAACGGGTTATCAGCATGACATTCTAACCAAAAGCCAAACAACAGAAAAATATTGTTCTTGAATGCTTTTCGAAATACTTTGAATATTTACGAATTTTCATCTCGTGTAAAAGTGAAATATCTAAATTCTTCTTTAAAATTTTCTTATTGTTGGAACTTTTATTTTTTATAGCATGTCTCTGCAAGAATAAAACTTTATTTTATGCCTTTCATAAAGCTCCACAACAAAAGTATTTAGTTTTCAGTTTTTTTTTTTTTTTTTTTTTTTTTGTTGTTTTTAGTTATTAAAAGAAAAGTTTCTTAAAAAAAATAATCTAAATTTCTTAGAATACTGTGTATGCCATGAAAGGTTTTGTTTTTAAGAAATGGCATATTTTTTATTAATTATCTACAAAAAAGTAACACAACGGCCTTTGAAGACCGAACCGAACCCACTATTATCGCGTTATTAACATGACGCTTTAACCAACTGAGCCAATGAACGAGGTAAAAATTCCTTCCATTTACTTTAAAGTGGAAGCGCTTTGTTTTTTTTTAGCATAGCACGAACACACGATGACAAAATCCAATTTCAAAAATAAGAAGTTTCTGAAAAATATGTATTTATGTATTTTTATTTTAAAATTTTTTATTTGGTGCTTCTTTTTTACTATCAAAAATATTTTGCGATTTTTAATATCTTTAAAAAAAAAAAAAAAAAAAAAAAAAGCTTCTTGAAAAATAAAACTCTTCAAAAAATTCTTATGATACTGTGTAAGCAACGGACAATTTTCTTGTATCAATTGACATATTTTCTACTAATTATCTGCAAAAATTAACACGCAAGACCTTCTGGAGACCGAACTCTCGACCAGCGCGTTATTAACGTTATTAACGGAATGGCTTAGGTTTACTTTAAAATTAAGGTTCATTGTTTACTAGCGTGACACGAATATACGATGACAATTTCATATAAAAAGCTTCTAAAAATTACATTAAGTTATTCTTGTTTAGCAATAACATATTTCATTGTTAATTTTTCTCTTTCAATACATACTAAAATAAAGTAAACATAGTATATATATATTGTCAATTATGACAGTGCCTGAATTCTGGCACAACTGCGTCAAGAATACTTTAGAATCTCTGGAATCAACAATCCTGTCAATGTGTCAAATCGGATGTAATGATCGATTTTGTGCTGTTGACAAAAGATTTTTTCAATACTAATATGATAAGTTTAAAAAAAACAAAACATGGATAAACAATTCAAGTCTTTCTTAAAATAGAAGACAATAAGATAGATTTTTATAGAAAAGAATCTCAGATAAGAAAACTGAAATCCCGCATTACTCGTAAGCCAACAATAAGAAATTAAAATTCTTATTTCTTATTTTTGTGTGAAAAATATTTGATAAAAAAGAAATGGGTGAAATAAAATTCTTTTAACTTTAAAACTTAACTAGACATATTTTAAGCAGAAATGTAACTTAAAATTATAAGCAATTTTCGAAAAATAAGGAGACATGGAGTTTAAAATAAGCTAATTTGTAGCCATCACACATTTTTTCCATATCCTTCACAAACGTATATTAATCTGTTCATCATTTACATACAAAGTGGTTATATTTAAAGTGGACACGTTTGCTAATAATTGCACCAATTTTGTTGGTGACTCTTTGGTTGATTTGGTGCTTTAAATTACCTAAACTTTTTCCAGTAATAATAATAATAATAATAATAAAATCCAAAATAGCACATTGTGTGGAAAATTGGTTCTGCATATTGTATCATTCAGAATATTTGCATGCTAGGAAAAAAATGGAAATTTAAGTCATCCGACATCATCGGTATAAAACATAAAAGGGTTAAGAATAATGATATATTCATGCTCAATGTCGTTGTAATTTGCTTTTTTATGGAATGTTCTGTTTAGGAGGAAATTCTTTGGTCATGATGTTTTATTTTCAGAATGGTGCTGATGCTTCATTTTCAAGTTAATTATTATGCACAGCTAAATGCCTAAACGTGAAAAACGTCTTATTGCAATAAGGAATCCGCGAAAATTGTTTTTAAACGTCAAAAATATCGAATTATTACAAGTGCAGTTGTATTGAATATGCAAATAGAGGCCATTTCAAGCTAAATAATCTGGTGTGCCACTCACACGACATTTTCTTACCCTGAAACTTAATACTCTAAACACAGGTTGGAAATTAAGATGTAACATAACGAGTACTGTTATGTAAACTTATGTTAAAACAATTCAAACTGGGCCTCATGATAATTAGTTCTGTGTGAGGGGGCTACCGCCCCCTCAACACCCTGTTTTATTACTGCACCTATATTTATATAGAATTTAAATCTGTTATTAAAATTAAAAGTTCACTTAAAATTATTCAGACCACTTCTACACGCAACACTCCTTAAAACGTATCAGTCTTGATCAAACTTTTCCAGCAACAACATTATATTAATTTGATACAACTTTTGATCTCCTGAAATTATCCATTTTTAAGTTACTGTGAGAGACACAGATAAAGATCAAACTTTTAAAGAAACTTGACTTTAATCAGGAAGCCACAAACCGTGTAAACACACACACACACACACACACACACACACACAAAAAAAAAAAAAAAAAAAAAAAAAAAAAAACAAGCGATGAATATTTAGCTTAAAAACATACATTATTTATCATATGTCTATGAGGAATTCATTTCCATTTCTGAGCAGCTTTCCTGGAAATGGTAATATATTAAAGTAAAGCACTTCCCCTAACAATAAAAAAGAATGTTTTTGCTTAAATACTTGCAACCCTGTATATATTTTGAAGAATATGTACAAACCACGTAGTGCACCTAAATATAATCCTATAGTAATAATATACGGCACAATCTGAAATACACTTCCATCAATTTTCAGCTATTGTCGCACTGTAATCTAGTTCTTTTGTGTAGCCCTAGAAATGAACAGTAAATGATATCCCTACCATATTCTGCATTAGAAATGTTTTTATGCATATAAAAAATATATATTCATTTTATTTGGAAACGCTAAAAGCAAGATTTTCGTATTCAGGGGATATCGAAACGTGTAAATATAACAAAAATTCACTTTCGAAAATTTGACCCAAACCAATATTTTCTCTACCTTCTGGGTAACAGAAAGTAAAAATAGCTTCGACAGCAGTAGCTATCATCTGAACAGATATATCACTGCATTCGGCTAACGCAGTACTTATATAATAGCGGAATATTTTATAAGTCATCTTCAACAATGTGAAAAATTTAATGCATTTCAAATATCTTTCTTTGCAATATTAGCTCAGTCCACGAACGATTAACAAGAGATGTGGAAACGTGCTTACACTTTGTAAGTATTTTCTTTGGTTTAATGGAATGGAACCCTACGGTTTCATGGGCTCGAGGCCAAATCATCTATTATTTTCCCGGCAAATGATTTCTGATTCTCTATTTCCCTGTGAAATTTCCCGTAGGATGCAACTTTTTTCTATAGTATACAAATATTACCTCATAAAACACAAATACAAACATACTATTGCAGTTTTCCTTGCAGTGATCACGTATGAATGGTTTCACAACTTTTCACCGATAAATTCCTTTTGAAGATGCGTGTACTTGAAACATTCTATAGAGCTATTTTTCTTTTAGAACTTTACGTGCGACAAATCGCAAGAGATTTGCTACGTTTTTTAGTGGAACATATTGATCATAGAATCAACTTTTTGGAAAAAGTTATAGGGTAGCAGTCTACATGTAACTAAATTTATATAAAGCTGTTATCAACACCAAGCGTTAGCAGGATGAATATAACGCTAATTTACCTTTCTGTACGTTTTTAAAATTAAAAACGTTTTTCATTGGGAATAACTTCGGTTCTTCAAAACGAATAAATTAAGGAACCAATATTTAGTCGCAATAGATTTTAATTAATCAAACTTAAGTAATTTTTCTTTAATTATAAGTGCGAGGGTGAATCAAACTGAATCTTCAATAGCTTGCCAACATTTTAATTTATTCCGGAGCTTTGCAAGTACCCGCCTTTTTTTCAGACCACTTTTAATAAAGGTTTTTTTCTTATTTAATCATAATTACACTTTACGCAACATTGTTTTGTAAGGTATTTAGGTTAATTGGTAAGGTCCCACTCACGTAGACGGTAATTTTATACAACATTGATGCATAACGTATACATATCATAAAATCATAAAATAAAGATCCACTGTCATAAACGATAACTTTACACACAATTTTTGTGTAATGCAAGCTGATCAGTAGGTAAGTTTCCTCTCTCGCAAACGGTAACTTTACGCAAGATTGTTGCGTAACGTATGCACATCAGTAGGTAAGTTTCCTCTCATGCAAACGGCAACTTTGTACTACAATGTTGTGTAACGTATGCATATTAGTAGGTAAGGTTTCTCTCTCGCAAACAGTAACTTTGCACAACATTGTAGTGTGACGTAGGTATCAGAAAGTAAGATTTCACGTTCCAAAACGGTTTTCACATACAAGGATGTTCTGCAACTTTTTTTGATCATTAGGTAAGATCGTAAAAATGCGATTGGGGACTTAACAAAAGTATGTTAATCTCTAATTATGATGCCTTATTATTGATCTGTATAACATTTGTAGATCAATAATTAGGGTTCCACACTTATGTTCGGTAATGTCACACAACTTATTTTTATAAATTATGCAGGCGCGTAGGACACATTTTAATCTGGTGTTCGATTACTTTACATAACTTTCATGTGTAGAATACAGAGACCAGTAGGTAAAGTCCAACTTTTCATTCAGAGACTTTATGCAATTTTATTGTTTTAAGTGGGTTGAGCAGTAAATAAGGTTTCATTTTAGAAATTCCGAAAGTTTACCCTTTTTATAATATATATATATTTATATATATATATTAGGATGTAGGATGATGGTGAACATCCTCATAAATTTTTAGTAGATTTACCGTCTTAGAATTATGAATATTTGCATACTTTTGAATAAAAAATATCAATATATTAAAATTTCTTAAAAATTACTTAAATTTAAAATATTCATTTTTTTTTTTAAACATTAAATTATTTAATGCAAAACTAGTTTTAATTTTCCCTCTCAATTTTATGTTATTAGAGTTCAATTAAACAGTTAAAGCATTTAATTTAGAAATTTATTCATCAACCATGAAATATCATTTCAGAAAATTTTGGAGTGGAAGGCTGATATTTTATACCAACTATGTGAAAAATACCAGAGCCGGGAATCGAACCCGGGCCTTCCGCTTTACGTGCGGATGCTCAAACCATTGAGCTACCCTGGCTGATTACCAGCTAGGCATTTCTCACACAGCACGTCTCACTCAGCATCCGCACGTAAAGCGGAAGGCCCGGGTTCGATTCCCGGCTCTGGTATTTTTCACATAGTTGGTATAAAATATCAGCCTTCCACTCCAAAATTTTCTGAAATGATATTTCATGGTTGATGAATAAATTTCTAAATTAAATTAAAATTTCGTGGTCTATTGGAGTTGTGCCATGAATATTAATGTCACTTGATACAGCTGTGTTTACAGACCCGGTGACTTTGCCAACGGATATTGTGTGAGAAATGCCTAGCTGGTAATCAGCCAGGGTAGCTCAATGGTTTGAGCATCCGCACGTAAAGCGGAAGGCCCGAGTTCGATTCCCGGCTCTGGTATTTTTCACATAGTTGGTATAAAATATCAGCCTTTCACTCCAAAATTTTCTGAAATGATATTTCATGGTTGATGAATAAATTTCTAAATTAAATTAAAATTTCGTGGTCTATTGGAGTTGTGCCATGAATATTAATGTCACTTGATACAGCTGTGTTTACAGACCCGGTGACTTTGCCAACGGATATTGTGTGAGAAATGCCTAGCTGGTAATCAGCCAGGGTAGCTCAATGGTTTGAGCATCCGCACGTAAAGCGGAAGGCCCGGGTTCGATTCCCGGCTCTGGTATTTTTCACATAGTTGGTATAAAATATCAGCCTTCCACTCCAAAATTTTCTGAAATGACAGTTAAAGCATATTTGGGTTACGAATCATGTTAATAAGAAAGAACCACAGAAATAGTGTTTTCCAGTAATAAGTACAAAACTTTAAATAAACACCATAAATTGCAAGAAATTCGCAACAATTGTTCCGGGTCTGAGTTGCATCTTTGATTGCAGTACTCGTGCTTTTTTTGTTCGCCTGACAAAGGGTCGTCTGTTTTTTCGACCAGAAATTCCTGTTGTGAGTTTATTGCATTTTATAGTGTTTATTCACATTTTTTTCCTTATAAAGAATTATGTTGTAAATTTATTGATAAATGACTTTTTTTTTTTTTTTTTTTTTTTATATATACATTTGTTTCAATGCAGAAATTTCAAGCAAATTTTGACATTCAAACAAAATATTTAAAAACTTAGTAATCAATTGACAAAGTAATACTCAAATTTATTTAGAAAGTGCTGTTTAACTATAATAATGTAGGCACCGAGGACGCGGAGGGCCCTCCGGCGAAAAAGCTTTATGAAGCAGTAAATTTTGTTTTGCAGCAATCAGTAAAATTAAAAAAATCCCTTTATTTTGCCTCGTTACTCATGTCATAAAGCTTTTTCGCCGGAGGGCCCTCCGCGTCCTCGGTGCCTCCCGCTTGCAGTGGACGCGAGTCAATGGCAAAAATTTAAAACTAGTTTGCTTTTTATTTTAACAGTTGCATATGAATATTTAATTTTATAATTCTGAAAACTAATATATATATATATATATATATATATATATATATAATCTATAATGTTTGTCATCCCATTAAACATGGACAAATAACCGAATATACTGTTATTTTTATAGTCATTTTAAAAATTGTATAATAAGAGATAAAATATCTGAAAATGTTTACATTTTTTTATGCATTATATAAACGATCTTTCATTATAATTAAGTCTTCTGCCGGCATGATGACAAAGCGACATATATTACCCATTTATTATTAAATGTTGCCAAATCACTCATATGCACGTCAAATGTATCCCCTAAAGCGTTTTTATAAATCTATGTTGATAATTATAAGCTTCTACAGTGTGTCCTAAAAGTTCCAGTACTGACGCTGATGCATTTTTTATTTAGAAAACAACAAACCTTTAAAGGATTATTTTTATGCTAATGATAAAAGGCACATTTAAATTAACGGAGGAAAAAATATAGAAATTATATTTATAATAATTGCTCAAAATGTCCACCCTTTTCTAGAACGCAAAGCTGAACTCGTTTGCGCATGGTTTTAGAAACGCGTGACTTCTGGTATCCTTTGAGTAATGGCGATTTTTAGATAATCTATTCTTTTTGTATTATCTGCATAAACGTTGTTCTTTAAATATTCCCACAAAAAAAAAAGAAAAAAAGTCGAGAATGCTCAAATCAGGGGGATCGAGGTGACCGAAGATTTCTTGAGGTGAGTCGATCGTCAAAAAAATTCTTCAAGCAGATCCATGGTTTCATCCCTCGTATGGCACGTTGCACCACCTTATTGGAACCAAGAATATCGTTCATTCACGTTACAGAAGATGAAACGAATTACTGGATAAGTTCATTGTATACAGAATCATCAACAGTTGATTCGAAAAACAGAGGTCCAATAATCCTTTTACTTGATACAACACACCATATGCCTTTTTTTTTTTTTTTTTTTTTTTTTTTTTGTGAATGTAAAGGTTTTTGCATTAATGAATGAGGATTGTTGCACAAATACGAGAGGTTTGCGTGTTCAGGTTACCGCTTAAATGAAACCATGCCTCATATGTTTTGTCTAAAATGTTGATGTTGTAACGAATAAACCTACAAAACCGTTGGCAATAATGAAACCGCTTCTCGATGTCCGGCGGCATTATCGCCTGTGCAATTTTTACACGATAAGCACGGAAATTCAAAACTCTTAAAGCCTTATGTGCTGATCCACGAGATGCACTCATTTCTTGTGCCAAACGCCTAACGGATTTTTGAGAAGTTTGCAAGGTTCTTCGTTGAGTATCTTGCAGAAAGGCTGGTGTAACAACTTTTCATCTTTTACACCAGTGCTTGTCTTCCACAGAACCTGTATTACGAAATCTTCGAACGAGCTGGTATAGCGTATTTAACTCGTTATTGCTTCATCTGAATATTTATATCACCAAATATCTTTACCACTTTCATACGATTTACATTCAAAAAAACCCACAATCAGCGCAATTCTCTGAATGCATAATAAACTCAATTTACTATGAAGAACAAAATAACATAAAACTTTATTCTCACGTAACTTGAGCGAGAAAAGAAGCAAACGATAAAAATTAAAGAATTGAGGCAATGACAAGCAGACGATAAAATTTAATATTTAAAAAAAATCATGGACAACGAGTTCTGTAAGTTAGAGTACTGCAACTTTTAGGATACACTGTATAACCGTATTTTTGTGTAAGATTTTTTCTATATTCGGAGTTCTCTTACCAGATGTGATACATGTCTGCTAAATTAAATACTTACGATGCAGTTGAATTGTATGTTCCTTGTACCACAATGTTTATTTAATTTCTGTAAATTGCTTTTAAAATACAGTTGCATGTCACTATCAGAAGTCTTTTGCCATTGTTTAAGAAAATGCATTTTACAGGGTTATGCAATTCATATTGATGATGAAATCACTTTTTTATGTTTTCTTTCGTACTGCATACTGTGATTACTTTTTTACCTGATGAAGGATCATGCTTAATTATTTCAATCCAAAACAACTATTCTGTTTTCGCTTTTCGTGCACTTCCATCTTCATGTGCATTTTTTTTTTTTTATATTTTTAGTATCAATATTAAGTAAGTGAGATTCTATAACTTTCTAAACTTTTATTGAAAAAGCTAAAATAACATTTACATAAACAAAATACTTTTCTGCTTTATTAAAATAAAAATAATATTATTATGAAGCTTTTTTTTTTCATTAATTTACGTCTTTGATCGCAGGAAATGTTTGAGTTTCAAGGCCATCTTTCAAATAACTTGAAATATTTCTTCTTGAAATGTTTCAGGATCATTGCAATTCTCATGAAAAATATATATTTAAAAATAGTATTAATAGTTATTTAATAAAGGAAAAAAAAAAGTTTTGTAATTTTTTTTGAGGGAGTGTGTGTGAGGGGGGGGGAGAGGGGGGTTGAAGGCGGGTTGAATTAAAGCCGATTGATTACACGAGCTTCTCAGGCCTGAGATTTTGGGCTCTCCGTGGAATTATTTCTAAGGTGCCCTAGTCCATTTTATCGAGTTTCAGAGAAGACCACGGAAAATTACAACTTGAAATCCAACCTTTGTATTAATTAATATTAAGTATAGAACAACAATAATTGACTTTTTAAAACTTTGAATCGAAAATGTGCTTTATTTTTATATGCTTGCTTTGTTTTTATAACTTGATGCAACTTTAATTTACAGTTTTTATAAAGTAAGGTAGTTTGTTTAATTTATTCAAAAACATTACTGTAGAATTTGTGGGCGGTTAGAAAATTTAATTAGTAAGAGATCAAAAAGTGGGCAAGAAAATGATTAATTACCCCTCTGATGGGTTATTTGAATGCCCAAAACTTTTGAAATCAATGTATACATTATTAATAAATTACAGAATGACAAACACATTTTTTTTTAAAACAGCTCTTGAAATATGTGCTGTATGTGAACCAAGAACTCAAAAATTTCTACTACAGTATGCACGTAATAGTTTAAAAATTTTTTTGCGTGTATGACAAAGGCGCAATAGATGTAGTGAGATGGTAACCGCTACACAACAATTTACGAAAAAGTTGAAAAGACTTTATAATTTTTTATGGCAATTAAAAAAACATTTTTTAAAATATTATATAAAACTGAAATTATTTGTCATAAAGAAAATAAAATCAAAATGCTATATTGAACAGATTTTGCGATTGAGTAGATTAAAAGAGATTTTTCACTAAAAATAACTAATAATTTAAATTCGAAATACCTTGTTAAATTAATTTTTATACTTTTCTAGTTAAAACAGATTTTCTTACATTAAAAGTATTCCAAACTTAAAAAAAAAAAAAAAAAAAAAAACTATTTGAAATCATTAGTATAGAGAGTATATAATTTTACAAATTTAACTTAAATACTTAATTTTACAAAAAGTTGCAAAAGTAATTAGGTATTAAAAAAAGTGCATATTTCCGCTTATATATAGGTATATATGTGTGTGTAGATAGATTTAAAAAAAAAAGGATCATTAATATATAATAATAATAATAATAATAATAATAATAACTACTGCATTTGGACAAATGTAAAATAAAGGGGAGGGGGGTAAAATTTTTATTTTATTCTTTTCCTTTTTTTTTTTTTTTTTTTTCAAATTGGGGGCAAGCAGGGAATAACTGAATTACTATATGTATTGCTGAGTTAAAAGGTATATTTTCAACTTATTTTACCTATTAATTTTTCTAATAACTGTTAACAGTTCACTTTTTTAAAGAAAGGAAAATTTTAACATTGCAATACATATATATATATTTAAATAAGAAGAAGGAAAGTTATGCAAAGTGCCAAAAATTTATTTCTTTGGATATGTTAAAGTACATATTGACTATCTTTTTTTTAAAAAATAACCAAGGGTTTAATTAGAACTAATGTTAAAAATTAAATCTAAAAGTTTGCTTGTAAATTTTATTTTTTAATAAATTAATATAAACATAATAGACTATTACAATTTTATTTTCTAAAAATCCTTAAGTCATAGCATATAGTAATCTTTTAAGTGTTTATCATTAATTAGAGAATTGTTAATAAAGACTCCAGCAGATCCTGAATGTCTAAACAATTTTGAAACGATGTGAAATCACAATAATTTGAAAGTCTATAAAATTAAAAATTTTAAGATAGAGAAAAAAAAAAGTTAGTCGTTTATTTATAGCTTTATAAAAAAGAGGCACATTATGTTTCGTAATAATCCGCAGTGGTATGTCTTGGAACCTAGATGATAAATTGATAAGGAACGACCCTTCTTTCGACAAATTTACATAAAATGTTTAAGAATTTAGAACATATATTATTTCACTTTTAATGTTCGCTGCTGTCAAAATAATTCATTTCACATGGAATCAATAAATATTTTACATTTGTTAATAGTTTAATAGTTTATTAAACAAGTTAACCATCTTAATTTCATATATTTTTTGTAATTAAAATTTGTTTTAATATGATTATATAACAATATTCATCATATAGTTTAATTTAATATGGTGTAAATCAAAACTGTATACAAAATTCAGAAAAAAAAAAAAAAAAAAAAAAAAAAAATCTGTACATTTACTAGAATTTCCAAAATCATTATGTACGTATCTAATTCTCTAAATGTTAACTAACAACAATAAAATCTCTTGAAAGACTGTATTCATATTTATTTTCATCATATATTTAGCAGTTCTAGAAATAATCCTAAGAAAATTTTCAGAAAATATAAATATTTAATTAGTGACGGTTTAAGAATTTGTTCATACGTACCGATATTTCAATCATTTTTAACATCAAATATGTACACTTTCATTTCCGTTCTTCCCGCCACAAAATGTTTGCTCACTGTTGCTAGCAGAGATGGATCCATTTCGATTCCGCAGGGCAACGACGTCAGCAGGGAAACATTGCAACACGATTGGTCAGATTTGTATCAGATGTTCTCCTTTGCAAGTCACACACCTTGTCCTGTAATGTTTCTCAAACAAGATGTGTAAAGTTGCTCAAAAGAACAGTGTATCCTAAAATATTAACACTTTCCACACGCATATTGAGGGAAATTTACACAACTTTTTTCAGGAACATTCGTGAACTTTTTTACAGTGCTGAAAGGAGAGTTTTTGCTTATTAGAAGAACTTTTTTTGCCTTTCGTACACTTTTTTTTTTTTTTTTTTTTCTAGGCTAGTACATCCAAACTGTGCTTCAAATCTTCTAATAAATTCGGCTGCTCTGGCGCTTTGACAAGTGAAAATTTGTATAATAATACGCTGTGCAACATGAAAGGTGAACCTCTTCCTCACTTATTTGGACGCCAACTGAAGCACGGAAAGAAATAAACTTAATGCAGTGTTGGTAGTATTTGACGTCACCACCTACCAATGTCAGTAGTTAGCACCTTTTCCGGACATACAGTGCGACCACATATCCTAAAACTAGCAGTGAGAACGCGTCCAAAACGTTGGAGGGATGCCAGCGTGACCGACAGTTTGAAATTTGGAAAACATCCAGTAATTCTGCGCTCTTTTATTGCTCATTTTCTCTGAGTCAGATGACTGTCACCCCTATTTTAGCATTGAACTCGTTGAGTTAGCACTTGCGCAGATGCATCCATGGTTTCATGAAATGGGGTGGAAGAATGTCAGCGGCCACATGAAAGGCATCCTAGTTCATATTTCTTTCACTCTCTGTCTTGATTTAATTAGACGGAGAATTCCGTTAATTCTAAAAGTACGGCTGCATAACGGAGTCTACAACAGACCAATATCTGCGTCTGAATTAAATTAGCATACATTTTCATAACTGCCTTCTGACATATCATGTTAGGAGTACTTATACTCTATGGAAGCTAAGATACAATCTTCCCGTAAATGGAAAAAATTTCAGAATAGTAAAATGCCACGTGAATCATCAATGAAATTCTTTTAGTATTCTTTAAAGAAAAACTTTTAGAAATAAAGAAGTGTTTCATTTCCTATTAAAATATGAAAATATTTCATAAATTTTCAGCATCAATGTATTTTTTAAGAGTTTCGTATTAAAAATGACTAATTAGTAGAATCTTTCAAATTCTTTCCCATTTATTACAGTTATTTCAAATTCATACATTGACAGGTTATACACAGAATGCAAAATGAATTGATTTTATATTATTCTGGATGTTTCAGAAAGAATTGTCTCTTTTAAATAAAAAAATCTGTGTTCGTTTACATACTTCAAGAGTAATAAAAATACTTCTGTAAAGAATGTCAAAAATGCAAGCTGGATTTTGCGAAATATTTAAAGCATATATGAAAATATGATTCAAGATTTTAGTTTTTTCGTATGAAACGAGAGTATGAGACTCTACTGAGTACGTATTTTTCCTTTTTCTTTTCTTTCTTCTTCTTTTTTTCTTTTAATAGGTACATCTCTGTTTGTTAATTGGCGTTACACTGTGGGAAAGAATAGGATTACATAATATACTGAACGCTATAAATGAAAAAAAAAAGAAAAAAAAAAAAAAACCTGATAAATTAATTTAATAAACGAAATAATAATTTAAATAACAAATAAAAATCTCATGGTACGCATAGATTATGAAACATTTTTCAATTGTATTTAATCGTAATTTCTTTTAACCTACTATATAATTTACTTATTATCTTCACATTTACAACACAAAATGGATTACTTTTGTATCGCTTTTCATATTATGTAAAAATTAAAAACGCGTATTAAATTTTAGTATAAATAAAAAAAGAAAAAAAAAGTTTTATTATAAAACTGAATATGCATTTCTAGTAACAACCAATTCTGTCTGATAGTGTATCTGAGTGTACTTATAGGGCTGGGTAAATAAATCGTTTATGCTAATCATATCATATTCTATAGAAAACAAGTTTTTGCATATACAGATTACATATGTTAACCCTACAAGGCTCGATTTTATTTTAGTGCGCGACAAAAATATATAAGTTGTAATTAGTGATCAGAAGATAGGAAAACTTAAAAAAATAAAATTAAAACCATATTTTACGGAAAAATCAACTTTTTAGCTCAACGTACCGTATGTGGATTATAAATAAAAGTACGATTTACTAATACGTTTACTATTGTAATATATATATAAAAAAAAAAAAAAAAAAAAAAAAAAAAAACTTACCTCTGCAAAATATACACTTCGTTATAACACACAGTATTTTTTTTTCGGGTCAAAACTGTTCAATAACTATTCTTTTTATTTTTGAATTCAGACAAACGACTAACGTATAACTTTCATTCAAATTTCACACTGATTGCACTATAACAAAAACACGAACGCCATCTTTAGGTAAAGATTCGTATTGCTACATTGCTAAATGTCAGTAGCTTCTATCAAGATGTCAGGCGATGTGGCTACTAATAGTTTTATAGCTATAGGAACGATTAAAGTCGCTGTTCCACATATGGAACTGGGTGCCTTCTAGGGTTAAACCTTTTCAGGATTTGTTGATTAAAAATGTATTAAATAAAAAAAAATCATATTAAAATATATTAATATGCTTTTGAAATTACATAACTCATAATATATTCTTATTATTTTGTGTTTCTTTGTAAAGATAACGCTACAATCTTAATAATATTTTTCACTGTGGACATTCTAAAAATATTAATGGAAACGACAGCGTCAACAAACCGAGTGAATTCACAGATATATTGCAACTTTTTTTGTAAAGTGTTAAAAGTATTATATTTATTGGACAATATGCATATGTACAAACCAGCATGTTAACCAAAATAGAAGTTTGAGACATAGATCAGATTTAAATATAATCAGTTCTTCCGTCATACTGCATCTGATGTACATTACGTTATTTTTATTAAAATCACACAATCAACTGATTGGAAGAAAATCATATTTATTGAAATATTATTTTTCCGACTGAGTGAAAAAAATGCCTGGTCCCGGAGTCGAACCCCGGACATTTGACTTACAAGATCAAGGCTCTACCAATTGAGCTATCCAGGCCGACAACCGGTCAGCATTACTCACTCAGACAACCTTTAGGCAGAAACATCTGGTCTATCATATAGATAGCTCGTCAGAAAAAATAAGCCGCAGGTAATGGAAAACACCATTAAACAATGGGAGAAAGAAATACAATTTTTATTAAAATCACACAATCAACTGATTGGAAGAAAATCATATTTACTGAAATTTATTTTTCCGACTGAGTGAAAATAATGCCTGGACCGGGAGTCGAACCCCGGATCTTTGACTTACAAGGTCAAGGCTCTACCGATTGGGCTATCCAGGCCGACAACCTGTAGGCATTACTCACTCAGACATTACTTTAATTCATTATACGGTATAATGTCCGATCGTAAAATCTAAACTTCCAGACAACATAATACGAACAGATAAAGATTTTCAGCATGTTGTTTTAAAATAAATAATATTTACGTAAACGTATGGTGATGAATGTAGGAATACTTTACAGTATGCCAATATTCTAGGAAACATTGTTAACGATTTCATCTAACTTAAAGAAAGCAAGATCGAGTTACATTTATATTTTCTAGGACACTGCGCATAATGAACTCGTGAGCCTTATCGTGAGCCTTAATGAACTCGTGCGCATAATGAACTCGTGAGCCTAACGTTCAGAATACATACTAAAACATACACAAAAATAGGGGGGGGGGAATAAGGAAAGAATTAACTTCAATGTTTTGATCAAACTAATTTCCCTGGATTTAAAAAGTAAGATTACTGAGTTTATATTTTAATCTACTATCGTTTCTTAAATTAACGCTAAAGAAACAATACCATTATCATTAACTTATACATTTTTAGCAAGTTCACTTTCACTTTGGCAAAAGTTTTACTTTGTTTCAGCAAAAAGGTTGTTGAGTAATCTTGTCTGTCATTCATACAACCTTTACTTATCCTGTTAATTTTTTAAAAAGCTTTTCATATTTATATATTTGTGTAACAACTACCCAGTTTTAATATTTCGCTACATTCATAAAATATTTAGCTTTTTTTTTTTTTTTTTTTTTTTTTTTTTTTGAAAAAAAAAATGTATATGTCATATTATTCAGAAAACTTTAGCCCATATTCTTCTTTGAAAGTTGTCGATATTAATTAAATTTTCAATGGTGTCTTTATATGATCTTCAACGTGCCAATACTGAATTTCTTGTAAAGATTTGTTTTTAAGTTACGCTGATAAAAGACGTGCACACAGACTAACAGCTAAAAAATTTATTTAGTTTACAGGGGCAGTAAACAATACAAATATCCGTAACAGTAACTAAAACTCATATTCAAAAATTATTCTGCAAAGACCAAATATTGTCTATGATATTACTAAGTGAAGGTAGATTTATTCTTAAGAAATTTAATGAAGCATTCCTCTTACTTTCATCTAGTATGAAAAAATATATTCGCTTTATGCAGTTCGAACAATCCCCAACTATAGCCACAAATATATATTCTATTTTGTGATATTAAATATTCAGCATTCATTTTTATTTCATTCAAATGAATGCATTTCATACCACATACTGTACTAAACAGTGATTCGTTCTTATAATAAATATATATTAATTTCACTATATTTAGTTCATTATTACAGTGTTAAAATGTACTAACAACAAATTCGGCCTTAGGATATAATGTAGTAAATCTGATTGTCACCGTAGTCTAATCACTTGTTTGGTCGTAATCAAATGTTCGTGTAATATGTCCATATGATACAGATTGAGAATACCATATTAAGAGTTTCTAGTAATATCTGTTTTTTAGTTATACTGATAGGAAGCACACACAAATACATAGACCAATTGCTAAAATGGGGATTTTCGCATACAAGGTATCTCAAAGAATTAGTAAAAAAATCTATGTTCTAAAATTTGACTCAAAAACAATACTTCCTCTTCCGTGGATTGGTAAGACAAAGTAAAAAAGCTCTCTACTGACATAATACTCAAGCATTTTCTAGTTATTGTTAGGTTTGATTTTGTCGCTCTAAAGTTATACTTTGCACGCTAAGAATTCCAGTTAGGGAAAAGACAAAAAAATGCTTGCATTTGTAGTATAATTGTTTAAAGTATTAATTTGTGAAAATATCTATAATTTCCTCTTCTAAAGCAGTATTGCCAGACTTTGGGACTTTTTTATTCAATAGCCATTAATAATTTTGGAAAGCGATACTCGATACACAAAATAGACGATTAATCTTCGATGTGATTAGGCAACCATTACAATTAAAATTTAGTGGCGGATACTGAATAAAAATGTTCCCATATCTGTTTAACACTACTCAAACCTTAACCTTACAAAAACCTTTCATTTTAAGAAATAAAAGAACAAGTTGCCTTACGTCTACGTTTTCAAAATTTTGTTATAATAAGTTTTTCCCAATACACTTCCATTGGGATCATTACTCTCCATTTAATAATAAACAATTTGTAAGATTTTTCTGAGTTTTTTAAGTTTAAGAGCATGCAATTGTGATTGAAAATACAATTACTTACACCTAATGCACAGTTTTAAAGATGCAATTTCTTAAACTAAATAGTTACTTCCTTACATAAACTCTTTTTCAGCTTTTTAATAATTCCATAAAAAGTCTTTAAAATACTTTCAATAAGCTACTTTATAAGTAACTTCGGTCATACATTATATAAAAATAAGTATTTTTATTTAAAGATGATTTTTATTATCTCCTTCTTCGCGTCCATTAAATTGCCATAAACAATATGAAAAATCCTATTATCAAAATAAGGGAAAAATCTAATTAAATTCCCCGTAAATAAGTTTAGAGCCTAAAGGGAATTTTTTATCGTTGTCCTGATGTTCAAAAAGCTTCGATAATGAGGCGCATTTTTAGAGTGGTTACTGTTTATCAGTTCTTCGTAAAAGCATTTATTATTTGTGTGTACTGGCTTATTATAAATAAACGCAACATTTTATTTATTTATTTATTTATTTATTTATTTTTTCAATGCTTATAAACATGTTTGTTGATAAATTCTTTTGTTTCTTTTGCATTTTTGTTTAAATATATTTTGTAAATCTTGTTAAACAAATTCAACAGTGTTTCTTGAAATGCCATAATTCAGTTTCTCTTTATTAAACTAAAACATAATAAAAGAAAAAATAACAATACATTTTTAATTTTTATACTAACATTCAATAGCAAAAAAGGTTTTAAGAATTCATTTCTTTCTTTCTCTCTTTTTTTTTTTTTTTTTTTTTTTTTTTGTTACATACAGGGTTGATATGATTAAACTTCCCTATAAACAGCAGCCTACAGCGCAAACGGGTGAACGGAATGCAAGGAAAATTGGTATATAGACTATACAAGAGATGCACTCACGGAATTTCGAAAAAAAAATGGTTCCAAAATGTCCACCAGAGAGTCCCTTTTCTGGAAAAACATTAAATTTAACACAATAAACGACCATAACGGAATACAGAAAAAATATTAAAAATTTTTGACTGGTTTCTGTTCACCATGTCATCAAACAACATTAAGTAAAGGTAAGGAAAAAATAACTGTACGCTGTTTGAGAGGGGAAAAAAAGTTCAGTTTGAAGAAACAAGAACAGATTAGGACGAAATTGCACAAGAGGATCAGTTGTTAATCGTGTCCAAGACGCTATAGGGAAAGATGCTCCATGTTACCATCCTCATTCACCTGCAAAATTTCAAGTCGATGGATGCTTCGCACATGAAGCGTTATGGAGTTCTTTAACTCATTCAACGTCGCAACGCCTCCACGGTACACCACACTTTTTCAAGGTGATCAGAAACTAGTAAAAAAATTTAATATTTTTTATGTATTCCGTTTTGGTCGTTTATTGTGTTAAGTGTAATGTTTTTTCCGGAAAAGGCGCCCTCTGGTGTTTATTTTGGAACTTTTTTTTTTCGAAATTCCGTGAGCGCTTCTCTTGTATATTCTATATACGAAATTTCGTTGCATTCCGTTCACCCGTTTGCGCAGTAGGATGCTGTTTATAGGGGAAGTTTAATTATAACCATCCTGTATATAATTGAAATGTTTTCCACATAACTGCCTATGTATTTAGATAATATGTCTGATTATGTTACTTATCGATATGTACTTATAAGTATATGAATACACATAGAATATACAATATTTAACTCAATTTGTACAGAAATTTAAATATTTCTCATAATCAAACAATTATATACGTCGAGTTTAGTGTAATTGCAATACAATTGAGTAATTCAATGGCAGAATGTTATATCAGTCATATTGAAGGATAAGATCTTTTAGCACTATTACCATACACTAACCTTTATCTTACATTTCATTTACAACAGTTATTTTGCGATTAAACAGGATAATTTATTATTGTTACAAAACATTGGTCAAAAAGAAAATATCTCTGAGTGGGACTGACACTACATCTACATGGAATTACCCATTAATATTAAACAGACATCTTTTTTTTTTTTTTGTAATTAAATGTAATTTTATTTCATAAGGATCATTTTTATTTTAAGACAGTTACTAGTCGAGTCTCGGTAGACTGTAAATATTCTGCATCATCTGAATAAAATAACGATCTTGAGAAGCAATTTAAATCAAACAAAGAACGCATTATAGTTTTACTCGAACATTATCAAACCATATTGGCTGATATTTATGTGAAAATAAATTGGATATCTTGATAAAATGTTGAATCAAAAATAAAATAAATAAACCAATTTCATATATTTTAAAAAAGCTTTAAGTAACGTTAACATTAATATTATAAAGAAAGATGGAAATAATTTTGAAGAGTCAATCCCCCCCTCCGTGAAGGATAAAATTTATGATGGCATGTCTCAGGAACACCCTTAATAATGAGTTCCAGACCGTCGTCAATTTACGATAGCGTAGAATTAGTGCAACATAAAACCCATTCTACTCCCATTCCGAATACTTTTAACAAGAACAAAAAGTGGCCAGTTCAGGAATCGAACCTAGGCTGTTGGTCCACCGTGAAATCAGCCAATGTTCTTCAATAAGTTAACACTGCCGATTTCTGATAGGCAAAAAATATTTCATGTGCATTATAAAACTCATGTAAAATATTACGTTATTCAAAAGCTTTTTGATATACAGTCGGTAACAAAAGTGTCCGAACACTAGCAAAAATTCCTATGTAAAAAAAGTACACTTCATACGGTTTTGTTAAATAAATCCTTATCGAATCCTGTTTCTACACTGACTAAGAACAGGATTCGACAAGGATTTATTTAACAAAACCGCATGAAGTGTACTTTTTTTACTCAGGAATTTTTCTAGTGTTCGGACACTTTTGTTACCGACTGTACTATAAAGTTATGAACGTAACGTCGCATTTCCGAATTTCAAGCGCATCCATCATTCAAGTAGATAAAACAGGAAAAACCTCAATGCAGAAGCAGGAACTAAAGAGGGAAAGAAACACAAAGTAGACTGTCAATAAAAATCAGGCTGAATGAGTATCTTATAATCAGGTAACATAAAACAAATGCCAATAAAGGATAGGGAAGTACCTAAAAATAAAAATAAAAATAAAAATAAAAGGAATTATAAATGGCAAAATTTTGTGCAAGATTGAAAGAAACAAACAAGTCCGTGAAGTCATAACACGAACGAAAATTAGTATTATCTGATAACATGTAACGAAAGATAATGAAAGAACAGAGCGTATGTAAAATCAAAAAACTAAAGGAAAAAGAATTATGAGTGGAAAAATATTGCAAAAAACAGGAGGAAAGTAGCACAAATTTGAGAAAATGCATTGTGTTCCATTGCAACTTTTTGGTTTACATTTATACCTCCATTATAACAATATTTGATTCAATATTAATTTTAAAGTACTTCCCGTTTTACTTTTCCCACTTTTGGTCCATGTTTCTTAATTACCTGATTTGAAAATACTATTTCCAGTTTCATATCTGAACTGCGTGACATCTGTTCCCTTTTTTATTCATTTCCTACCTCGATTTTAAGGGTGTTGTGTATTTGCTTACCTCAATGAAAGTGCTTGAACTATCAAAAGGAATATCGTATTGCTTTAAAATTTATTCTCTGTCAAAAAACATTTATATAAATTAATAATTATCACTTAAAAGTTATGCAGAGAAATATGCGTGTCATTGGCACTGGTGCTTCCAAGCTCCAAAGTATTCGAAATAAAGGTTGACTAACTGGTGGTGCAATTTAGTTTATCACTGTTGCAAATTCATCAGTCCAGCTCATTGCTCATATCATAACTTCTAGCTGAAATATATGATAACAAAGACTGGATGGGAAACTGAGTTAACCTATGCCAACTAGTCTTTCTTTTTTTTATCTTTCCGAACACAGTGAGGAAAGTATTGTAATCATGTCAAAAATCCGAATTTGAGATTTTGATGTTTCTATACGTTTCGAGGTCCCCTGTGTCCGTTTCCACTATTTTTACGATGATGTATGTATGTGTTTGTGTATGTGTGTGTGTATGCGTGTATGTATGTGTGTGTGTATGTCTGTGAGTGAACACGCTAGCGTCTAAACGCTTTGTTCGAAAAAGCTGGAAGTTTGTACTTATATTGTAAGTCACCATAGAACGAACTCTATAGATTTTGGTGAATCTAGCACTTACAGTTTTTTTTTACAGTGGCACAAAGAAAAATTCTTTATCATTATGGCCTATGGGGCCAAATTTTTAAAAGTGCGATAGCATCTAAACGCCTTATTCAATTGAGCTGAAAATTTATATGAATATTATAAATCACTGTTGCACTAAATATAAGCGTTTTCGTGAATCTAGCTTTTATAGGTTTTTACAGGGACACAACGAAAAATTCTTTATCATTATGATCTATGGGCTCAAAGTTCAGTAGCGTTAAGTAAAACTAAACATCGTGTAATATATGGAGAAACATATACACTCTATTATGGTTTTCTCTGTTTTGTTTGTTTAACAACTCCTCTTTCTTTACTTTATCTACAAAACTGTTAATTACTCAATGTTCGGAAAGTCGAGTGGAGTCACTCCAGATTTTTTTCCTTGTGATTTTTTTCCTTTTTTCCCTTTTAATAATATATATAAAAATGTTAAATATTAAGTACACGTTTTTCTACAATTTGCACTCCAATAAATATTTACATTCTTGCTTAGTTCACACTCAAATTTGTGGAACATCTTAATTAGAAATCGTTGAAATCTATTAAAATATTGTGATAATTATAAAAGTCATTGCAGCATAACCAGTATATTAATACTATTAAAACGTAATAAATAGAATAAATTTAAACAAATTATATCCTTTTTAAAAATTGTTAATTTTTAAAGTCGTATTCTAAATTTATGTTTTTTTTTATAATTAAATTTTTATATCAAAATATATTTATTTTTTGAAATAAACCGAAAAACTGTTTTGCCGAGAAATCCACTTTTGAAGTGCTAAAGTACCTTTATCGAACAAAAATCGACGCTCACAAATGGAAGCAAAAGGTATTTGGCACTTGATTGGAATTCTAAACTACTTTTCGCAGACAGATTTTGAACATGCTAAGAATTCAGACTTCTACGTCACGAACGCATTCCGTTTTATTGCCCTTGAAAACAAAAACAAAATTATATTTTTGGGGCATAAAATAGCGATACATACTGACGTAGTTCCCAGTATATATATATATATATATATATATATATATATATATATATATATATATATATATATATATATATATATATATATATGTGTGTGTGTGTGTGTGTGTGTGTGTGTGTGTTTTATTTTCAAAGGTTTTTGTTTATATTTTCAATATGCAATAAAATAATTTTTTTTATAAAATGTATTTGTCTATAAATTAACAACATTGTTTAAAGGAGATTGTCATTTTTAAATTGTAAAAATATTTCTGCCAACAAATTGAAGTTTACGCATATATCGGCGGGTAAAAAAGAAAAGAAAAATAAATCAGAAACAATGATTGAAAAAGTAAATAAATAAATAAAAATGAAAACAGAAATTCACAATAATATTCCGAGTCTTTTACAAATCACTAACATCAAACTACTTATAAGTGCTTTACACAGTAAGGTAATAATTAATAATAATAATGACCCTCATCTGTCATGAACGATTCCGGTTAGACCGCTTCAAAACAGAAACTTTTGGCAGCCATTATTATTATTTTTTTTTTTTTCTGTTTGTTCAACTTACGGAAGCATACATATCATATGTTTTGTATCACGCCTATTCTTATTTATTTCCTTTAATACCTTGAAAAACTATTCAATTGTAATGTTTAAAGGTCTAAATTAAATATAACGGATCACTGTCTATTATAAACAACACAATACCAGATAAAATCAAACAAAACTGTTGGCATTCAGAAAATACAAATTCCAAGTGGACGACTCTTTAATTCCGAATGAATGACTCTTTGACCGTTTTATTAAAAAAAAAAAAAAAAAAAAAAAAACTCTTAAAATATTTCAGAAACATATTAAAGACTTAAAACTCTTAAAATATTTGTAGAAACATATTTAAAGCCTTTAATTATTTTTATCAAGTTTCATTTTTTTTCCCCAGCATAAAATGCAATATGCTTTCACGGACAATAAATAAATAAATAAATAAAAATTAATAATAATAATGAGCATCATCTGTCAGGAACAATTCCGGTTAGACCGCTTCAAAACAGAGACATTTGGTAGCCCCTTTTTTTTTTTTCTTAGAAATGCTATGTATTTTTATTTTTATGTATTTATTTATTTTATTTTTTAATTAATCTGCCTAAATATTACATCATTAGAAAGATCTTTCAAAACTGAACATTTTTTGTGCTTTGATAAAAACAACTGTTATTAGTGACGTCATATTTATCAAATTAGTTAAAATATAAAAGGTTACAAATAAGGTACCTTTCATTTGGTACCTTATTTGTAACGAAGTTTTGATTAGATATTTTAGAATTAATTAAAAAATGAGAATAGTTTCAAAATTGGACATTTAAATTTATGATTGTTGCAAAAGAAATTTACCAATTATTGTTATGTATATAGATTTTTTTTTTCTTTGAAGGGGGGGGGGGAGGTGCATAAGATGAAATAATGTTTTCACACGAAAAATTAAATATTATAATATAGTAAATTTGCCCATGCATATAAAAAATACTTATTAAAACGAGTCGAAGAAGGAAGCGAAACAAGTACTGATATATTACAATAAATACGATATATAATATGATACGTTATATTAGACCTATCTCCCAGGGTTAGTAGAGGTATTTCGTTAAAAGAAATAGTTTGTTCGTTCGGTGCAACTTGCACATTAGTCCCGTCCCGTCCCGTCAGGTGCAACTTGCACATTAGTCCCCTCTATATATAGTGTCCAGTGAAGCTGGCAAAGTATTCGTTGATTCACTACCTTAATTGATTTCACTTTCCGTCATTTTTGACGGGGTTATATACTAGTTTTAAATATATTAGCTCAACGTTTATTCCAGTAAATTTCTACAGGGTGTCCGAAAAATTCTGATGACAAACTGTTCTTCAAATGTCTCTATATGAGATGTTATTTTATGTTCTTTGAATTAGAACACCAAATTCAAGAAAAATATATAAAATTCGTATAATTCATTGAAATAAATTTAATTAGATATAAATATTTAGCAATTATAAATTGGCTTCCTTTTGACTGTATATAAGCTTTTTATATCCTTTTGGAAATAAGCTGATATAGCTCGTCTATATTTGTTGTCTATTTTTTTTTCCATGCTTTCAGGAAATATTTATTTAGTGACACGAATGAGCGATGGAAACCCCAGATTCAAACGCCCCTATATTGCATTATGAAAAACATTAGCATCTGAAACAAATAATAATAATAAAAAATGCCGACTAATTTGCAACTTACAAGGAGAGATCACGGCATGAAAAATTAAGATCGGGACGAAATTGCGGAGAATTGTATTAGCACACTATGAAGGTAACAACATATTAAAGCAGTAGGACCCACTAGCCACGAGAAAAAAAGCGTTTAAAATTTCATTAATATTTAAATACAAGTAATTTCGCAACATAGACAACGTTCCAGTGGCGTAGTCAGCAGAATAAATGGTTGCCACGCAGGGGGCCTTGGTTCAATGCTACAAACAGGAATGCTTTTTTCCCCTTATATTCATTTAATCTAAACATTTTATTTTACTGTTACTTTCTCTTATAATTCAATTCAAAATTTAAAAATCTTAATAAATAATAATTATTGTAATACAGTAGCACAAATGGTAATATCTCTATTTAATTATTTTTCACTTATCCCATTATAAATATATAAGCAAATTTCTTATTTAAATTAATTTATAATTATACAGGTTTAAAAAGAAGAGAGTCTTCTTACCAGTATTTATATCCCGAGTATCAGTTCGAAACTGGTTTGTTTTTTAAAGAATGGTATTTATTACATTTTGCCTTCACTTATGTATTGGCCCATTGAAATGAAAAATTCTGTTAATTGAAGAATAACATCATCGTCTAATAAATGAGGACATATCTGTTCTTTCATTATTTTAATTTTTATATTTAGATGTTAAATACAGAATAGTAAAATTATTATATAAATGAGCAACTTATAATAGCTGCATTCACAACGAAATCTACACGCTTAATTTCAAAGAATGAATTAATCACTCCATATAGGAACGTAATATTTCACAATGACATTCATGCTTTCTGAGTATCTGTTTTATCAGAAACTGACAATTTGCGAAAAAAAACTGGTTCCAAATATTCTCTCTGTCGGGGTGAAAGAGCAAAGCACTACATTTCGAAGTGGAACAGGAAAAATCTTTAAAGGGGGTGAATTGAGAGCCTTTTCATTAGACCGATTAAGTCATGTGATATTTTGGAGCGAGATCCACAGATTCAAAATGGCTGCCTGCGATCCCGTGCTCGTGCTGACGTGCTTATAAGATTTGAAAATAACTAAAGATAACTAAATGCTTTGAAAATAACTGAAAACAGATGATGCTTAAAAAATTAAGGGTAAGTACTGTTTTATTTTTCGATCTCAATAAGTTTTTTGAAATTACCTACCTAATAACTCGCTTATCTATGTTATTGTAAATGTTTTTCATGTACTGTACTAAAAACGATCGGTACTTACGTATTCACTGCATGTCATTTTACGAAGTGAAGTATAATCTGCACACGTTTATCATACTTTTCTATCGTTTAACACTGTTTATGTAATTTTTTATCATATAAGTTTGTAACAATAATAGGTTTATCATAGTGCCGAATAACTGCTGGCATGCGGTTAATACGAAAATGCCATGTTTTAAATATTTTTTTTTTTCAATTATAATGTTACTAAATGTATATACATACAATTGAATTTTTTTAATTAAGCAAATTTTCTAAATTTTATTATGATAAATTTCTAAATTTTGCATCTGTACCTTACCTTAACAATAATTTTTAGATTTCTGGTAAAATATAATAAAAAAAAATTAAAAAATCTGGTGTGAAACAACCACACGACTACCATTACCCGCTATTACATGTATTATATGCATTTTTGAGAGATAATGTGATCAGAAAACATAAAAGTGACCAAAAAAGAAAATCGTTAGAGCCGTTTTTGAGATACCAACTTTCACAAAAAATCAATTATTGACCGGAAAACAATAATTACATACAAAAGCATATTTAAAAGTGAGTTAAAATGGCGAGTTTGAAAAAAATCCGTACAACCGTTTTTAAAGGAACGCTTTGCGAGGCCTGAAATTGAGCTATTTATACAGGACGCCTATCAATTTTCATGAACTAACCAACTATATCATTCGAAAGGATATCTGATAGAGTGTTTATATAGCAAATTTGAAGAAAATCGTTAGAGCCGTTTTTGAGATACGGACTTACGGTCCCACTTCCGGTTTCCGATGTCCCATTTCCGGTTAAACTCAATTATTGACAGGAAAACAATAATTACATACAAAAGCATATTTAAAATTGAGTTAAAATGGCGAGTTTGAAAAAAATCCGTACAACCGTTTTTAAAGGAACGCCCTTGGGAGGCCTGGAATTGAGCTATTTATACAGGACGCCTATCAATTTTCTTGAACTAACCAACTATATCATTCGAAAGGACATCTAATAGAGTGTTTATATAGCAAGTTTGAAGAAAATCGTTAGAGCCGTTTTTGAGATACGGACTTATGGTCCAACTTCCGGTTTCCAATGTCCCACTTCCGGTTTTTCAATTTTCCCGAAAATTTGGAAATTTCATCTGTACGCCAGACGTATTTGAATTCTAAAGTTTCGTTGCTCTATCTTTATTAGTTTCTGAGCTATAATAGCCAGAAGATTCCCCACATACATACACACACACATACACACATACATACACACTGACCAATTGCCAAAAACCACTTTTTTGGACTCAGGGGACCTTAAAACGTGTAAATCAGGTGAAAACCCGATATCGAATTTTCAGACCGAATACAATACTTCCATTACCTACGGTAGTAGGGTAATGGAAGTAAAAAGTATATGATAAATGAATACAAATGTTAATTTTTTTAAAACATACATGTAGTATGCACAGACATCCTTTAAAAATCAGGATTGTATTTTCGGCATGACAGGAAATAATAAAAAAAAAACTTACTGTTATTGTTTACATAAGAACAATCCACAATTTGCTAATTAATATTTCAAATTAGTAAAAATTGTAATTTAAATCTGTGTATTGAAATTTCATTATTATGCTATGACTGATTAAGAAAGCTGTTTTATGTTTAATTAGTGAAAATTAATTAAAAACTTTATTGTTTTCAAATTTTAGAGATGTACCATATTCTGATTTTTACATATATACAGTGCGTTGCACGAATATAAACGCACCTTTTCCAATAACCAGAAATATAAATTTTAAAATTTTAAAAGAAGGAATGTGACTTACAGTTATTGCATATGACTAACAACTGAATAAGGTGCTTTGAGCACGTATGCTTAGGCTCATGCAAGCTTATGTAAATGAGTGTTTAAGCATTTTCTTATTTTTTACTGTTTTTTGTTTGTTGCACGAAATTAAACGCACTCTGTATTTTTCGTTTAAAATTTAACAGAGCCACCGGAATTAAATTAAAACACAGATAGTCGTGTTGCTAAAGTTCTCTAAATATAGTTTTAATGCACGAGTGCAAAATTTACGGAGTTTGTTCAGGATGGCAAGAGGGAAAACTTTGGCAGTAGACGAGAGGATAAAAATCGACTTTATGCGTGGTAAAGGCTTTAGCAATCGTGAAATTGGGCGCCGTATCAGAAGAAGTGAGAGTGTTGTGCGAAATTATATAAAGAAAGGAGCAAATTATGGGAAAAAAGCGTATAAGAAGCGAACAGGAAAGCTCACCAGTTACGATAAACGTCGAATATGCAACGCTGCAAAGAATAAGACTATTTCCTGTGCGAAGATAAAGGCTCAATACAAGCTGGGTTTTCATCGAACAACCATTTGGAGAACTATCAAAGCTGCAACATTCATTAAATTTAAGAAAATGAAGGCGAAACCACCCCTCACTCAGAAGCACAAAGATATGCGTTTGGAATGGGCAAGAAAATGGATGCTAGATCGATTAAATTGGGAAAAAGTCATCTTTTCAGATGAAAAAAAATTTAATCTCGATGGTCCGGACGGATTCCATAGCTACTGGCACGATTTGAGAACCGAAGAAATGTACTGTTCAAAACGTCAATCTGGAGGTGGGTCTGTCATGGTGTGGGCAGCCATAGGTTTTAAAGGGACTTTCGAATTAGAGTTCGTGGAGAACACTATGTACTCTGTAGATTATGTCCAGATGCTCACAAGGAACCTCCGCTGTCAAGCAGTCAAGAAAGCTGGAAGAAATTATATTTTTCAGCAAGATTGTGCATCTGTACATACTGCACATATCGTGAAAAAATGGTTCCTTGACAATAAAATTAAAGTTCTAGATTGGCCCTCAAAACGCCCTGATTTAAACATAATGGAGAACGTATGGGGTATTCTGGTTCGCCGTGTTTACGTAAACGGAAGGCAGTTTAACACGAAAGATGAACTAAAATCGGCCATTCTCTTAGCTTGGAAGACAATCAGCTTGGATGACCTCATGCCACTATATCAGTCAATGCCAAAGCGTTTACTGGCTGTTCTAGAAGCCCATGGTGGCTTTACAAAGTATTAGATACAATATTTGTTACTCAATTATTTATTTTTTACATGTGCGTTTAAATTCATGCAACATGCATTTTTGTCATAAATTCAATAAAATTATTTTCTAAAAAATTATATTGGTCTTTCATTGTTTTGACTTGTATTTTCATTTCTTGAATCATACACATGCTGTTTGCATCAAGTGTCACCTATTCATATTTTTTTATTACACTTTTATACCATTCTATTCTTAAAGCTAAGGTGCGTTTATATTCATGCAACGCACTGTATATATATACACTATATATTAAATTTCACTTCTATATTACATTTTATTTGGGCATATATCGAAAAGGCATTCATTCAATATTTTAAGACTATATTTGGTATTATAATAAATCTCATGTTTTTTGAAAAAAAAAAAAAAAAGAAAAAAAAAAGCTGTTACATTTTAAATTCTTAAAAAATGTATATTGGTGTTTCAGTGATCTAGTATCTGTTGCTTGGATTCAACTGTGCTTAATAGATCATCTTTATTATATATATATATATATTTACAAATGTTATTTTTTTCTCTCTCACTCCCCCACTCTTTATTTTTTTATTTTTTCCTAGCTTTAAAAAAGGTAAAAAATATATTCAAATTTCATTAAAATACATTGTTATTGTTCATTTCGTTGTAGATCAGTTAAAAAAAAAAAAAAAAAAAAAAAAAAAAAAAGTGTCTGCATAATAAATAAAACTATTATCTTTTTATTATTATTATTATTATTATTTTGCTTGTTTATTTTTTCAATTGTGGCGCCATCAGTGGCCGAGAAGTTCTGCTTATGAAGCTGGTAGTTGGGAGGCACCAGGTTGAATACCAGGTCATAGTTGCTGGGCTAGTTTTACGAAGTTTTCTGTGGTTTTCTTCAAAATTTGTGTGAATTGCAATGTTTTCGTTGAACACCTAATTTAAAGATGTGATTTTATTCATAGAAAACACTCTTATATGAAGCATACTAAAATCAATAAGCAGAGTTTTTGCGAAATAAATATAGTTTTCTCCTGTGTTTTTTTTTTTTTTTTTTTTTTTTTTTTTTTAATAGTAATTTAAGCTTGATTAAATACATTTAATATCTTGTATTGGAAAGCTCCAATTTCAGAAAAAATAATTACAGCAATTCATCAATAAATAATAAAAACAAAAATTTGGTGTCCCAGACCCCCTTAAAACAAACTTTCAAAATTGCTAGATCATATTATTTTATTTATTTATTTTAACCAAAGTACATGTAAACAAAACTAAAACGCTGGAGCAACACTAGAGTTATTATTATTATTTTTTTTTTTTCATTGAATATATATATATCTTGTTTGTAATGCCAAGTAATTCCAATTTTTTAATAGAATATCTATCAACGAGAATAATGCAGAATAAATACAAGATATTAAATATATTTAATCAAGCTTAAATTACTATAAAAAAAAAAAAAAAAAAAAAAAAAAAAAAAGGCACAGGAGAAAACTTTATTTATTTCGCAAAAACTCTGCTTATTGATTTTAGGATGCTTCATATAAGTGTTTTCTATGAATAAAATCACATCTTTAAATTAGGTGTTCAACGAAAACATTGCAATTCACACAAATTTTGAAGAAAACCACAGAAAACTTCGTAAAACTAGCCCAGCAACTATGACCTGGTATTGAACCTGGTGCCTCCCAACTACCAGCTTCATAAGCAGAACTTCTCGGCCACTGATGGCGCCACAATTGAAAAAACAAATAAAATAATAATAATAATAATAATAGTTTTATTTATTATGCAGACTTTTTTTTTTTTTTTAAATAAAATGCAGAGGTTTCTTTCTTCCTTTCTTTCTTTTTTTTTTTTTTTTTTTTTTAACTGATCTACAACGAAATAAACAATAACAATGTATTTTAATGAAATTTGAATATATTTTTTACCTTTTTTAAAGCTAGGAAAAAAATATAAAAATAAAGAGGGGGGAGTGAGAGAAAAAAAAAAAAAAACATTTCTAAATATGTATATATTTAAGAATTTAAAATGTAACAGCTTTTTTTTCTTTTTTTCTTTTTTTCTTTTTTTCTTTTTCTTTTTTCTTTTCTTTTTTTTTTCTTTTTTCTTTTTTTTTTTTAAACATAAGATTCGTTTTATTTATTTATTTATTTTTTACAGGATTATTTTTAAATTTATTGTAATACCAAATATAGTCTTAAAATATTGAATGAATGCCTCTTCTATATATGCCCAAATAAAATGTAATATAGAAGTGAAACTTAATATATAGTGTATATATATATGTAAAAATCAGAATATGGTACATCTCTAAAATTTGAAAACAATAAAGATTTTAATTAATTTTCACTAATTAAATATAAAACAGCTTTCTAAATGTGTCATAGCATAATAATGAAATTTCAATACACAGATTTAAATTACAATATTTACTCATTTAAAATATTAATTAGCAAATTATAGATTGTTCTTTTGTAAACAATAACAGTAAGTTTTTTTTATTATTTCCTGGTATGCCGAAAATACAATCCTGATTTTTAAAGGATGTCTGTGCATACTACATGTATGCTTTAAAAAAATTAACATTTGTATTGATTTATCGTATACTTTACTTTATTATTTTTTTTTATTATTATTATATTTTATCACAAATCTAAAAATTATTGTTAAGGTAAGGTACAGATGCAAAATTTAGAAATTTATCATAATAAAATTTAGAAAATTTGCAAGCATTAAAAATTCAATTGTATGTATATACATTTAGTAATATTATAATTTAATTTTTTTTTTTTTTTTTTAAACATGGCATTTTTGTAATAACCGCATGCCAGCAGTTATTCGGCACTATGATAAACCTGTTATTATTACAAACTTATATCATAAAAAATTACATAAACAGTGTTAAACGATAAAAAAGTATGATAAACTTGTGCAGATTATACTTCACTTGCAGTGAATAAGTAAGTACCGATCGTTTTTAGTACAGTACATGAAAAACATTTACAATAACATAGATAAGCGAGTTATTAGGTAGGTAATTTCAAAAAACTTATTGAGATCGAAAAATAAAACAGTACTTACCCTTAATTTTTTGAGCATCATCTGTTTTCAGTAATTTTAAAAGCATTTAGTTATCTTTAGTTAATTCAAATTAAAATTAATATTTAAAAAATTTATTATTATAATCAGAAATCCTGGCGTCAAATTGAAGATAATTCCTTTCTGTATATAAAGGTGAAAAAAGTTTGTAAATTGAACCATTAGTTCATGAGATATAAAAAAAAATTAATTTTTCAAATTTTTTTTAATTTTTCAAAAAATTTTAATTAAAAAAAAAAAAAAAAAATCTTTCTTGCTCAACTTCATCGTCAAAAAAGCTACAATTTCAGAAAAAATAATCACAGCAATTCATCAATAAATAATAAAAACAAAAATTTAGTGTCCCGGACCCCCTTAAAGGTTATAAGCATCTTTTATAATTATTAAAAGAAACATTGTGGTTAATAATGTTAACTCGAATTTCACCTTTTTTTTTGGGGGGGGGGGGAGATAGAGGTAGGTTGTTTTAGTAGATATTTATTTATAAGATATATTAAAATCAGAATTAGATTTTTAAGGGAAAATATCTGTCAATAGTACTTAATTTTTTCTTCTTACTCAAAAAAGGAGTTAAAAACGACTTATCAAAGTGGAGTGGAGTCACTCATTTAACATAATGATTCAGTTCAAATAAGGAGTGCTTATTGTTTATCAAAAAGGAGTGAAAGTGAATTATCAAAAAGGAGTGAAAATAATTACTCCGCAAGATAGATAAAATTCACTCATATAGGAAAAGTGCATTTTCATTACTGGAAAGGAGTGAAAATTAACTCAGTCTGAGCTAAAATCACTGGATTTTTTTAAGAGAGTACATTTTGACTACTGAGAAAAAACATGTACATATGAACACGTGAAAAAGAGTAGCGGTATATATTGCGCATTAGATAAATTTTAACGGTATACGCAGATGCCTGATTTATTTGATCTACAGTTCATTGGAAAAGAAAAATAAAGCTTTTGAATGTCTATTAATATATATTGGGCAGATAAGTTCATATTACAGATTATTTAATACTCCTCCTGGCTCAATATACATTAATGTTCTATAAGTTGTAATTTGTTCCTATGTTTAGAGAATGTTGCTTTAGGTAGTGCCTTACTGAGCACATCAGAAGTCATCTCCTTGCTTGGGATGAATTTCAATTTGATTATTACTTGTTCACGTAACTGTTTAATTAAATCGAAATTGATATCAATGTGTTTAGTTCGAGTTTGGTATTTATCAGATTCTGTAAGTTTTATACACTCTTGATTATCTTCATATATAGTAATGGGGTGACTTTGTTCGATATCTAGATCTTTGAGTAAATTTAAAATCCACATTATCTCCTCTGCGGCATTTCTAGCCGAGATATACTAAGTTTCAGCTGTGGAAAGTGATAGACAACTTTGTTTCTTCGATGTCCAATTAATTTCTCGCTGGTTGACTTTCTATCAAGTGGGTCATTTGCCCAGTCTGCGCCTGCATAAGCCTTTAAAATAGGATCTTGATCAATATTATATTATATTTTATAATATTTAGTTGTCTTGAAATATTTTATTACTCTTTTTGCAGCCTCCCAATCCTTTTCTCTAGGTTGTTTATTTCTACGGCTAAGTATATTTGCTGCTGCCGAGATGTCTGGTCTGCTTGCAGTTGCTATGTATATAATTTAACGTTTCTAGTTTTATTTTTGTAAGTTACATTTACTCTGAAAGGTTCCCTCAGGTTGGAAATTTTTTTCTCTAGCTGTTTTTAAATGTACATCGGCAAAAAACATTTTATGTTCCGGAAATAATCTTCTCTCGGTACAGTGGAAATAGCCGATCCGGTATCTAACTAAATTTCAGCTTTTGTGTAATTCTCTGCAAATAGGCCTTTTTCACATAAGTGGCACAAGAAAAAAAAATCTTGTCAGAAGTTTTCAATTTTTTTGTAACACAATACTAGAAAAGGTACTTAATAGGAAAAACAAAGTCATTACACTCAATGTTAAAAAATACTATAACTTTTAGAGATTTAAATTTTTATTAAAGTGAGGGAATAATGATTTTTGTAAAAAAAAAAGTGTACAATTAAATTTCAATAGAAGTTTTCTCTAGGAAATACAAATCTGCTTCCCCGACTATCACAAGGCACTGGAGTTTTCCCTTTTTTTGACAATATCACAAAATGGGTAGTTAAAAATACCCACTCTCATAAACCACTTGAACTTTCCATTGCCTGTGGGTTCCATGGCATTCACTTTGACTGACTTTTCACTGATTTCCAATATTTCTACAGCATATATCTGTACTGATAAGTATAAAGGATTTAAGTCCATATTCTTGATTTTTCAGGAGACGAAAAATAAAGTTAAACTAACTAAAAACTAATCAGGAGAATCGATTAGGAAAAATGGATTATGTTGGTTTATACGCTTTATACCATTTAGTGATTGTCAATCTTCATTTAACAAAGGGAAAAAAATTGAATTAAATATTTATACCAAAGATTAATGCTAAATTTCTAATTTGAATTTCTTTTTACCAATGGATTTTCTCAAAGTCTAAATGATATGGATTTAAATGCTTTATACCAATAGATAGAGAATTTTTTTCTGAGTCAGACTATGTACTTAACTCAAAATCGACATTTTTGGACTTAAATCCTTTATACTTATCATTACAGATATTTTCATTTCATACTTCACAACTATCCAATCCAAGTATTTATATGACCCTATTGAATGAAATGTAATTAAATTGCATAATAATTCAAATTAAATTGTATAATATTATACTTAACAAAATTTATAAAGAAATATAACTTACCTTCTGCATTTTTAACTCCTTGACTCTGATTTAATGTTGAAAGGCTTTTATAGGTTTCTGTTAAATGGGCTTGTAAAAGCTTCCCAAAAAATTAATTTTTTCCTGACAGCTGGAGAAACACTTTCTTTCCCTAATAACCTCTGCACTTCGCTTCTAGACGAAATGTGTATATCTTTCTTATGACCAGCTTTCAGTCGATAAAATTTTGATTTATATTTACTTGCAATTTTTTGCTGTTTAGTTAACTGAAATTTTAAAGATTCTATTTCTTGTATTATTCTTTCCCTATTTTCCCTTCTAAGTTTTTTACCACTTTTCAATCTTGATGACCTATAGAAGTTAAAGGAATACTTAATTCATTTCTTAAGGTTTGCGTTTCTAAAGTATTTGATAATTTTCCTTGCTTTTTTTCCGTATATTTTTCCGAACTTTTCTTCCATTCTTGTCTTTTTCCTTTTAATTCCTGTCTAGTCACTCTTACATAACCTTTTCGTTTTTTCTTTAAATATTTTAGACGGCCTTTCATTTGAATTTCTTTTTTTGTTAGATTATCACTGTTTAATTCTTCCCTCCTTCTTTTGTCATACTCTTTCTTTTTTAACATTGGATCAACTTTCTTTTTGGCCATATTAACTACAAAAGAATAAACCCTAATATAAATTTGACCAAACTAATAAATAATTTTTTTATAGTATGTTCCTTACTTATAATTTAAATAATCTCTTATATTATTTAAGCATTAAATTGTGAAATTAAATAAAATTCCCATACATTAAAATTCATAGTTCTTACTAATATTTTTAGCCTTTATCATAAGTTATTTCATGTATACGTTTTTTTTGTTAAATACTTTAATTTATTTTGGAATTTAAACACTAAAAAATTAAAATTACTTTAAATTACTTTAGTAAAGTGAAATACCATTTGCTTTATAAAAAATAACAAAATGTAGCAAAAAATATTTTTGTAATGTTCTTTAAATGTAATTAAACTAGTCCCTCACAAATGCACCATTCCCTCACATGAGGGAATGACCAGTGAGGGACTGACAAAATTTACATTATTAGCTTCTGAAAATTTTCCTTATAAATAAAATAAGAAAACAATACATATTCTTAAATTATAATTTATTTTCAATTACATTAAACAGAAATACATTTTTAAGAAATAAATTAATCTCATAAATTTAAATGAGGGAATGATAATATCATGTTAACACTTACCCAATCTGTTCTTTGTATTCCAATTTGCACTTGAAGCAACTTGTCCAAGATGGCTGAAATTTATTATACAGTTTAGTGAAAACATGTGCTCAGTACATGCCCAGTGTTTCCACCTGTATAGTAGTACCATCTAGCTGAAACATCTTGAATTATTTATGGTGAAGGAATGATTTGAAATATGAGTTGAAAACTTTTTTGCCAAATAAAAATTACATGTAATGACAAAAAAAAAAAAAAAAAAAAAAAAAAAAAAATGTAATATAAAAATAACACTCTATATGTTTATTTTAAGAATCAATAGCCAAACAAGAAAAATATAAGTATTTAAATAAGAAATGAATGTTTTAGTATTTTTATGTGGTAATGGTTGCGTGTGAGGGAATGATATTCCATAGGTTTAAATATTAAAAAAAAAATATTTTTTTTTTTTCAGCAGTGTTTCGATTTTATGGGCTAATATAATAAAACTATGTCTAAACTATATGCTGAATAAATAATTTGTCAACTTTTCTGTTTTAAGAAATAAATATCCTTCATTTTCTGCATTTTGGCCTATTTGCAGAGAATTACCCTTTTGCGGTATTTTGTATCAAAACCAAAATTTTTATAGGTTTAGTGCCTTTCGAATGTAATAATAATAAAAAAAAAAAACTACAGTATCAAGAACGTTTATACTTTTCTTTTGAGTAATATTGCTTTGTGTATTCCTACACACCATACTCAAATGCCCACGTTTCTTTACAAAAATTGCTAATTGTATTAATAAATTAACAAATATTTGCTAAATGAGAACTATTTCCGCACCGGTAACACCAAGTGTTACTATTTTTTTTTTTTTTGTGTGTGTGTGTGTGTGTGTGTGCTCGCAGTTTTATTCACATTTTGTTTACTTACGTTATTCTGAATATAATTTTGTTTCGTTTCTTTTGAACAGAAAATTTATTCAAAATCAAATTTTTATTTGTAATTCTACCATATAATTTTCAGTAGTTTGCATTGTTACGGCATGTTTTACGGCTTTCTCAAAATTAAATCCTCAACCTGGGATATTAATTTTCTTTGAATTGTTTCATTTTTTAATCCGCGTAAAAATTGTTCTAACAAATTTTCTGACAGGGTGTCGCCCGTAAATGCACAATGTATTGTAAATTTCTTTAAACGAACACTGAATTCTTGAACTGATTCATTTTCCCCTTGACAGCATTTTCTAAATTTAATTAATTCAATAATTTTGTTTGGGCTTTTACACAAGTGTTTCATTAAAACATCTTCTATTCCTGGAAATGTTTTTGTGGAAGGTGTGTAAAAAGTAAATTTGTCAGTAAATTATATAATTTTGGTCCGAGGAAAGAAATGATCGCGGAGATCCTTTTTTCATCCTTAACGCCAAAAAGAATAAAATGTTGCTCTAATCTGCGGATGTAAGTATCAAAAGATTCAAAAGAATTATTAAATTTTTGAAAGTTTTGGAACATTTTGAGTGTAAACATAAGTTAGTTCTAATAATATGAACAATCAAATAAAAGAAAGGAAAAAAAAAGAAAAAATGAATAAATACCTTTTTTTCTCGAAAATAAACAAGTAATTGATAGCAGTTTAATGATTAAAAATAGCGCCAAATCGCAGTTTCCCCGGACACCAGACCCAAACTTATAATGCTGCCGTCGCTAAATTATGCTGTGGGGGATTCATCTAAAGTAATTAATTTCTCTTTATGAGAAGTTTAGATTTGTGAATAACTAATATCAAAAACATATTTCTCTTACTTTTTTAATCATAGATTAATGATTTGCTCTTGCTTTTTTTTTTTTTTTTTTTGAAGAACAGTTTATTGCATTAACTCAATATTATGAAATCGAAATTAGATACTGTAGAATAAAATAGCATTTTATGATTGCTTTTTTTTAATCTCGTCGCCATTTTTAGTGTATTTATCAGGAGGAAGATTTATAATAAGACGACGCATTATGACGAGGCATACTTCTAATTTGTTACACAAAATTTAATGAAGCAAGAAGAACAATTACCGCTACCATGCACGTATCATACAAACGCTTACATTTTGAAGGTTGATCTGTTTAGCATTAACACAAGTAAAGGAAATTAGATAGATCATTGATTGGACGATACAGTTCACAGGTACCTGTATATTTGCGTGACGTCACTTACCATGAAACCAATATATTAATTCAGGTACACAATGATGATATACACCAAATTACATTTTTATTCTGATACATAGAAGAAAAGAAAAAAAAGAAAAGATTACACTACATGTTCACAGAATTCAAACGGCCAATGACAGACTAATGCATCATACAAACTAATGCATCGCTCTATTGTAGGTGTATATCAAAAGATGAAAGTCAAATGTTTTTTGAATAATATAAAAAGAAAATTTTAGTAATAAAAGAAATGTCATTTAAGTTTATTTTTCACCAGTACCCCTGCGTATACTCGATGGTATTTAATCACAGTCCAAAATAGAAATTCTCAATTTACTCAAGGATTATCTCGGCAGAGGTTTGGTGAGTATGTCAGCGATGATTTTTTCGGTGTTGATGTATTCAATCTTTACCATGTCCTGTTCAATAAGATTTCTGATCAAAGGATATCTCAGTTCAATATGTTTGGTTTTCTGTGGAAATTTGTCACTTTCAGCCATTTTTATGCAGGAAAGATTATCTTCAAATATCGTAACTGGATAATTTTGCCGAATATCCAGTTTTTCTAACAGATTTATTAACCGTTTCCCATCCTGTACGGCACTTGCTGCCGAAATATATTCCGCCTTTGCCGACGACATGGATACAGATAGGACTTTTTGCAGGCCCAGTATATAGAGTTGGCTCCTATACGGAATAAATTTCCTGTTGTTGACACTCTTACGATCACTGGTATCGTTTCCCCAATCGGAATCTGCATATACCGTCAAGACAGGATACTCAGTATTATTATACGTCAATCTGAGATTAATTGTTGTTTTTAAATATCTAATTAGCCTTTTTACCGCTTCCCAATCTTTTGCTCTTGGTCGCTCATTTCTCCTACTCAAAATGTTTACCGTGGTGCTAATATCCAGACGTGACACGGTAGAGTAATAAAACGATGCACCTACAGCCTGTCTATATTTTGTATTTTCTGGTAAAAGGTTTTCTTCGTCATTTAATTTTAACTAACTTTTCTCCATAGGGATTTCTGAAGGTTTTGAATTTTCTAAGACGTATTTGATTATAAGTTCCTGTATTTTCTGTATTCGATAACGTGTCATTGTATTTTGATTAGGACGATTAATATTTATCCCAAGATATGTTATTGCTTCTCCCAAGTCTCTTACGGATATTCTTGTTTTAGTTTATTTATGACGGAAATTGGTGATTTTAACATGAATAGGCAGAGTCCCTTTTTCTTTTCTTTTTATATATTGTTTTGATTTAAAAGAGCGATGATAGGTGAGCCTTGTTTTCTATAGAAAACAGGAATTTTTGTTTTTCTATCACTAATATCATAAAAATTATCTTTTTTGTTCCATTTCTTTGCTTTGACGTTGTTGGTGTATATAGTTTGACTCGTAAAAAATAAATAAATAAATAAAAATATTTTGTTTGATTTTCTCTGTTGTTTTTTAAGATTTTCTTCATTATTTTTCATAAAAGACAGCTCCCTAAGCCTCTCTAAAAGAAAGATTTATATATATCTCGAAATGGAATAACTGGAATAAGCTGCAAATTTGCACACCAATATTTTTCAGCATTAGGATTTATTTTATGTAAAAATTAATATAGGTCATAATTCTTAAATTTTTTTCTTCACTGTATCTCGTATATATATATATATATATATATATATATATATAAAGTTATTTTTTGTGACGATAATAACCATTTGAAGTATGAATTAAGTATGAATTTAGCATAAGCACTTCGAAACTTTGAACGCTTATCTCTCTCTCTCTCTCTCTCTATATATATATATATATATATATATATAAAGCGAAATATACAACCAATGTAATTTTTCCAATCACAGATATCTCCAGGAATTCAAAAATAAAATAAAAATAGATTATTATCATTGAAAAAATCAAACCTGGTGTGCGATTTAATATGTAGACAAACCCTAATTCAAAATTTCACTTCATTTTCTAAAAGTACTTATAATTATCCCTCGAATGTTACCTATTACATTTTTGTGCATG
Organism: Salticus scenicus; assembly: GCA_963930645.1. Lineage (NCBI taxonomy): Eukaryota > Metazoa > Arthropoda > Arachnida > Araneae > Salticidae > Salticus > Salticus scenicus. The sequence goes on from OZ005652.1 coordinate 246,191,143, forward strand.
AATTAACAACAAAGTTATGCCGAATGCTTCGTTTTTTTCCCGACTGTACGTGTTCATCCATAAAAATGGGATTTTATCCATATATATATATATATATATATATATATATTTCCTCAAAATCTCATTTAATTGCAAATTTCTGTTTATATTGACTCCCAGGTTAATAATATAGAGGACCCTTTTACTATTATCAGTTATTGCTTCCTAAACCATCATTTATTTAAAATGATAATTTTTTATAAAGAAGAACTTTTTTTGAACAGTGTACTGTATTTTTCTGAGTGTAATCCTCAAGGCAGATTCAATCATTTTAGCTCAGAAAGTTGAACTTACAAACATGAGTGTAGTTTAGAATAGGGCGAATGGCATAGGTCAGAATTTGAATAATAACTAGATTTCTAATTCTATATTATGATTTCTAATTCTATATTATGCTAATTTAATGGTTTGCCTTGCTTTTGCTACAACTTTATGACGCATTATTATCGCGACCAGTTTTATAGTAGAGTGACGACGCTCTGATTGGAATTATTATAAAGCTCCTTGTGTCGTTTATTTGTACAGTGTACCGTATTTTTGTTAGTATAATCTGCATGTTAGATTAAATGATTTTACATCAAAAAATGGAATCTGCAATAAGGATATATTTGTAGAAAACAAAACCCCCATTTAAAATTTTTATCTGGTAATTTAAATTTCTAGTATAAAACAGATTTCGTAGACTTGTGGATTAAACGCAGGAAAATATGTCATTTATTGACATGTAGTTTTGATCAGTTTAAGGATCTCAGTTTGAGACTCCTCATAAACTCAGCGTTCATAGATTTCATGCCTTTGTCTTTATATCAATTTTCCAGAAATAAACATTCTGATAGAAATTACATTTATATTGAATACAATAAATAGTTATCATAAAAATAAGGGTGAAGATTTGAACTATTCCATTTAATATTTAAAGGGTAATTTAAAGGCTTGTCCTAAAAAGTTTCGGACACTCTGTACATTACCTTTCAAAAATTTATTAAATAAATTAATTATTTATACATGATATCTTAAATAAATAATTAGACATTTCTGAAATAAATTTTCCTTTACACATCGCAACGTTGGCCAAAATATTAGTTTTTTTTTTTTTTTTTTTTTTTTTTTTTTTTTACATTTTGTACTCAACGAAATAAGCTTGAACTTCAGACATGCAAAGAACATTTCCATACTCACATTTTCCAATATCGATTTAGTCACAATTGCAATTATGGAACCAACGATAATTTAAGGAAAACGTTGAACATACTAAGTATAGCATTTGCATGTTTTTAAGGAAGAATTGCACGATTATTTAGACATATATATCGTTTTTTCTCAACAATTATTAAATTTTGTGAGTTTTTGTGCTTGTAAGAAGAATTAATTTCAATAAAATTTCACAAAACTTTCAGAAAACGACGAAACATTATAAAATTAATGTTATATATATATATATATTTACTTTAAATCCAAAATTTCAGTTGATACTTTTATACACCATTTCAATGTATATACTGAAAATTATTTTAAAACTAACTTAAATTCCATAAATATGTTATTAAACATATCCCATAGAATATAAAACCACACTATAAATTATTACATACAAACCATCTTTACAAATCAAACAGTTAATGCATGCATAAATTTAATTTAAATCTCACGTATAATTTCGAACGATATCATAAAATCACTTTTTGAAATTCTATATAAAGAACTGTTATTAAAAATATTAAACTGCCATTATCTAACCAATATCTAAATTTGTTAAAAAGTAATTAAAATACAAATTTTAATTATTTTTGTACTTTTGAAATATTTTAATTTAATCAAATTCGTTGTTCAATTTTTCCTACTAAATAAAGTTTCTTTCAGATAAATCGAAAAATTGTCGTTTAGAAAATCTACTCCTTGAAGTGCTAAAGTACATTTATTGAACAAAAATTGCTGCTCACGAATGGAAGCAAAAGGTGTTAGGCACTTGATTAGAATTCTAAACTACTTTTTTCTAAAAGATTTTGAACATGCTAAGAATTCAGACTTCTACGTCACGAACGCCTTCCGTTTTATTGCTCTAAGAAACAAAAACGAAATTATTTTTTCTGTAGCAGAAATAGCTGATTTTTTCTTTCAAATGCACTTTCAGTCATGCATCTTTGTTTTTGCTTTACTTTACTTTACTTTTATTTTATATATATATATTTTTATAGGTGTTCATTAAAATAAAGTTTATATCATATAACTAGTTTAGAAATACATTTTATATTTTTTTGGATGAATGTTTTAGAACATAAGCATAAAAATCATTCTTTTAAAATTTGAAAATTATATCCTTTATAATAAACTTGATAAAAAATTGTAATTATTATAAAAATAGGAACAAAACTAACAATGATATTCGATGCATTTTCCCCATCACTAATACCAATCTAGAAACCTATTCAAGTGCATTATTATTCATGTACTTTATAAAAACAGATTAATAATTTTAAACAAAACTTCTTTATTACTTGCATGTAAAAGTTGCCTATTATTGATAAATAACAATTACTGATTCATACGTACTTTAAAAATAGATGTTGAAAAAGTTTTAAACATATTCTGGGCAAAATTGCTGGAAACAACAATCATTTTGGGTTTAGCAGTTCATCTGAATCAATAGAAGTCAAGAAATAATTTACTGCCACATTTTTGTGTTGCTGATCTAACTTCAACCGATGAGAACAATACTCCCAAGCAGTGTATTCAAACATAGCAGTGCATTACTATTCTAACAACATATTGCAAGAACAGTTACATCTTTATTTATAAAAATTATTTGTTGACGTAATCATGAAAATTAATATGTATTTAATATTTATATTTAATGATTATTTAATATGCGTTTAATATCATGCCAATTTTACATGCATTTAATATTTCAAGACACAAATAAAGGCTAAGTGCCCACAAAGTTCTTAGCAATCACTATTTGGAATGTTGCTTTTTATACACTCCTGCTCAAAAGTTTAGCAAGAATTAAAACCGACCAGTTTTTCCCAATTTAAAAACTTATTTCTTGATGAAATGTTGTCAAACACTGGGTATTTGAAGAATTGGGTTTCTTTTATGTTTTTCAGTGAAGGTTGGTTTAAGCCAACATATAGAGGGCCGTCAACATATTGAGTACAATCAATAACATTTGTGATCACACTGTATTATTAAATGAGCGGAATGATCTGTAACTTTAGGACATGTTAATATAGACTCAGTACAATTTTTGTATGAACATGTGTGACGATAACATGTTAAATAACGGATGTATAAGCATTGTATTTTAAAACTGAAAAAAAAAAAAAAAACAGCATGCTTTTTATTTATAATATACAGAGTTTTTAACGAAAATTATTCCCACTTTCAGATAAATGGAAAAAACACTTTTGATAGAATTTACTGCAATTGGAATACAAATATCTTAAATATATCATGAAATATCGGCATTTTTATAAAAAAAAATTTCCACTGCGCATGTGCGAAAGATAGTAAAAAGTTTATTACATAGGTTGAAAGCTAGATATATTGGGCAACTTTTGTCAAAAGTTCATTTGAATAAAAAAAAAAAAAAATAATAAGCAAATTGTCGGCAAAAGAACGAGCTAGATGCTAGGTATTTTTTCAGAGTTCAAATTTCATAATGGGTTTTTCACATGCCGCATAATTATTTTGAAGCTTCAATTATTTCAACATCTCTGCAAAAGTTCACTTTTATGAAAAACTCCTTATGATCTCGCATATCTTAGTCAATAAATCAAATTATGTTAGAGTTACAAGCTTATAAGAGGTTTTTTACAAAAAAAGTGCTTTGGAAGCGTGGTTGAAATAATTGGATCTTCAAATTAATTACACGATATGTGAAAAACCTCTTATGAAATTTCAACTCTGGAAAAATACTTAAAATCTAGCTGGTTCTTTTGCTGTCAATTTGCTTAATTTTTACTTTAGTCAAATGAACTTTTAATAAAAGTTGCCCAATATATCTGGCTTTCAACCTATGTTATATATATATATATTATCGTTCGCACATGCGCAGTGAAAACGTTTTTCATAAAAATGCTCATATTTCATGAGATATTTAAGATATTTGTATTCCGATTGCAGTATATTTTCATAAAAGCGTTATTTCAACTTATTTAAAAGTGGGAATAATTTTCGTTAAGAAGTCTGTATGCTTTATAAAAAAAAAAAAAAAAAAAAATGATTTTTTTTTTTTTTTTAATAAATGATTAAATCCCCGTTATTTAACATACTATCGTCACACAAATTGATCTAAAAATTGTACTTGATCTATTTCAACATATCCTAAAGTTACAGATCATTTAGATCATTTAATGATACAGAGTGATCACAAACATTATTGATTTTGCTCAATTTGTTACCGGCCCCCTAAATGTTCTCTTAAGCCACACTTCGCTGAAAAACATCCAGTTCATTATTTACCCAATGATTGAAAGTATTTCATGGAGAGATACGTTTTTCAATATTAAACAAGAAAGAAAAATCATGCAGTACGCATTGATTAGTAACACTTTCAAACTATACGCAATTCTTGTATCGAATAAATTTTAATGCTATTTGCCTGCGTTACCACACAACAGAATATTAAACAAGAAAGAAAAATCATGCAGTACGCATTAATTAGTAACACTTTCCAACTATACGCAATTTTTGTATCAATTAAATTTTAATGCTATATGTCTGCGTTACCACACAACAGACAGAAGGACTGAAAAATATACAGATAGAATAATTGATTTTAAAATTGCTCTTAGGCATTTTGGAAAGTGTTAAAAAGTCTTAACGAAAAAGAAAATGAAGCCGTTAGATTATAATTACAGCTTTTAATCTCTCTGAATATTTTACAGTAGCCTTGTAAACCTGAAAGTTAATCATATCATATTCTATACAAAACAATATTTTAGAATACTAATAATGCATGTCAATGTTTTTATGATTTTTATAGTAGAAATATTTTAAATATAACTTTTAAAAAATTCTGTCCTAAAACGTAATACATTGGCTTTTATTTTATTGTTGTTGTTGTTGTCCCTGTAAACAAACTAGTTGTACAGGACCTGTTAATGACATTTTAAATAGGGAACATTACATAGGGAACTTGAGTGTATCATTTTTTAAAATTTCTCAAAATATTCACGGATGATAGGAGCCGGAGACAAACAGGTAGAAAGGTAGACAATCGGACAGACAGATGCACAATATTCCCACTAAAATTATAAGAAAGTGTTAAAACGCTCATGTAAACAAAAGTGCTATTCCAGCAAATTTTTATTAATAGCTCTTAATGTAAATGATTATTTTTGTGTGGCCCTGCAAATCTAATGCTAACCATACTATATTACATAGAAGGCACTCATTTGTGCATACGAATAATATATTTCAATTGCATTAAGCTTTGTGGAAAATAAAATTATTAAAATTTGGTTTATAAAAATAACTCTCATACAACACAATGCTTTGGAATACTTTCAAGTGCCCCTGTGCACAAACCAGTTAGAAATTTACACTATTTTACATAGGAAACAACCGATAGGGAATTCAATAACATATCAAAATTTCATTAAAGTTTCTATACATTAAAAGTATTAAAATATGGTTTATAGAAACTCCTCTCATAGAACACAATGGTTTCGAATACTTTTGGGTGTCCCTGTACACAAACCAGAAGAGGTATTCACTCCATTTTCAATAGGGAACATCCGATAGTGAACTTGAATAAAATATATCGGTTTGAAGAAATTTCATAAATATTTACGGGAATTAGAGCAGAGAAAAACAGACAGAGAGACAGACAGACGGACAGAAGAACAGTCAGACAGATACACAAATTGAAATTATATTCACACTAAAAAAATGATAGAAAGTGTCAAAAACGCTTAATGTAAAAGAAAGTACAATTCTAGGAATTTTTTATTAACAGCTCTTAATATAACCGAATATTTTTGTGTCACCCTGTAAATCTAATGATAACTATGCTATATTCTATGCAAAGCATTCTTTTGTGCATATAAATAACATATTTCAATTTCCTGAAACTTCGTGGAATGTAAAGTTATTAACATTTGATTTATAGAAATATCTCACAAAGAATGCAATGCTTTGAAGTAGTTTTGAGTGTCCCTGTACATAAACTAGTGGTGGTATGTAATCTATTTTATGTAGGAAGCATCCAATAGTGAACTTAAAAAATATATTTCAATTTCATGAAGATATTGTACAGTAAAGGTATGAAAATATGGTTTATAGAAATACCTCTCATAGAATACAATTCTTTGAAATACTTTCGGGTATCCCTGTACACACACCAGTAAAGGTATAAACTCCATTTTCAATAGGGAACATCCAATAGTGAACTTGAATAACATATATCAGTTTCAAAAAATTCCATAAATATTTACGGGAGTTAGAGCGCGGGAAGACAGACACACGGACAGACAGACACATACACAAATTGGTATCATATTCACGCTTAAAAAATGTTAGAAAGTGTTAAAAACGCTTAATGTAAACGAAAGTACAATCATAGCAAATTTTTATTAGTAGCTCTAAATATAACAGAAAATTTTTGTGTCACCCTGTAAATCTAATGCTAATCATGCTATATTCTATGTAAAGCATTCTTTTGTGCATATAAATAACATATTTCAATTTCCTAAAACTTCATGCAAAATAAAATTATTAAAATTTGATTTATAGAAATATCTGTCATAGAACGCAATGCTTTAGAATACTTTTCAATGTCCTTGTATATAAAACAGTGATAGTATTTCATCCATTTTATACAGGAAACATCCAATAGTGAACTTGAATAACATATTTCAATTTCATTAAGATATGTGTACAGTAAAGGTATGAAATTATGATTTATAGAAATACCTCTCGTAGAACACAATGCTTTGAAATAATTTCGGGTGCCCCTGTATATAAATCAGTGGTGGTATTTAATACATTTTATACAAGAAACATCCCATAGTAAACTGAAATAACATATTTCAATTTCATTAAGATATGTGTAAACTAAAGGTATGAAAAAATGATTTATAGAAATACCTCTCATAGAACGCAATGCTTTGAAATACTTTCGGGTGTCCCTGTATACAAACCAGTAAAGGTATAAACTCCATTTTCAATAGGGAACATCCGATAGTAAACGTGAATAACATATATCAGTTTCAAGAAATTCCACAAATATTTACGAGCGTTAGAGCGCGGACAGACAGACGGAAAAACGGACAGACAGACAGACAAACCGAAGTCATTAACACTTTTTAACCTTGTTGGGAAGCGTTAAAAATGTTAGAAAGTGTTAAAAACGCTTAATGTAAACGAAAGTGCAATTTTAGCGAATATTTATTAATAGCTCTTTATATAACTGATTATTTTTGTTTCACCCTGTAAGTCTAATGCTAATCATGCTATATTCTAAGCAAAGCATTTTCTTTTGTGCTTATAAATAACATATTTCGATTTCATAAATATTCGTGCAAAGTGAAGTTATTAAAATTTAGTTTATAGAAATATCTCTCATAAAACTCAATGCTTTGGAATACTTTTGTGTGTCCCTGTACACAGATCAATGGTGGTATTTACTCCATTTTACACAGGAAACATCCGTTAGTGAACTTGAATAACATATATCAATTTCATTAATATTTGTGTACAGTAAGGGAATGAAAATTTGATTTATAGAAATATCTCACAAAGAACGCAAGGCTTTCGAGTAATTTTGAGTGCCTCTGTACTTAAACTAGTGGTGGTATGTAATCTATTTTATATAGGAAACATCCAATAGTGAACTTAAAAAACATATTTCAATTTCATGAAGATATTGTACAGTAAGGGTATGAAAATATGGTTTATAGAAATGCCTCTCATAGAACACAATGCTTTGAAATACTTTTGTGTGTCCCTTTACACAAATCAGTAGTTGTATTTACTCCATTTTATACAGGAAACATCCGATAGTGAACTTGAATAACATATTTCAATTTCATTAAGATTTGTGTAGAGTAAGGTTATGAAAATATGGTTTATAGAAATTCCTCTCATAGAACACAATGCTTTGAAATATTTTCGGGGGTCCCTGTACACAAACCAGTAGAGGTATAAACTCCATTTTCAATAGGGAACATCCGATAGTGAACTTGTATAACATATTTCAATTTTATTAAGATTTTTGTAGAGTAAGGGTATGAAAATATGGTTTGTAGAAATGCCTCTCATAGAACACAATGCTTTGAAATATCTTTGGGGGGTCCCTGTACACAAACCAGTAGAGGTATAAACACCATGCTCAACAGGGAACATCCGATAGTGAACTTGTCTAACATATTTCAATTTCATTAAGGTTTTTGTAGAGTAAGGGTATGAAAATATGGTTTGTACAAATGCCTCTCATAGAACACAATGCTTTGAAATATTTTCGGGGGTCCCTGTACACAAACCAGTGGAGGTATAAACTCCATTTTCATCAGGAAACATTCGATAGTGAACTTGTATAACATGTTTCAATTTCATTAAGATTTTTGTACAGTAAGGGTATGAAAATATGGTTTGTACAAATGCCTCTCATATAGAACACAATGCTTTGAAATATTTTCTGGGGTCCCTGTGTACAAACCAGTAGAGGTATAAACTCCATTTTCAATAGGGAACATTCGATAGCGAACGTGAATAACATATATCAGTTTCAAGAAATTCCATAAATATTTACAGGAGTTAGAGCGCACACAGACAGACGGACAGACAGACAGACAAACCCATGTCATAAACACTTTTCAACCTCGTTGGAAAGTGTTAAAAACTGATCGTTTGCAAGTCTTGCTAAATTTCTGAGCAGAGTGTACAAAGTAATCTTTGTATTATTATTTCGAAGATAAGTACCTATAAAAGATAAATGGAAATTACGATTTTAAAAAGTGCTGTTTAATACAGTGACTGCTTAGAACGCTGTATTAAGTAATTAAAGTTTATATAATTAGAATTTTCTTTTTCTTTACAAAATTATTTGATGTTAAATTTTCCTGGAGATTTTTAAACTATAATTAAGCTATACACAGTATGCAAATACTTGTTGAAACTATATTTTTACATGTGTTTCTTTCAATTTTTAACCAGTCACGCTAAGTTTTGTAAATGCCACATCTTAACTCAGCTCAATATAACACGAAAAATTTTGAATACTTTATGCACTAGCTTAATAAATTTACAAAGAGCAGAATTTAGCGTATGACAAAAGCTTCTATTTAAAAGTTAATGAAATATCCATGCTTGCACTAGGTCACAGAGAACATAAATTATAAAGCACTCCGTCTCCGGTTGTCATGGAAAACGGATCATTTTACAGCTGCAAATATTTCTATGAAACTAAATGTATAGTTTTACGAAAATATTTGTAAATGACAAATTTACAAATATTAGGTGTGAACCAAATTTATATATATATTTTTTTTTATAGTTTCATACAACGACAAAATACTGACTAATTATAAAATTCATTAAAAAGAATATTTTCCTGATATTTAATGTTATTATATTATTTAATTGCTAATTTAAAATATGTTATAAACATATAGTATAAGCATGTAGTAATATTTAAACAAACTATATCACTTCATCTTGTTAGAATGTAAGTGAAACAATGTTTGATTTTTATTTAATAAAATAAAATAAAATAAAGTAAAATAAAATAAATAAAATAAAATAAATAAACAAACAAATAAATAAATGAATAATTAGTATAAAATAAAATAAAATAAAATAAATAAATAAAATGGAATAGAATAACTAAATTTATAAATAAAATAAAAATACGATATTAAAAATGCTATACAACAATTGCAGAAATATTCTTCACAAAAAATGTTTGTACATCAGCTTTATTTTAAATCAAGTATGATTAAAAGTCTTTTTTACTTCGCATAATTTTAAGATCTTGGGGGAAGGATATCATGTTAAAAAAAAAAAAAAAAAACTTTTCGTACGTAACTGACATAATTTATTTTTTTAGAAATAAATATATTACTATTAAATTTATTAATTTTTAAGGGATATTTTTTTTTTCAGAAATCGCTATGCACATTAGTACCAACAAGCTCTTATTTGAATCTACTTCTACTTGAGATGTCTTTTTGCATTTTCATTCGTTCGTACAAACTTTAAATCAGAAAATCTTGCAGATAAGCATTTGAGCCTTATAATTGAGACTACTGACGAGTGAAAGGCTGAGTTTAGAATAAGTCTTGAAATAATTTAAAGAAAACTCTGAAGATATCTTAACAATTAATGATTATTATTTTGAAAATATTTTGGTAGGATTCCACATTATTTAGTTTTAGAAATATTTGAAAACATATACGATGAATTTTCTCAGGTGATTAAATGTGAAAAGAATTATTGCATTAACCTTATAAAATGTTTTATTTCTGATAATGTTTTGTTTAATGATATGAAATATTTTTTACAAATTCGGGGAATACCGAAGGGCGCTAGCTATTCGATTGCTTTTGCAAACATTTTTCTTTACATGTGTGAGACTTTGAGAGGAAATTTAAAATCTTTATATTTTACAGATACATAGATGACGTAATAGTTTTTAGCTGTGAAAATTTTGCGAAATATGCAAGTGTAACTTATCCAACCGAACTAATTTTAAACCGAACTAATACTCATGACAAAATTTCTTTTTTGGATTTAAAAATTAGAAAAAATGATGAAAACTGGTCGATTGGTAAAATACAGGCTTTATTTTTGCTTTAGGGTTTTGCTTTAGGGTTTGTAATCTGACGAATTGGTTTTCTTGCGTTAGTCGTAAAGTTTTGAAAAATATTATGTTTGCACAAATTAATAGAATTAAAACGATTTAGAATAACAACATAGACCTGAATATAGCTATTAAAAACCTTAAAAACAGTTAAACCTTTACTGGTATCCTGCATTCTTACGAAGTAAACATTTACTTCTATCTGATTTTAAATCTCATACAAGGTTTTTCTTCCTCTCGGGCGACTTAAGAACTGGTAAGTGGAACTACCATCTGAAGAGTGTTCACTCTTTTTTGGTGTGGAAGTTTTACATTTTTCTCCTTTTTTCATTTTTCTTATCCTATAAATTTATATTTTTATATTTCACTAGTATCGCCCAGTGGTCGAAACTCGACCTTTTTTTTTTTTTGCAAAGCAAAGTTATTTCCTTGTCTTAACGGAATTAAATCGCTACACAGCTGCGGCAATTGTTTGCCCATATGCACTCTAACTGAATAAGCAGAGTTTTATTAATATATTTCTCTCTGTAGCTGTTGTGCCTTTCCTGAAAAGAGGGGAAATCGCAACGTGAAAACCCCCTTGTCTGGTTATAAAGCCTAAAAGCTAATCGGTGCCATGTCAAACTAAGGTCCAACCAAATATCAAATTTTGTTAAATTAATTTCATTGGTTCATAATCACAGTGTTTGAACTCAAAAAGAAAGATATTTTGCAAAAATGGACGAATTGAGTTCGGGAAATTTCAAAACGTGTAACTTTATCGAAAACCGAAAATCTAAAATTTTTCTTAATCTTATACTTTCTTCTTATATATGCAGAGGAAATAATAATAAATCTACTTTTTAAAAAATAAGTAGTCAATTTCAGTTAATTGAAATGCAAGGAAATCTCAAAACGTGTAAATTCATCGAAAGCCGGAAATCAAAAGTTTTTCCGTATCTTCCACTTGCTTCTTATGCACGCAAAAGCTAGCAACAAATCCACTTTTTTAAAAATAAGTATTCAATTTCAGTTAATTGAAACGTATGGAAAGCTCAAAACATGTAAATTCAGCGAAAAAACGGAAATCGAATTTTTTTCCGTATCGTCTACTTTCTTCTTGTACATGCAGCAGTTAGTAATAAATCAACTTTTTTAAAAATAAGTAGTGATTTAAGTTAATTGAAATGCAAGGAAATCTCAAAACGTGTAAAGTTATCGAAAACTGGAAATCAATTTTTTTCCATATCTTCTACTTTCTTCTTACTGATGCTAAAGGTATACGGAAGCGAAGTGTGACGTCACCGACCATTTTTGGGGCTAAGTAAAAGATTTTTTATGTTATCCGTCCATTGCATTTTTTGTAAAATATATATATATATATGTATATATATGTATATTAAAAATTGAGGAAAATTATTTCCCAATTTTAATCCCCATATTTGGATGTAATTACAAATTAATTATCCTGCACATGTGCTAGATTAAGTTATCTTGCTGTCAAATTGACAAAAATTTAATTTTAAATTTTAAACTATGTCGCCCTTGGCGTTTTTTGTACTTGGCGATCAAAAACGTAATACGAAAATATGCATACCAGATTTATATTTTCGTAATATCTGTTGTATGAAATATTGTTTCATATTATTGATTGCTCTCTTAATATACGTTGTTAAAATAACCATGATTTTTGAAAGGAATTAAATATGTTCGCCAGATAGTTTGGGGATTTTTTTTTCCGCTAAGAACGACAGATATCAAATATCTTCCGCTGTAACATATTAGTATCTTATATCAGATACTTTATTTCGACATTTGAAAACAAATTTAACTTCAGATTATGATAGAATATTTACTATTTTCCTTTTATTTAGTACATTAGTTTGATATTTAACGAGTAAATATCACCCTTTAAAGTGAAATGTTTATGTTAACAATCGAAACTGGAAGTCTGACATTTTTTTTTCTACAGTTTTTAAATTAAATTTTTTTCAATTTTACAGCAAAAATAACTCAATCTAACACATGTAGACAGTAACGTATATATAACTATATCCAAATATGGACGATTAACATAGGTAATCTTTTTCGTGGCTCCACGGGCGGCCAGTGACGTCATCAATTAGCTTGCGTATAATGATGCTACATTATACAAATTACTGTATCTATGGTTTTATTTGAGTTTTATGAAATTGCCAGATTTAACAACTTTCCACTTTTAGGTATTTTTTAATGTAAAGGAATGTGCATGACAGGGAAAAATAGGAGAAAATGCATAAAAAATAAAAGTATTTTTAAATACATTCTTGACGTCGTAAGAAAAGAATTTTTGTATTCAGCATCTGGCTAACCGTACTTCTGGAATGATAACGTTTTCAACCCTGTACTCCCATAATGAATATGTTAAAAAGGAACTACAAATTTTATGCTTGTCTATTAAAATATAGAAACTGATGTATTATTATTTACCTATGCATCGTATTTATAAATTTGATTCTTTATATTAGTGTTTCGTATTAATTCATTTTTAATCTTGAATTCGATATATATTTTTGCTTTCATCTTTGAGAAGTCTAAGGCTGTGAACGTATTTTTTTTTTTTTATTATTATTATTTTTTTTTTTTTTTTTGGCTTAAAGCACACGTTACCTTCGAAAATTCTCATTTTCCATTCCGTAGACGGGAGGACTCCCCAGAAAATGGCCCCCCATGTGTTTTGGGACTGCTTTTCATTTATTATCATTTAATTAATTTATTTTCGTATTATATTTCCTCTTGCTGTATTCTGCGCATTGTTTTCTAAGTACCTAGTTTCAAGATTTTATTGAAAATTCAGGTTTATCCTTATTAATTTTCAAAGTTTATTTCATGTATATGTTAGGTGTAGTAATAAGTTTTAAAGCGTGTATCAAAGAAATGACTATGTAATTTAGACGTGATAATGATACCTTTATTTAAAAAGATCATCTCATTTATTATCTAATACTTTACGTCATCGGTCAGGCAGTTCAAGGATGCCAGCAATATAATAAAATGATTCCTCTTTTCACACGATGAAATCATCAACCCATTTTCTTACATCGTCCACTATCCGGAAGTGTACAGAAGAGAAGACATTCTGCATCACCTAAAATAAATGGTAGTCCGAAAGGGCTATGTTGGGGGCTATAAGCCGGGTGTTCCAAAACTTCCCAGCCAAGTGTTACGAACGCGTCCTTTACCGGTTTTGAAACATGAGGCATTGCATTGTCATGAAACAATTTGACGAGCAGTAAACATTTGCCAGTAAATGGAAGCTTGTCTATCTATTTCTTGCTTCAGTCCCAGTAATTGTTGTATAGCATTAAGCAGTTACATTTACACAGAGCTCCAGCAGTTCGTAATACAGTACTCCCTTCATATCCCGCCAGATGCATAGGAGATCTTTTTTACAGTGAATGTCTCTTTTCGGCGTTGATGTTGTTGCTTCGTCGGAATTCACCCAATATTGTTTGCTTTTCAGATTGTCATAACATATCCATTTTTCATCTCCTGTCACGAATTTCCACAAGAAAGATTTCCTGTGTTGCTTGTTTAGCAGATTCGTGCACTTCAAGACACGGTCGTCTTTGTTTTCCTAGCTTAATGCTTGTGGGACCCATTTTCGGGCCTTCTGAATTTTTCCCATTGCATACAAGCGATTAAAAAACTTTCTTTCTTTTTTTACTTTCTTCTGTATGTAATATAGAGAAAGTATTGCTTTCGCGAAAATTTTTGACCTCCGTTTTTTGATGGATTTACATGTTTTGGGATGTCCAGAACACGAATTAATAGTTTTTAGAAAATGTCTGTCTGTATCATTTTTTTGTGGACGCTGTATCTCACGAAACAATGAATGAAATTTAACCAAACATGGTATTTAGTTGCACCCTGACATGAACTGGTGCTGATTAGATTTGGGGATCAATAGCTCAACAGGTGGCGCTGTGATCGCATTTTATGCAAATTTTTAACATGGCAGCATAGGACAAAATTTCGTATAAATGGGCATAATGAGAGTTATTTTAAACTTATGATTGTAAAATTAATATGAATTATTGATAATAGTAGTAGGTAACTAGGAAAAAAACTTTGTGCATGAGGGGGCATCGGTTACCCCCCTGGGGGGAAGTACCCCCCCCCCCCCCCGTGGAAGTAAATTTTCAAGATGGGTATCTTTCGAAAGGTCTCGTTGATAATAGTAATAGTTAACTGAGAAAAAAAAATTTGCGCATGTGGGGGCATCGCTCCCCCCCCACCGGGGGGGGGGGCAAAGTTTCAAGATGGGTATCTTTCAAAAGGTTGAAACATAAATCTGTGATAATTTAAAACAAAGTTATCGATTTTTTTTTACTTTTACCAAAAAAAAAAAACTTAGAAAAAAAATCGCATATATATGTATATATATATATATATATATATGTATATATATATATATATATATATATATATATATATATATTGACGAAACTTAACCAAACTTGGTATTCAGTTGGTCCACGACATAAACTGGAGCTGATTACATTTGGGGATCAAAAGCTCAATAGGTGGCGCAGTGATCGCATTTTATGCAAATTTTTAACATGGCAGCATAGGACAAAATTTCGTATAAATGTGCATAATAAGAGTTATTTTAAATTTGTGATTGTAAAATTAATATGAATTATTGATAATAGTATTTAACTAGGAAAAAAATTTTGTGCATGGGGGGCACCGCGGGGGAAGTAACGCCCGGGGGGGGGGGGTAAATTTTCACAATGGGTGCTCGTCAATAAATTTAAAACGAATGGTTGAACCATATATCTGTGAAAATTTAAAACAAAGTTATCGATTTTTTTTACTTTTAACGAAAAAAATTTTATTTAATTAAAATTATTTTAATTAAAATTATTTTATTAAAATTAAGTTAATTTTTTTAACGAAATTTAACCAAACTTGGTATTTAGTTGGTCACTGACCTAAACTGGTGCTGATTACATTTGGGGATTAATCGCTCAACAGGTGGCGCTGTGATCTCATGTTTTCTTAATTTTTAACATGGCTGTATAGGACAAAATTTCGTATAAATGTACATAATGAGAGTTATTACTTTCTTCTATATGTAATATAGAGAAAGTATTGGATTCGTAAAAATTTTCGAACTCGGGTTTTTGATGAATTTACACGTTTTGAGAGCTGTAGAACACGATTTGACCATTTTTAGAAAATGTCTGTCTGTCTGTCTGTCTGTCTGTCTGTGTGTGTGTGTGTGACAAAATTTTGTGGCAACTGTATCTCAAGAACTACTGCACAGAATTTCATACAAATTGGTATGTAGTTGCACCTTGACATACATTAGTGCCTATCAACTTTTGGTAAAAATTGTCTTACAGGTTGCATTGCCATCCCGCTTTTTCTAAATTTTTAACATGGTGATATAGGACAAAATTTTGTATAAATGTGCATAAAGAGAATTATTTTTTAGTAATCATTATGAAATTTACAAGAATTATTTATAATAGAGATAGTCAACTGGGAAAAAAATTTTGTATGCGTAGGAACCTCGCCACCCCCCCTGGGGGGGAAGTCCCCCCTCGAGGGGAGTAAATTTTCAAGATGGGTATCTTTCGAAAGGTCTCGTCAATACCTTTAAAACGAATGGTTGAACTATAAATCTGTGATAATTTAAAACAAAGTTATCGATATTTTTTACTTTTAACAAAAAAAAACTTAGAAAAAAAATCGTTTTTTTTTTTTTTTTTTTTTTTTTTTTTTTTTTTAAACGAAATTTAACCAGACTTGGTACTTAGTTGACCCCTGACATAAACTCAGGCTGATTAGATTTGGGGATCAATCGCTCAACAGGTGGCGCTGTGATCGTATTTTTTCTAAACTTTTAACATGGCAGCGGGGGGGGGGTGTGTAAATTTTCAAGATAGGTATCTTTCGAAAGGTTTTACTTTTAAGTAAATTTTTTTTACTTTTAACGAAAAAAAAACTTCGAAAAAAATCGTTTTTTTTTTTTTTTTTTTTTTTTTTTTTTTTTAAATATTTTTACTGCGTGAATTTGTATAGGAAAATGTAGAAGAAAGTCTTGTGGTGGCCACAACATGCTAGTTTTAACTTGTGATTGTAAAATTAATGTGAGTTATTGATAATAGTAATAATTAACTAGGAAAAAATTTCTGTGCATGTGGGGTCATCGCTACCCCCCCTGGGGGGAGAAGTACTCCCCGGGGGGTAAATTTTGAAGATGGGTATCTTTCGAAAGATCTCGTCAATACCTTTAAAATGAATGGTTGAACTATAAATCTGTGATAATTTAAAACAAAGTTATAGATTTTTTTTTTACTTTTAACAAAAAAAAAAAAAAAAAAAACTTAGAAAAAAATAGTACTTTTTTTTTTTTAATATTGTTACTGTTTGAATATGTATAGGAAAATATAGATAAAAGTCTTGTGGTGGCCACAACATACTAGTTTTTTTTGTGATTCGCCTAACTATGTAGCAAGTTGTTTTGCGTTTCAGAGGCATCTTTATCCAGAAGTGTTTGCAAATCATCATGACTTGCCTTCAGTGGAGCACCGCTACGTTCTAGATCGCTAATATCAAAAGCGTCATCTTTAAAGCGTCAAAACCAATACTCACATGTGCTTTTTGATACGATATTTTCCCCCAAAACAGAACAAATTGATTTGCATGTTTTGCAGCACTCTTTTGCTGGTGAAACTCGTAAAGAATGTAGCGACGAATGAATGTCTTATCGTATGGCATCTTTGACCTTCAAAATTTCAACTTTAATTTCACTTTTTCCCTAACTTCTGCGTCGATTTGATATCTCTAAACCGGTTTCTATCACATGACAAAAACGCGGTATATGATTGGCTTTGAAGTAGACATCATACAAAACTCGCTTTAAAACTAATATATATATGTATTGTATATATATATATATATATATATATATATATATATAGTCTCACTGTTTAATGAAAACAAAATCTTGTTTTAATTAAAAAATGAGGAAATCTCTTTTGGAAAATATTTCCGAAAATATCGATTAATAATGTGAGTAAATAGTACATAATTATGCGATTAAATTTAGTTCATATAAAAAAAAAAAAAGCAATAAAAAACTTTTCGTGTGTATCTAATATTTTCCAATTGCGCAACCCCTATCTGATCTAAATATTCTATACCTACAAAAAATTTGCTCGCTGGAAAACGCATAACACAATTTAAAATACATAACCAACAGCTATGG
Source organism: Salticus scenicus (assembly GCA_963930645.1). Taxonomy (NCBI): domain Eukaryota; kingdom Metazoa; phylum Arthropoda; class Arachnida; order Araneae; family Salticidae; genus Salticus; species Salticus scenicus. Next base: position 246,209,223 of record OZ005652.1, read on the forward strand.
ATATGAGATTTATATATCTGAATCCATCGTATGGAGCAAAATTCTTTTTATCCTATCTCTTACAGAACTACATAGGTTTAGTCATGGGTGTTCTATATAGGTTCGGAGTTGACTTTAAGATGTACGTCTGAATCGAACGAGCCTTACTGTTCAACATATTATCATAGAGCGATATCCCTACCACCCAGCCCAAAAATAAATAAATAAAAATAACATTAGCAGCTCCTGGTATCCTTAGGCATATTTTATATAATTTAATACCGTTTCAGTTTTAATTAAATACATATGATTCTTCTAAATAAAACTTTAACTAGAGCAGTATTTTTTTTTATATATACATTTTGTAACATTAAAAATTTTGTTGTCTTATTAAAAGTATACTAAATAAAAACAAACAAAGAGAGATAATATATATTAGTGTACCAACTATAATAAGTATAGGAAATGCACAATTTTTCATTAATCAAACTTTTCACAACATATCGAAAGCACGTTATACGCTTAATGAATCTCATATCACACGGTATCATCATTACTCAAACGTATTAAAACAGAATTAATTATTCTACTTAATATCAATAAAGTGTTCGCAGCTGCGAGTGTCATAGTTGAAATATTATTATTAGCTGCCTAATAAATGTCCTTCAGTATTAACTAACGTGTTGCTGACTCGATAACAAGCGTAAAATAAATGCACTTCCACTGAGAGCAAAATCACTCTTGTTACTGGTTTAGGCGTTTTAATTGAACAATACCTTTCCACGGATTTTGAGCATTTATTAAATTCCTTCTATAGAAGGAATGGCTAAATTGAATGAGTAGGAGTTCGTTTCATTTCTTTTAAATTGTTTCAATACTCAGCCAAATTTATAGTGTAAAAATTACAGTAAAACGATAAGGTTAAGAACTGTTTTATACTTGAGAATATATATATATATAAAAGACACGCGGATTTAGTTTTAGTTTTTATTATATATTTATTTATATGACATTAAAATAAGAAGATAAATAAGATAAAATTCGTTAAGCTTTCCCCCCCCCCCCCTAAGTATTAGATATAAAATTCTGCACAACACGGAACTTAATTTAGTACGGCAGGACTTACTTTAATCTATTCTTCCCATATAAAAGCATGCAGTAATTGTATTTCATTCCCTAGTGTCACTAACTATATTCATTTTTTAAAATTTCTTTGGTATAGTTTTAGCATAGGTGCCCCTTAGTAACTTTTAAATTTCTGCTGTCATTTTTGCGATAAATTAAAATTGCTATGGCAATTCTGTGATAAAAGATCTTGGGTGAGCTACTTCGGTGTCAAATTTCAAATTTCTTCAACGGTTTCTATACTGAGGCTGTTCCATTTTTTTTTAACCACCATTTTTTCTCATATTTATTTTAAATAAAAAAAATAAGAAAAAGTTTGCATATTCATTTTTTTTTCGACTTGAAATAAATATATTTACTTATTTATTTATTTATTTTTGACATCAACTTCTGTTTTTTTAGTAATTGTAAATTTAAAATAGGGTTTTTATTTAATAACGTTTGAACAAAGTACCTGATTGAACTAAAAAGTACGGTATTAGCTAGATTTTGTAGTGATTAATAAGTGTCCCATTTTTTTTTTTTCTTTATAAAATCTAATAATCCGGACAGATACAATAACAAACTTTCAACTTCATATATTTACATAAACACAAAAATGTTTGCAAATATTCATTGTGTTCATTCAAGGTGGCAGATAAAAACTGATAGCGATGGTAAAACCGTTGTCAGAAAAAAATAGTACGATCTCTCGTACTAAAAATTATTAAAAATATTTTTATTGAATTAAATTATTTATTGGGAAAAATAATTTAAATAAAAAATAATAATAAAAATATTTTTAATACTGATTTTTGTCTAATGCTTAAGTTATATATTCATAAACACGCTTAAACATTTTTCCAGATACCAAGAAATATATATATATATTAAATACATGTTGGCAGGAATCTATAGTTATTCCAAACTGTCTAAAAGATAAGTGACAGCTCAAACATGCAGATTGAACAATATAGAATTATGAAAAGGAAAAACAAAATTATTTTTTTCATACACGATTTCATAAAGTTTCTCTTGGATTCTGTCAAAACAATACTATTTTCAATAATTCTGTGCAATTTTTCTCTTGTGCTAAAAATAAATTTTAAAAACTAAAAATTCTTAGTCACGCTTTCATTAGGATTTTGGTTGGTTGATTGGGTTTAACCTTGCACTAGGACTGCACAATGTGCAATTTATCTATGGTTTTGTCTATTTGATATATTATTTTATTGTCGTTTATTGTAATTGTATGGAGCTAAATATACAAATTTTCGACACTTTTTAAATTTTATACAAGTTCATCTAACTTAAATCTGGGGGATCTACAAATAAAGAATTTCGACGTCTCAGTTGCCTTACTCGTTGCTGAACATTTTAGTTTTTATATGCATGTTTGGTTTATGGCATCGGGTGTTGTTTTCCGACAGAATCCACAAGTCTGTGCCAGGTCTTCCGGTCATGGGGCCACTTTTCCTCCAGACCGCTATCCCTCATCGCTTTTTTTACGTTATCCATCCAAGTCTTTCTTGGTCTTTCTCGGTTTCTTTTCCGATTTGGTATATAGTTAAAAGCGATTTTAGGTAATCTTTTATCGTTCATTCTTTTAATATGACCAAACCAGATTAATTGCTTTTTTTTGAACATCATCTAATATGGTTTCCTTTATTATCATCATTTCCCTGATTCTCTCATTTCTCACTCTCTCCATTCTTGATCTCCTGCATGATCTTCTCAGGACATCCATTTCAACATCAGCCAATTTCTTTTTTTCCGTCTCCATAATTCTCCATCCCTCAGCTCCATACAACAATATGCTTTTAACAATGGACTTGTATATATTATACTTTCTCGTCCTAGATAACTCCTCACTCCACCAAAACGAATTTAATAGTTTTACTGCTTTTCTTCCTTGACAGATTCTATTCTTAATTTCCTGTGAGTCTCTTCCTTCTCTATTAACGAGGTATCTATAATGATCACAACTTTTAATTTTGATGTTATTATTAAGACTTAGGTCCGTCTCGTCTCCTGCTATACATAGGTATTTGTTCTTATTGACGTTCATGTATAGTCCCCATTTTTCATATTCTTCTTTAATTTTTATTGTCATTTTCTCTAAATCACTTTTACCTTTTGCAATTATGACTTGGTCATCTGCGAATTGTAAAGATTGACATTCCATTTACATTAAATCCCATTGCGCTGCAATTTTCTTTCCAAATTTTTAATGCTTTATCAACATAAATTTTGAAAAGTGTTGGGGAGATACAACATCCCTGTCTATTTCCTTTATCTGTTATAAAACCCTTTGACAATCTTTTGCCTATTTTTATCTTCGTTTTTGATTGTCTATAAAGTTCTTGAATCGTTCTAATGATAGTTGGATTTACGTTTATTTCATTTAATACACTCCATAAATTTGAGATGGGAACATTATCGTATGCTTTCGTAAGGTCAATAAACAAAAGGTGAATTTGATTTCCTATGGCCATTTCCTTTTCTGCAACTTGTTTAAGACAAAATATATTATCCATACATGATCTTCCTGCTCTAAATCCACTTTGCTCTTCCCTTTCTTTAATTTTAATTTCTTCTTCAATAAACTTCGTCCATAAAGTCTACTAAATGTTGCTGTTACAGTAATGCCATGGTAATTTTCACATTTTTGTCAGTCTCCTTTCTTATAAATTAATGTTAAATATCCATCTCTCCATTCTTCTGGTGTTTCATCTCCATTTAAATATTTTTCGAATAATTGTGTAATTAATCTGAACAATTTTCCTGTTTCAATTTTTATCAGTTCTGCTGTTATTCCACCAGGGCCACTTGCTCTTTGATTTTTTAATTTTTTAATTGCCTTTTTAACTCTCTCAGGTTCCAACTGTATAGGTTGTCCCAAGGAATCAATATCTGTATTTTTTATTTGAAATTCCTTTCTAGTTTCTGTTAGCAAAGTCTTATAATATTCTTCCCACTCTTTAACAGATATTCCCTGCCATGAATTACTACCTTCCTTTCTAATATTCCTTAGAAACTTCCATGCTTCTGTACATCGTCTTCCTCCTATATATGTCTCAATTTCTCTGCATTTTTTATCCCACGATGATCTCTTCTTCTCTATTACTAATTTCTTTGTGTTTTTTTTAAAGTTCTGTAATTCTGTTTATCTTCTTCTCTTTTTGAACTCATCCACCTAATATAGGCCTCTTTCTTCTATTGTACAGTCTTTTCAATTTCCTCATCCCACCAAAAGTTTGAGGAAATTTTTCCTTTTCTTTTTTGTCCTAGTGCTTCACTTGCAGCTTGGTGTAAAGATGCTTTAATATGTTAATACAACTCAGTTGCTTAAGTATAATTCTTTTCTTCCAATTTTTCATCCAATCTGACCTGAAAGAGTCTTTTGGTACTCTCTTCTGTTAAACCTTCCAAGAAATATTCAGGGGCATCAAGGTCCTCCTTCTCTGTGGGATTTCTTCTGTCAGTACTCAGATTAGCTAAATAAGGAAATGCAAGTCTAGCACGCACCTTAAAATGATCCGATCCACAGTCTGCTCCTTTTTGGACTCTGACGTCTAACAATTTTAACTGAGTTTTTTGTTTAATAATTATATAGTCAATTATTGTTTTTAGTTGCCTAGTATGTTGGTACCACGTATATTTGTGAATATCCTTATGTTTATAGAAACCAATTGTAATCTTTAAATCGTTTGTGCTGCAAAATTCAATAATTCTTCTTCCATTATCGTTGACTATATCCTCTCCGAACTCTCCAACAACATCATCCCCTTTCTTGCTTCGAGTTCTTCCATTAAAATCGCCCATGATTAAAATTTCTCTTTTTCCTCCAATTTCATCAATAATTTCTTGTAATTTTAGATAAAATAAGTCTTTGACTTCTATAATTTCATCATCATTCGGGGCATAAATTCCCAGAATAGTGATTCTTCTCCCAAAAATATCCATATTTATCTTTAAAATTCTTTCATCCACAGCCTCAAAATTCTTAAGATTCTCTCAAATTTCTTTTTCAATAAGACTGATACTCCTCGCTTTGTTCTTTCCTCCTCAGGAACTTCTGAGTATAAATGAATAAATTCTCCAATTTTTTTAACTCCTGATCCTTTCTACATTTTAGTTTTATTTACTAATATTTGTATATGGGTAATTCCATGCCTCATTGTAATGTAAGTTGCATAAAGAGATGATTTATTCTGTTTAACGTATTTTTACAGCAGTTTTACTTTCATTCTTTTTTTTCCCCAACTATTCAAGGAAATAGTAACTATTGTTAAAAATTGTGGTGCATGCGGATATATTACCATGTATTACCATGTATTACTCTGTATTACCATCACTACATTTACTGTGGATTTTCCCATCTCTCTCTCTCTATATATATATATGTATATATATATGTATGTATATATATATATATATATATATATATATATATATATATATAAACATCAGTTTATAATTTATTTTACTACTAGCAGGCTACGCCCGCTTCGCTGGTCACTATATTTAAATGAATTTTCAAAAGAATTGGATTAGTATTTATTTTTTATATCACATTATAAATAAAAACTTAATTAAAAAAAAAATAATAATAATAATTTATACATAAATAAATAATTAAATAAATGAACATTGAAATTGCTCTAGACCTTGCTTCGAGTACCCGCTGCCTACGGCAGCTCTTTTTTCCGCCCGTGCTGCATCGGAGGGGGGGGGCAGTTTCCCACTGTCTGCAAAAAGGTCTTTCCCGGGCACTTCAATCTGGGTATTTATCGACTACATGTAGATATTCTGTTATTTAAGAACTACGATTTTAAAGATGACTGTATCTCGGCATCTATTATATGTTTTTGTTTTTGAGCCATGTGTTTTATAATCCCCGTTATTTACACTGTATTACGATTTGATTCCGACCAGTATAATAAAATAAAATAAAAAGTAGATTTCCTTTTAAAAAGGAATTAAATACATGAAAAACAAATAAATTTTAATCAGTTTAATCCTTTTCCACTATATACTACCATTTCCCCCCCAATAAATATTATAAATAATTAAAAAAAAAAGACTTTTTTTAAAGGAATTAATTTAAAACGAAAAATAAAAAGTTGTTATTCTATGAAAATTATACATAAATAAAAATTTATTTATATTGCATTACCATTTGGTTTTCAATAAATATAATAAATTCATAAAAAAAAAAAAAAAAGAAAAAAAAAAAAAAAAATTCGCCTTCAAATGAATGCATTAAGTAAAAAATAAATAGTGAAATAACCGTTGCTAAGATACGCAGACGATTACAATCAAAGAATTAAATTTATGAAAAATGAAGCATTAAAACCAACATTTAAAATCGAAAAAACAATTTAAAAAATTTAAATTCGAAATTCGAAAAAATCTCGATGAGGCGCACACCTGCCGTGTCCCTGGTACCTATATGCCAAATTTGAAGCTCTGCGATCAATAGTGTGAGCACCAGAGCGCAGACAGACACACACACAGATACACACACAGACACTTCTCTTTATTTATATAGATTAAATAGAAAAGATATGTTAGAAAATTGTGGAGTTTGTAAATATATCTGTATGTGTGACTTACCATGCAGTTAACCATATACATATATATACATAGATTAACTTGTTTCATAATGGTCTTTTTTGAGTGATCTACTGCCTTTTTAACCAACCTTTAATAATACATATGCATGCATACATGTATTCATTTAACTAAAATTTAGTGCAGCATACCGAAAATACGCATTTAGAAACTATTACGTATAATAATTAAAGTATCCGTATTGGAAGACATTGTTTCCGTTCTCAATGAAAAAAATCGTCCCTCTCATTCGCCAACTTACGAGTTTTAAAATAGGCATATGTTTTTCTATTAAATAAATTTAGCTGTCATCCATTATTATCAGAAATTCTTAGTTATACAATCAAAATTGAAAAATACCTCCATCCATCTCAAACCATTATAAATTACAAAATTCAACAATTCAGCTTAAAAATTAATAATAGTAACCAGAGTTACCAGATGAATTCTGCAATTTTTATTTTTAACACCACTAATTTTATATCAAAGCAACAGCTTTATACAAAAACTAAATCAGATGAAATTAAACCAATACACAGATACTTTAAAAATTTAGTTGTGTTAAAATTGTAGTGCTCATCTGACATACCAGATGATAACTGGATACATCAAGTGTTCAAATCCTCATGAAACTGCTATGCCAACTGCAATCTTTTTAGCAATCCTTTATCTAATTACCGGTTTTTTTGTATAGCAGTTTTCGTATTATACAATCGAAGATAACACTGTAAACGATCACTAATGTTTATTATATAAATAAATGGTATTCAATTAAAAAACCGCTAAAAGTCCTGCATTTACAACCAATACAAAGGAAAAATGGTAGACCAAGTCTTATAACTGCAGCGACAAGTTATTGTGGTTCCTTTAATTTCTTTTTCACAGAATAAAAATTGCCGCCTTTTTCACCACCACTTTTTTTACACAATAATCTCTATCGTATATGAACAAAACACGTTACTACAAAAATACGATAAAGTTTTCTGTTTGCAAATAGTGGCAGCTAAAAAGGGGGAAATTTCTCCTCCCTGAAAATCTTTAGAAAAAAAAAGGCGAAGACTTCGAGCTCTGTTTTAACACATATTGAGAATAAAAGAGAAAGAAAAAGCAGCCAATTTGAAAAACTTTTTTAAAGTTATTCTGTTCAGTGTTTTCATAAAGAGAATTTTGAATACCACTATTTTCATACAGATATTTTTAATATCACTATCAATTGGCCTCCGTTGATATCTACTTAAGAAATTATTATATGAAAATTGTGTTATCCAAATTTTTCTTGTGTTATCCAAATTTTTGTGAGAACTCTGGTTTAGTGACACAACAAAAGAGATGCTGTCCAACATCCTTGTGTAACTGAACTATTTTTACTATGTGTATACTATAACTTATATCTATATGCAGTGTCGGCTCGTATCAGTTTTCCCAGGTGAGACTTGGCCCATTGTACGATGTCTGAAATTCAATATTAATAATATTTTTCATTAAAAAAATTTTTAAGGACGTAGATAATACTTAAATTTGAGAAAAAATGACTTTTCAAAAAATTTATTCGATAGTTAATGCTTAACAATATTATTTTCAGTGGAATGTCAAAATTTAAACGCATGTATACAGTTTGGATTGCAGGAATGATATCTCGAAATTTTTAAATTTTATGTACATATTTCCGGTATCTTTCTTCAAAAGCCCCCAACAAACTATAAGAAAGTATACGAGAAATTTAAAGTCCCTTTACTTTATTTCCAAGAGATGTAAATTTTCAAAATGTGAATTTTTCGAAAGAATTATTTGATATCTTTAATAAGAATGGTTAAACAATATATCTATGATAATTTTAATAGAGAGCACATTTTTCGCACCAGTATTTAAAAGTAATATTTTTTTCTTTTTTCAGTCACAGAAACGTTGGTGTAAAAGCACCATAAAAGTGCTGTTTAAAATAAAGTTATCGATTTTTCTTCATTTTCAGAAAAAATAATAAAATAAATAAGTTATACACACACGCACGAATATATATAAGAGAATTAAATAAATAAAAAAGAGATTAAATATAGCATTTTCTCAGATGTTGTGTACAGTCGGTAATAAAAATATCCGAACACTAACAAAAATTCCTATATAAAAAAGTAGAGTCAATACTGTTTTGTTAAATAAATCCTTGTCAAATCCTGTTCTTAATCAGTCTAAGAACAGGATTCGAGAAGGATTTATTTAACAAAACAGTATTAACTCAACCTTTTTTGCATAGGAATTTTTTGTATTGTTCGGATACTTTTGTTACCGACTGTATATGATACAAAATTTACTTTCTTTCGACGTTTGGTGCTAAACTTCTCTAAGATGAAAATTGTCTGCAGTAATCTCAGAAATTAACTTTAATAAATAATAGATTTAATTTATAATTTGTATTGCGTGAATTTATACAGGAGAGTTAAAAGGAAAATTTTACGATGGCTACAACATACTATTTTGTATAGTGATGTGGTAAGATCTAAGTAGGGCTAAGAATGCATGGAAACATTCACATATGTAAAATTACGCAATAAAAACTTTGAACTGAGTTATAGTAATAAGAGCAATTTTGTAAAAGAGAACAGCTAAATTCTATATAGAAATATATGCATAAATATTCTGTAATACACGCAAATTCTCACTTGTAAAATTGATAATGCATCTGATTAACTATATCGAAACATTTTCATACAAATGGCAATTATTACTTGAGTTATATCAGCCTATTATTTACTATGTAAAGTATTTTGCTTTTAATGAATTTTGCACAGATATTACTAAATTCAGCACTGTAATAAGTGTATGTGACATCAGCATCATAATCTGCAGAACATGAGAGACTGTAAATAGAGTTAATAATTCATTATTTAAGGAAAGTTTCAGTAATTATTCTCGGTTTATGTTGAAGAAGAATTTTCATAATGACCACGTAGATTTTTAATAGGAGTTTATCAGCATAACTTATTATTTTATCGTTATTTTAAAAGCTAAATTGTGGAAAATAAAAGTCATGACATAACATAATATCACGGTTCATATTCTAAATGACTAAGAAAGTGAAGAAAATAAAGCATATAACTATATGCTAGATTTAATTTTATAAAATGTGAGCAAAAACTATCTTATGCAATTCAAACAAGTTTAAAATATTTCGAAATTACATAATGTAATTGGGACATAAAGTTTAGTTTTATAAGTATCGTCTTTTCGCTTAAAAAAAATATTGATATGAAATTATATATGAAAGTTATTTTTCCTTAAATGATATTATTTTCAAAATAATACCGTATATAAAAGGGATATTTAATTAAAAATAAATCTAAAAAACTAAATGTTGCTTTTAAACTTAAAAGGATCCTTTATTCGCATTATTTAATAGAGTGTGGCACTCTATGGGCACGCTAGTAGCACGACGGAAGAAACCCACTCAACTCTATAGGATTATTTTTTTTTTATACATAAAACGTCTGTTTAAAATGATAATTCTGCTTAATTGAGTCAATTAATATAAATAAGGGATAAATCAGTTAATACAAATAAGGGTCATAAGTTTCAGCACCAGATAATTTTGTGATTGCTGAGTTTAAACTAATGCCTTTGTCTTGAAAAAAGTTATTTCTATTTCATTTCTCGTGCTAAGTTATAACTGTAACGAAGCGTTTTCAGCCCTATTTGCTTAATTATTATTTTTAATCTTAATTATTAAAAAAAATCTTTATGATGGGAATAATGACAAGTTTGATGCATAACTTCTTTATTTCGAACATTAAACTAAGGGGCAAGGTGGACTTTTACACGATTAAATTAACTTTCGCCTAATAGAACGTAAACAGATCCTAAACTTAAAGAATGAATAATTTATTTCTTATCAAAATTGCAATAAAGCTGCTAACTTCAATCTCTAACTTGTCATGAGAAGTCACAATAATTTCACTTTTAACAAAAATTGGACATCACAGGTTTTCCATGTAGTAGTGGAACTCAGAATCTAAAAAGCACGATCAAATAACAGGCTCCGTCCAAAAGTAACTGAGCTCTAGATTACATTCCTTCTAACTCAGTGCCAAAGTACATTTCCGCCATTTTGGCCATTCTTAGGGGTGCGTCACTAATTATCCATCGCGCAGCATTAGTGTGACGTTAAATCCAACCAACCAACTAATCGTCATTTCTTATATATATATATATATATATATATATATTTTAATAAAAACTGGAATAAAACTTTACCACCAAAATTTGCATTTGCTGAAAATTTCATCAATCTTTTTTTTTTTTTCTTCTTATATCGTTTATGGTTCATTTTAACTAAAATTTAATTTCAATTGTTAATTTTTACTTGATACAACTGATGAAAAAACTAAATAAACAACTTAATACTAAACTTACTATTTTAGACGTACTACAGCGATAAACGAGCATTATGGAACAAAAACCAACTGAGAAAGTCGTTGAATTCTATTCCCTTAAAAAAAAAAAAATTAAATGGTTATTAAGCCGTAATTAAAATTAATTAACTTTAAACTTTTAATTATGTTTTCCTATTTCAGAAAACTAATAGTGAAAAAAAAATGTATATCACGTTATAGATGGAGGCTACCTTTTTTTTTTTTTTTTTTTTTTTTTTTTTTTTGTTTACACACTTCTTAGATAGAAATCTTTCAGATTATATTTAAAAAAAAAAAATCTCTACTGTAGGATTATTCTATCAAAAATAATGTTTTTCATGTAAGATTTGTTCTCAGGAAAAAGGCGAAATTGTTTTCATCAGATTTATGGATTTTTACAAACGGGTAGATGGCAAAAAAAAAAAAAAGGTTTAAAGAAAGAATCGTTTGAAAAATTTTCATGGAATAAATTTGTCTTAATATATATATTTTTTAATTGTAATTAAAACCAATTAATTTTGAAAATATTGTTACTTTTTTCACACATTTCTTAATTAAAATGATTTTATTTTGTATTTCATTGTAGGGGATGTTCCCATTCTTTATCTTCTATTGTTTTTTTAGCCCCTTTCAGTGTTAAATAGCGATCTATCAACTAAAGCAAAGAATCTCACTACTGTAGGATTATGCAATCATCAGCACTATTCGAGCGCTAGCAAAATTTCCTGTAAAGAACGTACACTTAATACTGTTTTGTAAAATCCTTGTCGAATCATGTTCTTAGTCAGTCCAAGAACAGAATTCGACAAGGATTTATTTAACAAAACAGTATTAAGTGTATTGAAATTTCAATAAATATGATTTTCTTCCACAGTTGATTGTGTGATTTTATTAAAAATAGTATTAAGTGTACTTTTTTAACGCAGGAATTTTTGCTAACGTTCGAATGATTTTGCTGTTGACTGTACCTTCAAAAATAATGTTATTTATGGGTGATTGGAAGTAATGAGGAAAAGGATATTACTTTCGTCTGATTTTTGAAGTTCCGTTGAAGCTAAGAAAACAAAAGTTTCAGAGACAGAATTAATTTAAGTATAGTATTTTCCTGCGTATAATTCTCTGGTCTCATAAACAAGTGGATCTACAGATCAGGAGCCTCAGTGTCCTATTTGCATCACGCATTAATAAACATATCATTTTTATTTATTCCTTATTAAATAATATATATATATATATATATATATATTGTTTCGATTGACTTCATACATAAATAGAAACATTTCTCAATCCCTCACTGTATCTCTCTTTCCCTAATTATTTGTATATATTTGTATAAATATGTATTCCTAACAACTCATAGTCTTGTATTAATTCCCTGTAATCCATAACCACTTGTACGAAATTTCATGCAAAATGATTAGATAACATATCGGAATTATTTTGTGTAACCCTGTAAATGAATTACCAATTCTATGCCCGCACTTTTCCTCAGAAAAACATGCTTTTAAAATTCTAATAAATTTCATTATATTTAATGGGGTGTAACCATGTTAAAATACATTTTTAAGAAATACCGACTATAGACCGTAATAGTACGAAAATTATTTATGTATCATGGAAAAGGAGCCACAGTAGTTATATACACTAAAAATAATATACACCTATTTAATTAATTATAACTCATTAATATTTTAGCCTAATTTGACATCATTTTTATGATTGCAGAATGTCTTCCGAATTCTTTTGTGTGGTCTCGTAAATAAATCATTCAGTGTATACATCCTTTTTTAAGAGAAAACATACTTCTATATATCTTTACAATTTCTGTTAATTCCATTATGTTGAATGCAGCAAAATGCGTTAATATGCTCTAAAATAAAAATTTGTCTATAGGCAATAATGTCATGAAATTCTTTTGTGAGTCTCTGTAAACGAACCATAAACATTTTATTCATCAGTAAAAATCATTCAACTTATTCTACGTTTTTCATGAATAATTCTTCGAATTAAGGTATAATTTGGATGATTACGTGATATTGTCGAAACACTTTTGTAAAGTTCTACATATTAATTAGGAAGCCTAAGTGCACATATGTTCTGCAGAAAACATCACTTTAAGTGTCTTAGTAATGTACACTAATTTCATTTTGTTGAATGAAGAGTAACGATGTTAAAATTCGTTTAAACGAAATTCAATCCATAGGACGTAATGAAAAGGAAAGCTTTGTGACGTGTTCCTGTACACAGTCCATAAACAATGTAGACATAAAAATTTATACAGCTATTTCTATACAGAACCTGAACGTGCGTACCAATTTGCAAGTTAGTCGGAGGATTTTTGTGACCGTTATTGCGGTGCATACAAATTCTGTGAATTGGCCGTAATGATAAGAAAAGTTTTGGTGTGTCTCTGCACACAAACTACAAATGGAATACACACCCAAAACTATGCAGCTAATTTCATGTGAATCATGAACACGTGTACCAAAATGCAAGTTAATAGCGTTATTTTTGCGGCCGCAATTGTGATACATACAAATTCTGTTTATAGGCCGCAATGATAAGAAAAATTTTGTTGTGTCCCTGTACAAGAACTACAAATGCAATACACAACAAAAACTATACAGTAAATTTCATGTGACTCATGAACATGTGTACCAAATTTTAAATCAATAGCGTGATTTTTGAGGACGCTATCGTGAGACAGGCTAACAAACAGACACACAGACAGAACTCAAAATCTTTTTGAGTCTCCACAAGGATGCCTCCACTGACATTTTTACTCGCTACATAAATAGATACATTTTTGAGGGGGGGCTGCCGCTCCCCTCAACCTCCTCCGGTGTTTCCCTTTCTGTATCTATCACTACATATGCCTATATTTATATATTTTCCTAGTAACAAAATTATATTACTTTCGCTAACTTATAAATATTTGTACAAAATTTCATGCAAAAGGATTACATATCAGAACTACTTTGTGTAACCCTGTAAACAAATTAACAATTCCATGCCCACAATTTCCCTCATAAAACACATGCTTTTAAACATTCTAATAACATTTCATTTTATTTAATGGGGTGTAACCATATTAAAATACACTTTTAAGGAATGCCGTGTACTATAATGATAGACCAGGATACTATAAAATTCTTTTCTGTGTCACTGAAAAGGAACAACAGTTATTATATACATCAGTGAAAAGAATAAACTAAGTTAGTAATAAATCATTAATATTCCAATGTAATTTGATATCATTTGGATGATTAAAGAGAGTCATTGGAATGTCTTCGGTGTTGTTCTGTAAATAAATAATTTTATTATTATTATTATTATTAACTAAACATTCTTTTAAGCATTTATTTTCTAGTTTGTGTTGATTATCTTGAATGAAGCATAAACGCGTTAAAATGCGCGTAAAGAAATTTTTTTCAATAGTGTGTAATGTCCCAAAATTCTTTTGTGTGTCTCCGTAAATGAGCTGTAAACATTGTATACACACCAGTAAAAACTTTTCAACTTATTCTATTTTTTCCAGGAATAATTTTTCGAAATTTGACATGATCTGGATGATTATGTGAGAAATTTGTTTGCTCTATATACAAAATTATTATCTAAATGAAATTGTCACACTGCTTGTATATCTAAATATTATCTAAATTCTCAGCTCCTTGTCGAATTCGACAAGGATTTATTTCACAAAACTGTATTAAGTGTACTTTTTTTAAATAGGAATTTTTGCTAGTGCTCGGATACTTTTGCTGCCGACTGTACGCATGAGGAATGTACACTTACCCAAATTATTATAGTAAAATAAACATATCCGACTAAAACAACGAATAATAAAAAAAAAGGCAATTATTATTTAAAATATAAGCTGTTGAAAACAGGCTGCTTCTCCCACAGTGAACAGATATATGGTTCATCTATTTTGATTACTCACATCCTTTGAAATAGATTGTGAATTTAAACTAATAAATAATATTTTTTTCTCTTACAGATGTTTTTAAGAAGTTATAGGAATGTAGATTTAGATGAGTTTGGTGGACGTTTAGTCGGCGTCTGTAACTTTGTATTATTTAAATATCATGTGTGTGATAAGCATTAAACAATATAAAACTACAAACACTAAGCTTGAAACCCATTCTTTTACACTTGAAGTTCAGAGCACACATAAATCGTTAAAAATTATTATTAATCCTTTTTTCAGATGTTTTATTTTTTTAACTTAGTATTAGTAATTTTAGTTTTAATTTTTTTAAATGATTTATCAGCAGTGTGAGAATGAAAATTTACTTTATTTTATAAATTAAAAATGTTTTCCATGATTTTTAGATGAATTATTAATTTTGATTTAGATTCAGGTTTCGGGTCGGGTGCGGCTCGTCAAAAGTTTTTTATGTGTTTTCGGGTCTATTAAAATTTATTTGTCGGGTTTCGGCTTGATTCAAAATTAATTTGCAACAAAAATCAGAAATTACACACATGCCTGAGTTTATATATATATATGTGTGTCGTACACAGACAGAGAGACTTACACTCTGTTTTACTAGAATAGATAAATTAAGAAACGAAACAGAAATTAAATTCAACAATAAACTTTCCGTTTGTAAGAAATTAAGAGTAGAAACTACCTATATAAATAAATTTATAGATGATTTATTATAGCATAGTGAGCATGTGAATGTGCAGGTTACGGCCAATTTTCTGCACTATGGACCAGGACCTAAGAAAGAATGCCCTCAGTAAAGGGATTTTTCTATGAGACCCTAGCTCGTATTATTGGGAGTTTCCGAGGAATTCATGGAAAATTCCGAACGACGAGCGCGACTTGGGATTGAAGTTGGCACTCCCCATCTACCAGCTTTGGGTCCAGAATTGCAAAGCTACTGGTGGGGTTTTATTTAAAAAGAATCTAAAAGTCATAAACAAAGATTTACGATGTCAAAGAAGTCTTTTCTTTAGAATCTCATTTAACATAGTTATCCAAATTATTCAACAGTTTCCATTTTTCAAAACCATAAGCATAATTAATGATATCTCTCCCATTTATATATAAAATAATAGTTCAGATTATTTAAATTTAAACATTTTTGTTAATTTATTGTGTGTATATTGTCATTTGAAAGCTTTGAGACAGTTTATTTCATATAACTTTCTCACTTGTTTGAAATTTAATTTTATGTTTATCAGTATTTTATTTTTCATCACAAGTAAGATTTTAGAAAATAATACTTTTTATGCGTACATAATTTAAACTTGCTCTAGTAACCTTTAGCATAGTCTCTAATAATGTTATTTTTAGTTTTCTTTCACGCTAAATAAACAACTTATATTACCAAAAAAATGAAGTTAATTTCAGAAAAATATTAATATAAAATGCATATATGTGAAAGTGCAATATAAATACAGAAAACAATTTAATTTTAAATTATGTTTGTCCTTTTAAACTTTGAATAAAATGTGAACATTTTATCTATGTATTGTATTGTTACTTTATATAGAGCGAAGACGGAAATTGTACCAAAGAAGCTCTTATATTGTCATATAACCTTAATAACAATGATAATAATTTTCAGTACTGAGATGCATTGCAAAGTCCTTTCAAGTAATATTAATATATAGATAATAAATGTTTCTTTATCTTCTTTTTTATGCACTACTGGCCATTAAAATTGTAATACCAAGAAGGAATGCAATATCAGAATGATATTTATTGGGTACAAACATTAAATTAGGAAGAACAATGGATTAAATTTTCGGGAAATTTGCAGCAATACATCCTGAGAAATCAGTGCATGAAGTAGCGACCTCTGTGAGTAGTAACTGAACTTATCTGCCTAAGCATTTTATCGAACAGAGAATGGATGACATTTACGGGTACAGCATTCTATGAAGCTTCAACACGATGCCATAGTTCATCGACCGAAGTTAGTGGAGAGGTTTCAAATAGTAAACAGTCATTTTCATTGGTGTGATATCAAGAGAATGCGCTGGTCAGAGCAACAGATAAATACATTCTGTTTCAAAGAAGGTCCAGAGAATGCGGATAATTTGCTGTCATGCACTGTCCTGCTTAAATGTTGCGCTATGGAAGCATATAGAGCAGAACGAATAGTACTCGAATGTAGAGCATAACGACAGGCTTTAAAACGACGAGCTCAGAAATGTAATGGCCGCTATTCAGAGGGCTGGGAAAGAGACCAAGAGGTGATCGAGACGTGCATCCAATGGTACCACATATTTTCACTCCAGGTGGTGACCCAGTAAGCAGCTATCAAAACTTTGGTTACCCTAAAAGCTTCATCACTGACATGGGTGCCTTTAATGTGTGATCTACCACGAACCTGTGCGAAAAAATGGCCTTTTAAAAAATTCACAATCCTGTTTACAGCATCAAGGAGGCCGCATCCGTATTCGGCTGCATTATGAATAATGCACATTGCTAGCTGGCATTCGATATCGTCATACAGGCCCAATACTTAGAGTGATGGTATGAGGTCCCACTGGATACATGTCTCGATTACCTCTTATTCCCATGCCCGGCACTCAGAATAGCGGCGTTTACATTTCTGACGAGTTACGGCCCGTCGATCTGCCCTATATTTGAGGCCTTAGATCGCAACATTTAAGCAGCACAATGCACATCCGTAAGTTGTCCGTGTTGTTCGCACGATACAGAATGTGTTGAACTGTTGTTCTGACCAGGGCTTTCTTCTGATCTCGCACCAATGAAAAGGACAGTTTAATCGTTGAAAAGTGACTGGCATGCCGCTACTCACCAGTAAATACGGCGAATAATCTGTAGCATCTTGTTGAAGATTGAAGTTCGGTATATTGCTCCCAGAAGTCGCTTCTTTATGTACTGTTTTCTCAATGTATATTACTTCAGGTTTCCTAAAAAAATAATCATTTGTTCTTCCTTCTATAATGTATGTGCCCAATAAATATCATTCTGATATTTTCATTCCTTCTTTGTGTTGCAACTTTAATTGCCAGTAGTGTAGAAATAAAATAAAATGTCTGTACACTAAAGTGAATAGTCGTTATCTAAGTAGTGTATATAAAATATTTTTATAACATTAATTCAAATATTCTTCGAATCTTCTTGAGGAAAATTTCTATTTTCGTATAATTCTCTAAAAGATAAATGAATTAAGAATTCGTCTAAAGAAAATATTTGACTAATAACTTTCAGTTTAGGATAACATTTCAGTTCTAACTACTTATATAAATCTTTAGAAATTTTATTAAAGGAAAATCTGACAGTCATCATCACAAAAACCCGATATCAAATAGACATGAAATGAGATTTAATGCTATTAAACAAATGAATCCATAACTTCCATTCTTCAAATCCATAAGCATAATTGAATTAAATGTATGATTCTTTCACATATATAACGTTAGTTAAGCGTATTTGAATTGAAAGATTCGTGTTCATTTATTCCATGTTTGCTATCATATAAAACATTAAGTTCAGAGTGAATTATAACTGCAAATAACTTTCTCGATTATTTCAAATCTAATCTTAAATTTAGTAGTAGTTTTAAAACTTTTATCTTCCATCATAAATAGGTTATTAAATTAGTGTTTTATTATGCATAAAAAATTTAAATTTATCTACAAAGAAAATATTCAGCATCCTCTATATTTAATAGAAGTTATTTTTGTTTAGTTTCCTTTCGCTCAAAATTAGCAAATCATATTAATAGAAACTAATTGTAACAATTGAAACCTACGAATATCAAAAATATCATGTGAAGGTAATATATAAATCGGAAAAAGTCAATTAATTTTAAATAATGTATACATATATAAAATATACGTATCATATTTGTATATATGTACAGCCGGTAACAAAAGTCTCCGAACACTAGCAAAAATTCCTATATAAAAAAAGTACACTTAATACAGTTTTGTTAAATAAATCCTTGTCGAATCCTGTTTTAGACTGACTAAGAATAGTACTCGACGAGGATTTATTAAACAAAACTGTATTAAGTGTACATTTTTACTTTCTTCTATATGTAATATAGAGAAAGTATTGGATTCGTAAAAATTTTCGACCTCGGGTTTTTGATGAATTTACACGTTTTGAGAGCTGTAGAACACGATTTGACCATTTTTAGAAAATGTCTGTC
Source organism: Salticus scenicus (assembly GCA_963930645.1). Classification (NCBI taxonomy): domain Eukaryota; kingdom Metazoa; phylum Arthropoda; class Arachnida; order Araneae; family Salticidae; genus Salticus; species Salticus scenicus. The sequence goes on from OZ005652.1 coordinate 246,228,466, forward strand.
TGTCTGTCTGTCTGTCTGTCTGTCTGTGTGTGTGTGACAAAATTTTGTGGCAACTGTATCTCAAGAACTACTGCACAGAATTTCATACAAATTGGTATGTAGTTGCACCTTGACATAAATTAGTGCCTATCAACTTTTGGTAAAAATTGTCTTACAGGTTGCGTTGCCATCCCGCTTTTTCTAAATTTTTAACATGGTGATATAGGACAAAATTTTGTATAAATGTGCATAAAGAGAATTATTTTTTAGTAATCATTATGAAATTTACAAGAATTATTTATAATAGAGATAGTCAACTGGGAAAAAAATTTTGTATGCGTAGGAACCTCGCCACCCCCCCTGGGGGGAAGTCCCCCCTCGAGGGGAGTAAATTTTCAAGATGGGTATCTTTCGAAAGGTCTCGTCAATACCTTTAAAACGAATGGTTGAACTATAAATCTGTGATAATTTAAAACAAAGTTATCGATATTTTTTACTTTTAACAAAAAAAAAAAACAGAAAAAAATCGTTTTTTTTTTTTTTTTTTTTTTTTTTAACGAAATTTAACCAGACTTGGTACTTAGTTGACCCCTGACATAAACTCAGACTGATTAGATTTGGGGATCAATCGCTCAACAGGTGGCGCTGTGATCGTATTTTTTCTAAACTTTTAACATGGCAGCGGGGGGGGGGGGGGTGTAAATTTTCAAGATAGGTATCTTTCGAAAGGTCTCGTCAATACCTTTAAAACGAATGGTTGAACTATAAATATGTGGTAATTTAAAACAAAGTTATCGATTTTTTTTACTTTTAACGAAAAAAAAACTTCGAAAAAAATCGTTTTTTTTTTTTTTTTTTTTTTTTTTTTTTATATTCTTACTGCGTGAATTTGTATAGGAAAATGTAGAAGAAAGTCTTGTGGTGGCCACAACATGCTAGTTTACATATGAATTTTTGCTAGTGTTCGGAGACTTTTGTTACCGACTGTAAGTAATAAATTATGGGTGTGTATTAGGCTGGTCCGTTAGATGAGAGACTTCTAATACTCGTAGTAAAAAAGAGTTGTACTTTGGCATTATTAATTTGGGAAAAGTAATAAAAAAAAATAAATATTTGTATCGTTAGATGGCGCATATCCTTCAAATAAAAAAAAAAAATGAAAGGAAAAGGAAAATGTTAAAAAAAGGTCTAAATTATTTATTTTTCATTCAGATACACATTTTATTGAATTTTGTTCCACAGCATTCAAATGCTTCCTTTTATTAACACTTTTCTTTTTCATATATCTTTAAAAACATTAATAATGTATTACAATTTTTAGATCCCCATAAACCGTAAAGTTTCATAAAATTAATCAAGATCTGACATTTTTATTGCTTTTTAAAACACTTCCAGCTCGCTAGAAAATCTAATGAATCGAATATTTCGTTTCATGTTTTGTCACTTTTACTTTCCGAACATACGTATGTAACGAAAGTATTGCAATCATGTAAAAAAATCTGACTTTAATGTTTTGGTGTTTCTACACGTTTTGAGGTCCCTTGAATTTATTTTTGCTATTTTTACGGTGATATATGTATGTGTGTATCTTTGTGACTGAACATGATAGCATCTGAACGCTTCGTTCAAATGAGCGGAAAGTTGGTATGTACGTTGCAGGTTATCGTAGCAAAAACTCTATTGATTTTGATGAATCTAACGCTTATAATGTATTTACAGGGACAAAAAGAAAAATTATTTTTCATTATGGCCTATGAAGTCAAATTTTTTAAAGTGAGATAACGTCTAAACGCCTTATTTGATTTAGCTGAAAATTTATACACATGGTATAAGTTACTGTCACACAAAATGTATTGATTTTAATGAATCTATCAATCGTAGTTCTTATACAGGGCCACAAATAATAATTCACTATCATTATGGCCTGTGTGCCCAAATTATATAAATTGCGATAGTGTCTAAACGCCTTATCCGATTGATCTAAAAATTAATACACATGTTAGAGGTCATTGTCGCACGAAATGTATAGATTATGGGAAATACAACACTTATAGTTTTTTTTACAGGGACTAACTTTTACAGAAAAATTCTTTATTATGACCTCATAGGCCCAAATTGTTTAAAATACGATAGAGTCTAAACTCTTTATTTGATTAAGTTGAAAATCTATATACGTGTTATAGATCGCCGTTGCACTAACGGTATAGATTTTGGTAATTCTATCACTATTTTTTTTTACAAGGATACAACGAAAAATTCTTTACAATTGTGGTTTATGGGTTCAAATTATTTTTAGTGCGATAGCATCAAAACGCCTCATCCGGTTAAGCTGAAAAATTATTTACATATCATACGCCACTATCGCATGAACTACATAATTTTTTGTGAGTCTAGTTTTTATAAATTTTTACAAGGACACAACGAAAATTTGTTTAGCATTATTACCTATGGGCTCAAATTATTTGAAGGGTAATTGCGTTAAATTAAAGAATATAGTATATAAAGAAAAATACACGAAAATCCCATTATTATTTTCTCTTTTGTTTATTTAACGAATTCTTTTACTGTAATTTATTCATACAACCGTTAATAACTTAAAGTTCGGAAAGTAAAGTGGAGTCACTCCAGATTTTTTCTTTTATAGTCAATAAATGCCGTGATATCAACAGATAGTAAGTTAATTCGAATAGCAAGTCATCAGACACTGTATGACGCGCCATCCCACCACCGTCGAAATAACACTTTCAGTGAGTGTGTTATTTCGACGGTGTTGGCCATCCACCGGGAAACAGGACTTCTCTTCTCACTTTCATTCATCCGTTCTCATTCTAATATAATGTCAGATTTCAGTGCGATCAGATCATTACATTTTAGTAAGTGAAGTAAGGTTACGTTAAAATATTTTGCTAAATAGGGATTTTACAGTAATACTTTAAAAATTATTTGGTATTTTATTTGTGTTATTTTACCTTTACCAGTATTGGCAGTTAAAAACCTGAGTACGAATATTGCTTTGACAATATATCAAAATGTACTTTTATGTTTTTTTAAAGAAAGGTACAGTTTTTTTCCCTCATATTTTAAGTAAACGCCTGCATTTTCTGCTATTGCCGATAGCGTTAGTTCGCAAATACACGAGTATCTCAAAGCTTCGATTCCAAATGTGTCCCAAATTAGAATAGCACATTTAATAAAAGTCTGTCATGATACATATTACATTTTAAAAGAGTCTTATAACAGAGTCAAAGTCAAAACCAGGTTTAAGGAAAAAAGTTGAATGCTTCATTGGTGATGCTAAATCATAGTTATTTGAAGTTACAGCATATAAATACTCTGCCCCATTTTCTTGCTTTCGTAGAGAAAATCAGAGCTAATGTGGCTGTCCTGCAAACATTAATGTTAAATGTGAAAATCAGAAAAAAAATTCCCGTTATAGGGCTAAAGATTTTCTATGACCAACGAACTATTAGCAACACTTACATTAGTAACTTGGATAGGTGAAAAACAAAAAGAATTACAAGGAACAAAAAAAAAATATATTAGATAATGCAGTGAAACAATTTATTAGTTTTTCTAACGATTGGATCATAAATGTATGTCTTATCAAGTCGTTTAAAGAAATATAATAAAAGAAAGTGCCGCATGTGTTGCTTCGACATAAAAACTCAAAGGAGAATTAAGTCATTTTCTACCACTGTAATGGGTGACAGATTTACAATTTCTGACAGGGCACTAGCTTTTCTACTGCATCTAGCGTCTTAAAAGATGTTGGATTATTAGTGAGAAAATGCCTACTTTGCTAACCTTGAGATCTTGTTACTAGACATGTAAGCAGACGATAGGCAACATATAAATGATTTGGTCTGTACAAAAATATTGAAGACAAATGATCAGCCGTCAGGAGATACTTTTGTATCTATAAAAAATAAATAAATAAAAATCCACCGATATTATGTTTTACAGCTTTGAACTAAGAGTAGTTCATCCAGTGGTTAACGTAATAACTTTCACTGCCTTCCTTTTTGAAGATGTGATAAAGAAAGATATTTTGCCACTTTAAAAACTAAGCAGTTGCCTAAGTTTCACTTCTTAAAAATCTCATGTTACACTCAGGCTGTTGAAAGGACCGTTAAACTGGTCACTGAACGTACAGAAAGGGTATTTGGGGGCAAACGCAAGAAATTGAATTATAAGAACAACTGCTTTATACTCACGATCATCAATGCCAAATCTGTGTTGTAAGTTCAACTTCAAATCTTAATCCAAAGGTAGAAACATGTTTAAAATCATATAATAATAGTAAATGCGTAAATACCGTAAATAACTGTGAGGAGAGGATGTGATTCGAAGTGAAGCCACCACTTCCAAATGGTGAGTTCTGGGTTGTTAATGTAATAAATCATAATTACACAACGAATGAAGAGTTGCACAGTGCACATTTATTCCGAAAAGTGTAAAACTGGATTATAAAAGGAAATAACTATAAGATAAAAAACTTTTTATAAACCATGTTTTTAAATTTTCTGTTGAATGATAGCTATAGAACTAACTGCATTAGCACTTTATCAATGTGCATTGTTACGAAATTGTAACTAACTGTATTTATTATTGTATAAATTCTTTCAAAGAGGATTAGAAAATTGATAAAATGGCAATTTTCTGCATTTCCAGCTCTTTTTTCGAGTTAAAAGAGCTTCGTTTTCCCTTTAAAACGAATTAAAAAGCTCCAGTAGGCAGGTAATGGATTTGGTACCAAATATGGCGACGTTTTGCCCTTGGCGACTTTAAAACTTTTTGGAAACATTAAAATTATATATATATATATATATATATACATACATGAAAAGAATATTAAAAAGAAGCATATGAATAGTATTGGAACAAAAAATAATAATATTTGTTTTTCAATAAAAATTTGAACTATATTTTAGCTTTTATTTTTTTTAAATTTGAATGTCATGATTAACCTAAAGACATAAATATTTATTATTTAAATTATTTTTCCCTAATTAAGGATACCAAAGTACAACTTTTCTTGATATTAGTAGTAGTTTATCTAAAATATCTATATTTCGATCAACCTTAGTGCGTATCCATAAAGTACTGTCAAAATAATATAAAGTTCAATTGTTTAAAGGCATAGTTTGTTAATGAATCATAGTCACACTTAATGAATCATAGTCAATCACAGAATAGCTTAATCATACGATTCGGGTTTCCCTTTAAACACGCTTCAAATTATTATGGCATTTGAAAGATCGAAACTCCGATCCTAATACCTTTACCATGGTTCTGGGCATAAATTATTTTGAAGACAAATAACAGCAAAAAGATCCGATTCTTGCACGTATAGCCGCTATTAAAGTCTTAATTACAGCACTAACCGACAGAGGGCTTAATCTCCTCTTGCACTTTTCTATTGATAGTTAAATTTAAAAGTGGCAATTCAGTGAGACCCCAGAAATCCACTTTCTGCTCTCAAAGCTGGCAGATATGCGTTACCGGCATTGATCTGAAGTCAGGCTCGCTGGCCTAGCCGTTCGGAGTTTTCTATGGTTTTCTACAAAAATTGCGTAAATACGAGCTAGGTCTCTTCAGGAAGGTCTCCATGTCAGATATTACCCCAGGCGTAGAACTCTAACGTTGTCAATTACCTTAATCCTAACACCAACAGACCAACACCTAGAAATCGCGGATTAATTACCATGTAAAAGTGTCGCCGCAAGAAAGAATTCCGCCAAGTAAGCAAATGTTTCGTTTCAATCCGTTCATCTTATTTTCTTTTGCGTTATGAAAGTCTCTTGTAGTGAAACACACATTACAGGGGAAAATTCAGAATTAATTCCAAATTGTAATTTTTGAATGGGATTTTCTCTTTAGATTACCATACAGTATTTATTTAAAATCTATATAATATTTCTCTAACGTGGACTTATTACAATTACATTTTGTCGAACTCATACGATAGTGATGTAATTAATAAAAAACGCAAGGATAAAAAAAAAATAATTATAAATGGACAATATTTAAGCACGCGGTTTCAGCTTAACGATCTAATAAAAAAAATGATATTTGTCTTATGAGACCATTTCATGGAAAAATTTATTTTTAAAAGTTAATTCTTCGGAATCTTTGCAAGTGTCATTATATACCTAGTAGCCCTTTCAAATATATACAGAATATGAATTATTATCATAAATTGACTAAAATACGCATTCATAAAATGTGTAATCGAAATAGATATTGTTTTTTTTTTTTTTTTTTTTTTTTTTTTTTTTTAAAAATCATGCCAAAACAAATAAAATTTTGCCACGACAAAAATTTAAAAGGAGTCATGGGGGTTCTATACTGAAACTGTACTGCCTGCGGGAGTATGAAAATTGGGTCGTCAACCATTAATTTTATTTTGAAACCTTTCTTTGAATGATTTTGGTTTAAATATTGCACAATATTAATTTGGTTCTGACAATAATTTGGCTTCTGGTAAACCAAAATTTTAATTAAGTCGTGAAATTGGTATAATATTTATGAGTTTCAAATTTTTAAAGTAAATAAGAAAAGAAATAAAGCGCGAAAATTTCGCACGGGTTTGCTAGTAATAAAATAATAATTTTGAATCTTAATTCTAACATTTCATGCATGTATATATTAAGCATTTGGATAAAATATTAACATTTTATCTGCTTATGTACTCAATTATTAGTTTCATATAAGATGCAGTCTGTCATTATATCAAAAATAATATGCATAGATACTGTTATATTATTTTAATAACAGTGAAAATTAAATTCAGTCTTTAAATACATTTCAAAAACCTCTCTAAATAATATTATATCTACATAAATAATCAATTGTTTATTTAGGAATAAAAAAATAATTTTATACATTAATATGAAAATATAGTAGCTATGTAGTCTGTATAGATTTTTTTTTTTTTTTAATCACATTAATTTAAATATACTTCAAATTTTTGTGAAAAAACATTTGATTTTTTCTTCGCTCTCGAAATGATAAATGATTTAAAAGTATGACTAGACATAAATTTTGAATATAAACTATCTGTTTAAGATAAATTATCATTATAAACCTCTCCAATAAATCTGTAGAAATTTTATTAAAGGAGAATATGACAGTTATAATCATAGAAAACTGATATCAAAGAGAAATGAAATTGGATTTCATAATATTATACAAATGAATCTATAAATTCTGTTCTTCAAAACCAAAACCCTAACTGAATTAAAGATATTATTTATTCATATTTATATATAAAACACTAGAGAAGCTTATATGAATTGAATGATTTTTCTTTATTTATTCGAAATGTGCTAAGGTTTGAAAGATTAAAGCTAATTTATGTCAAGAAGAATTATAACTGTATGTGACTTTATTCCTTTTTTGAAACATAATCTTTCTTTCTGTAGCATTTTTAAACAGTTAGATTTTATCGTAAATAAGAAATTGAAGTTAATCTTATTCAATCTTACAAACTTTAAACTACTCTAAAAAGAAAAATACGTTCTATTTTGGAATATAATTTTATTTTATTATTCATAAATAGTAAAAGAAACTTATTCATTTATTCTCATTTAAATTAGCTTACAGGTCTACATATGAGAATTTCAATACGTTATTTGTTTTGTGCAAAATAAATAAACCTACATTTATTTTAAAGGTTTAAAAGCATGGTTTCTGTAAAAAAAAAAAAAAAAAAAAAAACATAGAATCAATACGTATTTTAATGGATTACAGAAAACAGTTCGGTTACATCATGTTCCATGTGTTTCCAATATAATTTATTTAACATTAAAAAAAAAAAAAAAAAAAAAATCAACATACATTATTACGATGACCATAAATACGTTTCGGTTTGCAAAAATTATATGAGTATGATGGAAAAAAAAATACAAGACAAAAATTACAAAAAATCTTACGATATAATATGTTATAAACTATCTCTAAAAAAGAATTAAACACGTGTCATTTGTCATTTATATTAAAAACACTTTAAAAATACGTAAAATTAAATTTTATTTAAAATATTTTTTTAAATATTATCCGAAGCTTTTCGCTCTGAAATACCAAAGCTTCATCAGAGATTTTTATTACTCGTTTCCAATGAGCAGTTTTTAAATATTTTTCCTTTTACAGTCAACAGTTAAGTTTCTTAATAACGTGAATAGCAGCAAAGTCAGTTTGAAGTCCGGTGAAGGTTGTATTAAGGTGCTAAGGAAAATAAGAGAAGCTGGAACTATTATAAATCACACGAGGCTATTGTAGGAGAAAAATCATAATGAACTAGCAGAAATAAACTATTAGCTATTTTATAATACTGTGCCAAATTATTGGCAAAATTGCAGCATCATTATAATTTATTGTATTTTTGCATTTATTCATATTAATAGCTTCGGAGATGTAAAGTTCTTGGATAGTAGGTGGTGCTGTTATAATTTTGGCGTTATCCCATATAGGGTTAGCGTTTGGGTCCTAAATGAAGTCGACCAGAGTAGAACTATTTCCTTCTTTGATATTACGTATATGTTCTTGTATTCTTTTGTTTAAAGTCCTCTTACAAGGAGAGGTCACGACATGGAAAATTCAAATCGGGACGAAATTGCGCAGGATTGTAGTGTACTATGAGGGTAATAACATATTAAAGCAGTAGGACCCACTATCCACAAAATTTCGAGAAAAAAGCATTTAAAGTTTCAGTAATCTTTAAATACTAGTTATTTCGCAAGCGAGCAAGCGCCCCAGTGGTGTGATCGTAAAGCGCAAGTCTGCTAGCCAGACAACTTGGGTTCGAGGCTACCTCGAGACTACTTTTTTTTCCTTTAACTTTTTATTTAATCTAAACTTTTTATTTATTTTTACTTTATTTTACAATTCAATTCAAAATCTGAAAATTTTAATAAATTATTTAATTTTCTTGAGTATAAAATAACTTTTTCTATTTTTAATATTTATAACTTAAAAATACAATAAATTTTTATAACTTAAAAAATAAAGTTTAGTTTTACAAAACCCTAAATAAGAAATATAAAGAAAAACAGACAAATATTTAAATAATTAAAAAATAAGCAAGCTGTAAACAAAGTAAAATAGTTATCAGGTGTTACTTAAATCTTGGTTTGAGCTTCCTGATTTTGTTTGAATGTGTATAAATTACGTAAACGCTTCTAGCTTGTTAATAATAAAGGACAGGTGGAATTTTATTTTGTGCAAGGAAGGATAAAAAAAAAAGGAAGTCGTTATCGAAAAAGAAATTATGTTCATTAACATTTAAAAGCTACATTTAAAGATAACATTTCTTTACCTGTAATAATTTAACAGCATCGTAATCCTATACTATAATTTTTCAAGAAACTGTATTGATTGGAGAAGTAATTATTAAATTTGGATAGTAATTATATATGAAATTAAAATGATCATTTCTCTGTATTATTATTTTTTTTAATTTAAAAAACAAAATTTAGTATTGTTTCAAGCATACCTAATAAAATAAAATATTTCGATAAAATACCATAAAATAAAATATTTCGATAAATAATCAAAAACAGTTTCTTTAATTTTACCTTATTTTACAGTTAAAATAAAACTAAAATTTATTTTTTAAGTTATAGAAATTTATTTTATTTTTAAGTTATAAATATTAAAAATAGAAAAATTTATTTATTTTATATTAAAAAAAAATTAAATAATATTTTATTAAAATTTTCAAATTTTGAATTGAATTATAAAATAAAGTAAAAATAAATAAAAAGTTTAGATTGCATAAAAAGTTAAAGAAAAAAAAAAAAAAAAGTAGTCTCGAGGTAGCCTCGAACCCAAGCCTCGAACCAAATATATAGTAGGTTTGAGTATGGAAGTTTCAAATACGAGTTTTTATAATTCTATAAGTAGTAAATCTGCTAAAATAGGACTAAGAGGGGAAACCATCGGGGCGCCAAAAGTTTGTTTATATATCACTTTGTTAAACAAAAAGATATTATTATCATTAATGATGTCAATAGCTTCACAAATAAACTTGAGAAAAAGGTTAAGTGATGGTGTAGCAGTACATTTATTAAGGATAACGGATTTAACTAAATCTAAAGGAATATTCGGAAATAGGGAAACAACAAGATGATTCAAAACCCAACGTACAAACTTTTAGGGAAGGTAGAGCTCATCATAAGGATTGACAATTACATAGGAACTTATAGTCGCAAACTTCATTTTAACTCTGGATGTTTTGAGTTAGTTTTTATTAGTAAAACTGGCATATGGATGCCGCTTTTGTATATTACATTTTAAACTAAAAGTTATATTGTACGTAATATTAACATATCACCTCTTTTTATGTAAATAATATAGCTTCTAAAAACATATAGTTAAAAAATGCAATACATAAAAGCCGCGCCACGTTGTAGGTTTTACTATTAAAAAATTCATTTAAAACAATCAGTTCTTAAAGAGTTAAAATGACCTTTACACTTTGAGTTCAATATTTAATTCGTATGATCTGCCTACCTCCCTTAAAAGTTTGTACATTGAGTTTTGAATCACCCTGTATATATATATATATATATATAAATATATATATATATATTTGTATGAAACAAGAAACCATTTCAAAGCCAATCCATTTCTGTGTTTGAAAATCATGATGTGCTGCAAAACCGTTCAGATTCTAAGGCTGGTAAGTTTCAAAACCGGTCATCTCCATATCTGTGAGTTCGCAATTCTGCTCCATCCGACTAAAGTAGCACACTTGTTGATTAGGTTAGTGTTATTGCGTTTTCTCTCGCTTGTGACTGCTCTTTCTTGGTGTACACAAAGTTTATAATAATAAAATTCCGTGTTTTCTTCAACAATAGAGAAGATTGTAGAAGTATTTTCTAATCAATCAAAGAAGAGAAAAATTGAACCCTACGACTAGGAAAAGAAACAAAGACAAGGTTCACTGCTAATGAACAATCACTTTGTAATAACATTATGCTAACTGATAACATAATAGCATCTTAGTTAGAATGTTATGACTAATTAATCAAAGTAATTTAATAACATATCTATAATGATTCAGCAGGTTATAGCTATGTAGATATATAAATTTGTTTCGTACAATTCGAATGATTTTCCATTTTATTAAAGAATAGCTCGTGATTAATGAATTTGAGACCGTTTATGATACATTTTCATAATTTTATAGCATAATTTTGTGTTATCGATATCAGTTATTTTTTATCGGATTTTTTTTTTTTTTAATCAGTTATTTTTTTATCAGATGAGAGAAATAAGTTATTTATAAATAAAATTTAATTGAACAAAACATTTCGTGCATTTGCAACACTAAAAATCCAAGGTTCACATTAAATTTAGCTAAAATTAAATTTTGGTTTGTTGCAAAAACCTGTCAAATGCAAAATAAGTTGCACAAGAGGCAAAATCCAAAATAAAAATTTGAATAATCCCCTCCCATCCCGCGCCCCTGCACATTTCGAGTTTTCAATTATAGGGGAGAGTGGGGTTGAATGGGACAAAAGCTAGATATTTATGTCTTGCAAGCACCAGAAACTTGACATTTTTTCTGATATATGGAAGCACTGAGATCATTCATTAAGTGTAGTTTCAGAATTGGGCTATCCATAGAAGGGGGAAAAAAAAATTTTTTTTTTTTCAGCTAGAAAAGTATGTTTTTTGCTGATTCAATTAGGTAGTAGTTAAGACATTAACTATTTGCTTATAGTTAATATAACTCTTATATGGTGAAAAGGCACAATCTTTTATTATTGTATTTATGATATTCAAGAAGAATATTGACAATTGTTCATTAAACCTATTTCCTGTTTTATATGATCATGCGATGGTTGGGATGAATGGGACAGTTTAAATGTGGATGAATGGGATATTCCTCACTATATACTAATTTAAAATTTTACACAAGAATTATATTAAAACGTAAATTAGCCATATTGTTTATCAGGATTCTTAATTTTGTGGACTTAAAAAAATATGAAATTAATTGTTCTGATTTTTGTTTATAATAATTATAATAAGTTAGAATATTCAATGCAACTTAAATCAATAATTAAAACTAGTATGTTGTGGCCACCACAAGACTTTCTTCTATATTTTCTTATACAAATTCACGCAGTAACAATATTTAAAAAAAATATATATATGATTTTTTTCCAAAGTTTTTTTTCGTTAAAAGTAAAAAAAAATCGATAACTTTGCTTTAAATTATCACATATTTATAGTTCAACCATTCGTTTTAAAGGTATTGACGAGACCTTTCGAAAGATACCGATCTTGAAAATTTACCCCCCCTCCCCGGGGGGGGGGGGTACTTCCCCGTAGGGGGGGGAAACGATGCCCCAAATTTTTTTCCTAATTAACTACTACTATTATCAATAATTTATATTAATTTCACAATCACAGGTTAAGAATAACTCTCATTATGTACATTTATACGAAATTTTGTACTACTTTTGTCCATGTTAAAAATTTAGAAAAAATACGATCACAGCGCCACCTGTTGAGCGATTGATCCCCAAATCTAATCAGCCACAGTTTATGTCAGGGGCCAACTAAATACCAAAACTGGTTAAATTTCGTTAAAAAAAAAAAAAAAAATAAATAAAAAAAAAAAAAAAATAAATAAAAAAAAATTTCAGTTTTTTTTTTTTATTAAAAGTAAAAAAAAATTATAACTTTGTTTTAAATTATCACAGATTTATAGTTCAACCATTCGTTTTAAAGGTATTGACGAGACCTTTCAAAAGATACCCATCTTGAAAATTTACTCCCCTCGAGGGGTGACTTCCCCCCCAGGGGGGGTGGCGAGGCTCCTACGCATACAAAAAAATTTTCCCAGTTGACTATCTCTATTATAAATAATTCTTGTAAATTTCATAATGATTACTGAAATATAATTCTCTTTATGCACATTTATACAAAATTTTGTCTTATATCACCATGTTAAAAATTTAGAAAAAGCAGGATGGCAACGCAACCTGTAAGACAATTTTTACCAAAAGTTGATAGGCACTAATTTATGTGAAGGTGCAACTACACACCAATTTGTATGAAATTCTGTATAGTAGTTCCTGAGATACAGTTGCCACAAAATTTTGTCACACACACACACACACAGACAGACAGACAGACAGACATTTTCTAAAAATGGTCAAATCGTGTTCTACAGCTCTCAAAACGCGTAAATCCATCAAAAACCCGAGGTCGAAAATTTTTACGAATCCAATACTTTCTCTATATTACATATAGAAGAAAGTAAAAAATAAGTAAACTAATAATAATTTGATTAAAGTCACAATTTCATTCAAGTTAATTAAATAAATCCTGGTGATTGTTAATGTAATACAGAATAGAATGCTGATTTTCCCGATCAGTCGAAAACTAAAATTTATCTGGATAATTTGTACTCTATTATAATGATTTATCTCTTTCTAGTGTCTTATTACTTTCTTCTATATGTAATATAGAGAAAGTATTGGATTCGTAAAAATTTTCGACCTCGGGTTTTTGATGGATTTACACGTTTTGAGAGCTGTAGAACACGATTTGACCCTTTTTAGAAAATGTCTGTCTGTCTGTCTGTCTGTCTGTCTGTGTGTGTGACAAAATTTTGTGGCAACTGTATCTCAGGAACTACTGCACAGAATTTCATACAAATTAGTATGTGGTTGCACCTTGACATAAATTAGTGCCTATCAACTTTTGGTAAAAATTGTCTTACAGGTTGCGTTGCCATCCCGCTTTTTCTAAATTTTTAACATGGTGATATAGGACAAAATTTTGTATAAATGTGCATAAAGTGAATTATTTTTTAGTAATCATTATGAAATTTACAAGAATTATTTATAATAGAGGTAGTCAACTGGGTAAAAAATTTTGTATGCGTAGGAGCCTCGTGAACCTCCCTGGGGGGGAAGTCCCCCCTCGAGGGGAGTAAATTTTCAAGATGGGTATCTTTCGAAAGGTCTCGTCAATACCTTTAAAACGAATGGTTGAACTATAAATCTGTGATAATTTAAAACAAAGTTATCGATTTTTTTTAATTTTAACAAAAAGTAACTTAGAAAAAAATCGTTTTTTTTTTTTTTTTTTTTTTTTTTTTTTTTTTAAACGAAATTTAACCAGACTTGGTATTTAGTTGGCCCCTGACATAAACTGGGGCTGATTAGATTTGGGGATCAATCACTCGACAGGTGGTGCTGTGATCGTATTTTTTCCAATTTTTAACATGGCAGTATAGGACAAAATTTCGTATAAATGTACATAATGGGAGTTATTCTTAACCTGTGATTGTGAAATTAATATGAATTATTGATAATAGTAGTAGTTAATTAGGAAAAAAATCTCGGTCATCGCTTCCCCCCCCAGGGGAAAGTACCCCCCCGGGGGGGGGTATATTTTCAAGATGGGTATCTTTCGAAAGGTCTCGTCAATATCTTTAAAACGAATGGTTGAACTATAAATATGTGATAATTTACAAAAAAGTTATCGATTTTTTTTTTTTTTTTTAACGAAAAAAAACTTTGAAAAAAAATCGTATTTTTTTTTTTTTTTTTAATATTGTTACTGCGTGAATTTGTATAGGAAACTAGTAGGCAACGCCCGCTTCGCTGGTCCCTATTTTTAAATGAATCACTCTAATTACTGAATTCTCAAAATTGCATTCATTTTTATCACGTGAAAAGAAAAGAGAAACGAAATCTGATTAGGAAAAATGTCGCACCGGGTTCTCACTGCCTTCGGAAAAAATTCCCAAAATGCTCTAACTCTTATTTCTATTATTTCCCCCTTCGCCCCCCCTCCCGTCTATCCTAATAATTTTACAAATTCGAAAATATCCGCAATCGATTTGTAGGTATCAAAAACCACTATGCACCAGTTTTGAACTATCTATCTCTATTTTTATTTTTTGGCCCCTCCGTCCCCCCCCTTCCCGACCCTCCCAATAATTAAAAAAATTCGAAAATATCCGCAATCGATTTGTAGGTATCGAAAACATCTATGTACCAATTTTGAATGATCTAACTCTATATTGCTTTTTTTGCCCCTCCGCCCCCCCACCTTCCCGGCCCTCCTAATAACTTTACACTTTCGAAAATATCCCCAATCGACTTGCAGGCCTCTAAAACCTATCTGTACCAATTTTGAACGGCCTAACTGTATTTCTATTTGTTTTTGGCCATAGCCCCCCCTTACCGCTTAACCCCCTTTACCGCCCCACCTAATAATTTTACAACTTCGAAAATATCCGCAATCGATTTGTACGTATCGAAAACCTCTATATACCAATTTTGAACGATCTAACTCTATTTTTATTTTTTTGCCCACCCTCCCCCCCCCATCTTCCCGGCGCTCCTAATAACTTTACACTTTCGAAAATATCTCCATTGGACTTGCAGGCATCGAAAACCTATCCCTACCAATTTTGAACGGCCTAACTGTATTTCTATTTGTTTTTGCCCATAGCCCCCCCTTACCGCTCCACCCCCTTTACCGCCCCACCTAATAATTTTACAACTTCGAAAATATCCGCAATCGATTTGTACGTATCGAAAACATCTATATACCAGTTTTGAACGATCTAACTCTATTTTTATTTTTTTGCCCCCCCCTCTCCCCCCCACCTTCCCGGCCCTCCTAATAACTTTACCCAATCGAAAATATCCTCATTTGACTTGCAGGCCTCTAAAAACCTATCTGTATCAATTTTGAACGCCCTAACTGTATTTCTATTTGTTTTTGTCCCATAGCCCCCCCCCTGCTGCCCCACCTGGGGGCTGAATTTCTAAAATTCCAGAAATTGGTTTTTAGATATTTGCATTAGCTATATTTTAGAGCAAAAATTTCACGTATATCTATTTTTTTGTTTGAGATATGTAGGATTATGCGAAATCACGTTTTACGCATGTGAAATCACGTTTTGCCCCCCCGCCCCCCTTGCGGACCGAATTTGGAAAATTCCAGAAATTGGTTTTTAGACATTTGTATTAGCTATATTTTAAAGCAAAAATTTTACGGATATCTGTTTTTTTGTTTGAGATATGAAGGATTTTGTGAAATCACGTTTTACGCATGTGAAATCACGTTTTGCCCCCCCCGCCCCCCTTGCGGATCGAATTTGGAAAATTCCAAAATTGGTTTTTAGACATTTGTATTAGCTATATTTTAAAGCAAAAATTTTACGGATATCTGTTTTTTTGTTTGAGATATGAAGGATTTTGTAAAATCACGTTTTGCCCCCCCTCCCCCCCTTGGGGGGCGAATTTTGTAAAATCGCTTCTTAGTGGATGCCTACGTCATAGAAAGAACATTGTCACGAAATTTCATGCTTCTAGGTCCAGGGGTTTGGTCTAGGAGATGATGAATCACCCCCCCCCCTCACTCAGGAAGTGTTCTTTTATATATATAGAATATAGAAGAAAGTCTTGTGGTGGCATACTAGTTTATTTTTAGATTAGATCTTATTAAATTAAATTACCAAAGCCTAGAGCAGTAGGAACAGTGCGAACGAAAGGACTTTTGCCTTTTGATGTGAATTTGAGTCCATACACCAGTTTAATGTTAATTTCAGTAAATTCATAGTGTGTAATACAATCACATAAACCAATTTAACTTTAAAAATTTATTTACTTTCAGTTTTGTTTTCTTTTCTTTGTTAATTCCAGTCCTGTCCTATTCATCCCCAATCATGTCCCATTCATCCCCATAGGTGGGGATGAATGAGGCAATGCACATGCATGTAAATATATATTATTATTATTATTATTAATTAAAAATGATAACTTTATATTAAAGTTAGTATGTTTATATGTAACTGATTACTGAAGTGTACTTATGAGCCATGTTATAAAATTCTGAATTACATATGGCCAATGTTATCAATAAAAACATGAAAAATATCCCATTCATCCCCACTCCCCCCTAATGTCCTAACGATTATAAAGCTAAACGTTTTTTGTTCCTATCTTATTTTAACTAAGTGTTGCAAAAAATCAACCTTTTCCCAAAATTTTATTATTTGGAGATAGTCGATTTTGCAACTAGACGGCACATACATATTATGATAACGATAAGAATGAGGACAAAAAATAAACAGATGAATAATTCGCCAAATTTTGCAACTAGACGGCACATACATATTATGATAACGATAAGAATGAGGACAAAAAATAAACAGATGAATAATTCGCCAAAACGATCTTCAAAAGCTAATACGGAATTAGTTAACTTGATAACATTTTTAAAATATTTTATCTTATTTGAAAAAAGAAGAATGTACGAGTACTAACTTTAAAATACGTCCGATAAGACTATAAAATATATAAAAACATAACAAAAAAGAGCTTTTCATTGATTGCAATCAGAAGGTTTCTTATCGAGTTAACAAAACGAACCAAAAAATGAGAAAATCTGAATTTATGGAAAAGACACAAGTAATTGAATAAATAAAAAATCCCTTTTCGGCAAGCTTAAAGGCAAAGGTAGATTATTTTACGTTAATGTTACAAATGTAAAGAAATTTTACATATGGATTAATACTTAGCCAATGGCTTTGTTCTCACACATTGAATTTTTTACGTCGCTATTCTGTTTTCAAGAAATTTAATTTTCAGCTAAAAAAGGATTTTATTCAATCTACTTAAAATTTTAGGCTAGATTTATTGGTCTGTAAATGCTTCAATTTTTACTTTCCGAACACTATAGTGAGGAAAGTATTGTAATCATGTCAAAAATCCGAATTGGGGATTTTGATGTTACAATACGTTTTGAGGTCCCCTGAGTCCGTTTCCACTATTTTTACGATGATATATGTATGTGTGTGTGTATGTGTGTATGTATGTCTGTGAGTGAACAAGCTAGCGTCTAAACGCTTTGTTCGAATAAGCTAAAAGTTGGTACGTATATTGTAAGTCACCATAGTACGAACACTATAGATTTTGGTGAATCTAGCACTTATAGTTTTTTTACAGGGACACCAGGAAAAATTCTTTATCATTATGGCCTATGGGGCCAAATTTTTAAAAGTGCGATAGCGTCTAAACGCTTTGTTAATCTGAGCAAAAAATTTTTACACATGTTATAGGCCACAGTTGCACGAACTGTTTAGATTTTGGTGAATTTAGCACTTACAGTTTTTTTTTTCAGGGGCACAAAGAAAAATTCTTTATCATTATGGCCTATGGGGCCAAATATTTTTTAAAATTCAAGCTCATAATCATTCAACAAATAGAAGTCTTAAAGATATACAATCCCAGCAAATGGTGAATCCCGGAGGGGGCTTGGGTTACACCCCCCTCCCTACCCAAGCTTAATCATTATTATAATTTTTATTTAAATTGCATATAACTGAAGTTCAATATCTTTCTTTTAAAGAAAAAAATAATAGAAACGTGAAAATGCACTTGTGACCTTACTATGGTCAAGAACTGGTAAGGCTGGCGTTATTATGGTCAAGTAAAATACAGTTATGAATTATGAATTATGAATTATAAGTGGGTGGTTTACAAGAAACCAAGCACTGCGACCAGAGGTCTATTGTACTAACCCACAAAACCTAATCTTTAAAAAGACCTGTGGCAGAAAGAAAACCCAGCAGACATCTAACCGGAATATCCTGAAGCTCCCAAGGCTCAATTATATGCCGCCCCAAGTGCTCAAACCTATAGGCAGAGAAGACTCCACATTCACATAAAATATGTGTTGCAGTTTCCTCCTTGTACTTGCAACCCCTACAAAATGGATCACTAGCAATACCCATGACATAAAGATGTCTTTTTAAGCGACAGTGTCCCTTAAGGAGACCAATCACCTTGCTGATGCTATTTCTATTGAGCTTCATGAGCTCCTTAGCCCTTGCACTAGGATTACCACAGTTAAGCTCTTTAGCTTGCCTGCTCCCCTCAGTCTTGAGCCAAGTAGAGTACTGCCAGTTTCTCATGATGGAGAAAATAGTACCCCTCAACAAACTACCAGAAATACTCAGGACAGGTTCAGGACCAATAAAAGGTGTATCAGAACCCTTCCTAGCCAGCTCATCAGCTAACTCATTTCCCAGGATACCAGTATGACCTGGTACCCAATATAGGAAGATTTTATTGTTAGCAGCAAGAGCACAAAGAGTGAGATAACACTCCCAAACAAGAGAAGAAGTAATCACTGACTTCTGAAAAGCCAACAAGGCAGCCTGACTATCAGAATAAATGTCAATATATCGATTCTTATAGCCCCTATTCATGCAAGTCCTACAACACATAAGGATCGCAAAGACTTCAGCCTGAAAGACAGTAGCATACCTCCCCAAAGGATAGGAAAGTGAAGTACCATCCTCAGGACAGCAAACACCAGCACCAGTGCCATTATCCATCTTGGAGCCATCAGTGTACCACTTAATGTGATTCGTATTACCCCAAGGTGGAGTATTCATCCAAATGTCCCTAGAGGGCAAGTGGATAATATACGGCTTAGAAAAAGCATACCTAGGGAGAACCTTATCACACTGCATAATAAAATGCGGGTGATCCGAAATCTCCTTATTAAGATGCTTCGAGTTCAGATAATTGGAATAATTATTCCAATGCCCAAAACTTCTTAACCTCTTTACACACAAGATAGCTTCAGCCTCAATGCGCATATGCAGAGGGATAAAGCCCAAGAGTAACTCTAAAGCTCCAGTTGGTGTTGTCCTTAAACAACCAGTCATCGCGACACACACCATCCTTTGAATCTTATTAAGATTTTTCTTAGCAGTGTCAAGCCTAGTCCTAGACCACCAGGCAATAGAACCATAAGTGATCATTGGACAAATGATCATGGAGTAAATCCAGCGGATAACCATAGGACTAAGACCCCATGACCTACCAATAGCATTCCTACAGGCCCAAAACTCCCTTTTAGCCCTAGAAATACAATAATCAAGATGACTCCTCCAGTTGAGTTTCTCATCCAGATAGACACCAAGATACTTCACCTCACTTGAACAAGTGAGGTTATGACCAAAAAACTTGATATTTTTTAAGATAATGGTCCTCTTTCTATTAAAGGCAATCATATGTGTCTTTGCAGGGTTCACGAAAAGACCCCTGGAAGAACACCAAGACTCAACTTTCTTAAGGGCATTCTGCATGATACAGCAAACAGTATCCGGAAACTTCCCCTTGGTTACAATGCCAATATCATCAGCATAACCAATGCAATCCACCCCCGAGTGACCAATCTCATTCAGAAGTGAATCAACCACGAGACACCACAGCAGTGGAGAAAGAACACCACCCTGTGGACATCCAATATTGGCTTTGATCATTAGAGAATCACCAAGCAGTGTTGCAGAGGCAAACCTGTTGGTGAGAAGACTCTTGATCCAATTCACAGTGGTACTATTGATATTCCTATTAGAAAGCGCATCCATGATGGGGTCAACAGGAACCTTGTCAAAGGCACCCTCGATATCAAGAAAGACAGCAAGAGCCACCTCCTTAGAGACCAGACACTTCTCACCAATATGAGTTAAGTGATACAACGCAGTGTCAGTTGACCTGCCAGGCTGATAGGCAAACTGAAAATTGGAAAGTGGCCGAACACATAAGAACTCTTCCCTGATATACCTATCAACAAGCTTCTCAAGAGTCTTTAAGAGAAAAGAAGTGAGACAAATAGGTCTAAAAGACTTTGCCTCAAAATAATTATCTTTACCAGGCTTAGGGATAAAGATAACACTGGAATTTCTCCAAGCCATTGGTGTATAACCAAGTGCCAAACAGGATCTAAAAATCCTGCAAAGGATGGGCGTCAAAACCTCAGTGCTGGAAAGATACCATCAATTCCAGGAGTCTTAAAAGACTTGAAGGAGTTAATAGCCCAAATAATTTTTTCATATGTAACAACCTTCCTGGCAGCATTCCATTTCTCTCTTCCACAAGTACGAGTGTTGAGAGGAGTAGAAAAACTTGTCTCATGGCAAGTACTGGAGTTCGGAAAATGGACCCTAAACATATCTGCCAGGGTCTCCTGTCCAGACTCAGAGTAATCACCACTAGGCAACTTAACAGCATTAAGATTGCACATCCTGTCCTTAGACATCACCCTAACTAGCCTAGCTGTGGCTGAAATATCACTGATGCCAGAACAATAGCTATTCCAGGATGCCCTTTTGGCATTCCTGACAGCTTTATTATAAGAGGTAAGTGCAGCCTTATAGGTTTGCCACTCACCATTCTTCTTAGCTCTATTAAAGAGCTTTCTACAATTGCTACGCATACAACTAAGCTCTTTAGACCACCAAGGAACAATCCTTGGTAAGCTAGTGTGCATCACCTTACAATTTTGGTGGTAGGATTCTAAAATGATTTGTTGCAACTGGTCAACAGCCAATTCGAGATCCAGCACCGAAGACAACTTACCAAAGTGGCCAAAAGCAGCTTTCTTTAGGTCTTCACAGTAGGAACCCCACTTGGTATGACGTGGATTCCTACCCTTGGTCTCAAGTCTTATTGGACCTGTAACAGTAAAACAAATTAGCCTGTGATCAGAAAGAGTTTCTTCATCAGAGACTCTCCAATCCCTGACGTTGTCATAGCATATACTATTACAGAACGTAATATCAATGACCTCACTCCTGTTAGAAGTAACAAAAGTAGGTTCATTACCAGAATTTAGAGTATACAGATTAAAATGCAAAATATACTCTAAAAGGTCCTCACCCCGCTTGTTGCAATCACTACTACCCCACAATATGTGGTGAGCATTCGCATCACAGCCAATGATGAACTTGAATTTAAGATTCTGACAATTCTCAATGAGATTAATAATCTCTTTTGAGAGGGTATCCTTATCCTCATATGGAAGATAAGAGGACACAAAAGTAAAACTATCTTTGTTACCCTGGTGCTGGTATTTCACTCTAATAGCAACATTGTCACCATTAAGATGATTTACCAGGAGCAGAGCATGTAGCTTAGAGCTAACATAAATGCATGCTCTGGGCCTACAACAGGTTCTATCAAAGAAGATCCTCTTGCTGTCTATACCAAGACCAAGGATCTTACCATCTTTAGCCCATGGCTCCTGGATAAGTGCTATGTCCACAGCACCACTAGCCAGCTTTTGGCCAAGAAGGGCAGAAGCCGATTGGCTATGGTGCAGATTGATTTGCACTATCTTAATGCTACAATCCATAAATCAGGGAGGAAAAAGACACAACTAAGTGCCAGTTAAATCTCCCTCAGATGAAGGAGTAGCACTAGATTCCTTTGAGGAGTTACCTAGCAGCACCTCAACCTCAGTCAAAGACATAGGTGATGAGGGAGTAAGTGTGCCTTCAGAGTTAGATTCAATATCTAGCTCACTTAAAGTAAGCGAATCAATATTAGTTTGAATAACTGTTTCACTTACCTTGGAAGAGGATGCTTCACCAGTAGTGACACTATCCTCTTCATCCTCCTTACCTCTACCTACATCTTGCGCAACAGCAAGGGTATGTACATTGGGATCCTTCAAAATTTTGAAGGCTCCTCTGTCCAAACCAGTATAGGCTTTGTAGTCAGCAGCCCTGATTTCCCTAGCAGACTCGATACTAACCTCGATATCTAATGGACTGTGGTTCTACAAGCCTGTGCAGAACACGCCAGTCTTCAGACTTCAACTTTGGGTTGTACCTAGAGATCCGCTTCAGAAGATCTTTGGGCTCCTTATTGACTACATCCTTTGTTTTGAAGGCTACCTTCACAGGCTTCGGAAGTTCGCTCGCAAGAATGACTCGCAGGGACTCTTCCTTCAGGACATTCTTGTTTTGGTCGAATTCCTTCTTCAGCCACTCCACTGTCCAGGCGTCATCACACTGAAAGATGAGAGCACCATCGACAAGTGTAGGGCTGCTTAATTTTGGAAGGTGTTCACTCACAGGAAGTAAATCACCCTTTCTCAAAATTTCCTCTTGGATAGCAAAGGCCTCCGAAGAATTTAGCCTGTGGGAAGGAAAAGATTCTTTCACCACTGCCATCCTGGTTGACCTTGCTACCTGTGCAAATGACTGAAGCTTAGGCTTCTTCGTCATCTCACAGACCTTGGGAGAAGGAGTTGACACTTGTGACCGAAGCCTCTTGCGGTCACCAGCCGTATTTGGCGGTAAACCCTTCTGCAACCTCTTCCTTCTGTTGCGCTTTTGCGATTTTGTGAGTACTTTCTGCTTACCAGCGGGTCCACCAGGGTGCTGCTGGCCAGAGCCTGCTGCCCCCATAGTAGATCCAGAAGGTTTGCAGGTTTCCTCCTGAATATGACGAGTTCCCGAAGGAACATCGTCCTTATTTGACTGCATAGACAGTCCTTTAGAGAGAGATAAATCCATACAGGACCGCAGAACTGGGAGGAAAGAGAGGTCCACACCTGCATAGCCTCCCAATACAGGTGTAAGGCTAACTACAACGAGGTTTCGCCTGGTTCCTCGAGGGGACCGTTCACGACACCATAACCCCTGGTGCCATTCATCCATCAGCACGGTACCTAACACCTTGGATTGGGGTGCCTGTATGCATTTAGCTGGGTAAAGCGGAATGGCCTTCTCGCCATGGGTGACCCTACCAGGAGCAAAAAGCTCCCGACGTACATCGCCCATTCCACCCAGGCACACCCCCTCGCCACTTTGAGACAGCACACAGGACGTGAGGGGGAAAAAATACAGTTAAGTGGTAGCGGTTTTTAGATAGTTATTTCATTGTAATTTTTATTGAATTATTGAAAGTTTTGTATTGTGTTTTTGTGATTCTTATTGTCAGATGAGTAAAAATTGTAAAGTGAAACTGTTTTGATTCACATAAGCTGGAGCATTAACATTAACATTAGTTAACATTGGACCATTTGGCACAGCTGAATTTCAATGTTAATTGTTATGAATTCAGTAAATTGCATGATTTGGCGAGATTTTGGTGACAAAACTTGCGACTTAGCAATGAAATTTTTGACTTGCCGACAAAATTCGTTGTCTGACGACAAAATTTGGCGAGCTTGGCGATGGAGAAAGGCAGCTTTGGCGTCATTATATTTTCTTTCCACGCGAAAACCTCATATCTCTTCACAGACCAATATCTTGTTTCGACAAGATAAAAAGTCAAAGGAAGCTGTAACGTATTACTCTTAATCGTAAGTTTTAAATTCTTGACTAAACCGACATTCTAAACTATTCATCACAAACGACATTTGTATTAAGATTAACGTATTATTTTAATTTTATATTTTTAAATGATTAATTAAAGCGTTTAACAAGGTTTTTAATTAACATACTTTTATTAACTTGATATGATGCAACTATTAATGTATGTAACGGAGTTTTGCAATTCAATTTTCGGTAACTTCTTGTCGTCCGAAGAACCAGAAATTTTGCACACGACTTCATAATCAATGACAGCACTAGATACAAGTGTTTCCAAGCACTTTTCGCATCAGGGACAGGTTCCAGGGGCAAACAAAAATTCAATACTAATACAAAACTATTGTGTGTGACACAAGATTTGGATGCAATTTATCAAAATAAGGGAATTCGAGTAATGAAATACTTTAATTTAAATTTAAGTTTTTATGAAAGTAAACTTCAACGGAATATTCATTAAAATCTTCCCTAGTTTATTTGTCAAAGGGATAATACCCAAATGTCCCAAAATTTATTACTTTTTCTATCATGCCAGTTAAATTCGTTTAGCATCGATTTACACGATTTTTTTTTTTTTTTTTTTTTTTTTGTTAACGATGACATTTATCTTTTACATTATAGCATCTCTGTCATATAGCTAAGCCTAAATCTGCTTAGCCACGGTCTGTAAGATATGTTGATTTTATTTACATATTTATTTAACTTTTATTTAATTTGTTTAAAATCACAGATAAAATTTTATTTCATTTTTCTCAGTACATTGTTGTAATTATGACGTCATATATTCTGTTAAATTTAACAATTTTTTTTTTTTTTTTAATCAGATTATTATATTGTTAAAAAGCATTATTAAAATTTTATTATATTTTCAGTGATCATTTTTATTATCGTTTGCACGTGATATATGCATCAGATTATAAATTTTTGCAATGAAAGCTATAGAAAATGTCGGCCTCAATACAATTCACAAAAAATCACTTTTTAGCTTGTAACTTCTAAGCAATTGAAGCTATCGAAAAAGTTTAAGTATAAAAATTGTTCGTTAGGGTAAGGCGGTAATTCGTCTGATTTGAAATTTTTTCCTACTTTCAATATTAAAGAAATTATGGGCAAATGAATATTTCAGCCCCCCACCATTTCCACCCACTTTGAGCTGGATACCCCATCTACGAACTCGACCGAGATTTTTACTGTTCTGACAACATATCCTGAGCTGGTTAAATTTAAATAAAAATTACTCCAGTTATCGTGTTCACAACTTAACATGGGAAAAAGCGTTATACATATATATATATACCTATATATATATATATACTAGCAGACCCGGCCACGCGTTGCTGTGACTAATTTATACGTTGAATTATATTGTAGCACACTATTTAATACAGTTAAATTATTATTTACGAATAAAGACGAAAATGTTGTAGCCGATGTAAAAATCCGTGGGATTGAGATACAAATTTCTTAGGTGATAACATATAACAGTTAATTTTATAAATGAAGTAGGTAGCATAGATTATTCATTATTTTTAATAATTATATTTGATATTATAAAAATGTACGATATTATTTAATTCAGAGCTAATCGGTGTACAATATTTTTGGTTAACCTGTCTCTTGATAACACAAATAAATTCGATGGTTTTCCCACACGTGAGCATGCAACATATAATGCCCATGGGAGAAACATGGATTTTCTAAGTCTAAGCCGCAAACGGACATTGTTTGGCCTTGAGACTTATTTATGGTCATAATGAAAGCTAAACGAATTGGAAATTGAAGTCTTTTGAAGGGTATCGCAATTCTGACGGTACCATTGGAATACGTGGCAACAGGACCTCTTCTCCTTTAAACTTTCCAGTCAAAATGGTTGCTTCAAGAATATTTCCGGTGATCTTTTTGAAGACCAAACGTGTACCGTTGCATAATCGAGGAGGATTCAATTATGCAAAAGAATAATAGGTGAACCAATCTTCAACCGAAGATTATGTGGTGGCATTCCGGGCATATCCAGAGAATTTAAAAATTCAGTTGGAAAATTTACACTTTCGTTTTCATCAACAACAGTGTCGATTGATTTAACAGACATCAGATTACCTGGCAACAACTGTTGTATCTGGAAGTTAATTTCGTCAGCATCAGCATTTTTGGCTGCCAAAATAGCCCGGTTACTGAGCCAATTATGATCCAAGTGATTATTTTCTATATCCGGAAAGATACTTTCAATTAAGTCCTTTTTTGCCTGAACAACCGTGCAGAAATTGTCTGGCAATTTAATGCAATGCGTATTTAGTTGCAGGTCTGTTTTACCGTTTCCAATATCTAGCAATTGTTCGGAAAATATTTGTGCCGATGGATCATTTTGCAATAGTACGCACATGTTTACGGTCAATCGAAGTGTTTCGACAGTTTGCCATAAGAACGATTGTTTTAAACATGCGTTAATCTCATCGGCGAAAGTAGAGCGAGGAATGACCGGTAAGGTCTGTCGGAAATCTCCAGACAGTAGTAGGACAGCACCACCGAAAAGTTTATCGTTGCCGTTCAAATCTTGCATAGTTCTGTGCAATGCTTCGAGTGAATGTTTGTGAGCCATTGTGCACTCATCCCAGATCATGATTGAACTTTTTCGCAAAACCGCAGCTATTCCGCTATTTTTTTCAATGTTACATATTGCGTTTGGCTTATTTTGAATGTCTAACGGCAGCTTGAATGCTGAATGTGCCGTTCGCCCGCCATCTAGCAAAGTGGCAGCAATGCCTGATGATGCAACTGCCAATGCGATTTTCTGTTGCGACCGTATCTTGGCAAGGATCAACGATAATAAAAATGTCTTATCGGTTCCACTTGGTGTGTCCAAGAAAAAAAAGCCGCCTTGTTCTGCATCAACAGTCATCATAATCCGATTATAAATATTTTTTTGTTCAGCTGTCA
The DNA here is from genome assembly GCA_963930645.1 of Salticus scenicus. Taxonomy (NCBI): domain Eukaryota; kingdom Metazoa; phylum Arthropoda; class Arachnida; order Araneae; family Salticidae; genus Salticus; species Salticus scenicus. The sequence continues at coordinate 246,255,536 of OZ005652.1, forward strand.
GTAATGGCTCTATGTTCGCGATAATTGTAGCTAAATTACCATAGTCATGTTGTTTCTCTCGCTGTAAATCACTGTTAACTAAGTCGCTGGCTGGGCGATCAGGAGATGGCATACCATAATGATTAAGTGGTAAATTAGAAATTAAAATACATAAATCCTCGATCAACACTAACGCTTCATTATACATCTCTGGCGTGTAATCTATGTTTGAGCATTGGTCTGTTTGTCTAAATCGGTGCAATATGTCTTCAGTCATACAATTCTTGTATTTTTCCCACAAAGTCGATCCTTGTGACGGATAACCCGTCGTCAAAATAATTGCAAACAGATGACGAATGTTATTCGGCGCTGATGTCAACGCTGCATCAGCAAGTGTCAGGTCCCAATGGTTGTCGTCTTCCACCAGTTGCAACTCGCGACATGCATCTTGATATGTATTGAATACTCGACCATTAACTGTTCGCAAAAATTCGAAAGACGTTGGTCCGGAAACATTAACCATCAACAAACGTAAATAAAAGCATTCACGTTGTTTTGGATGTACTGTGTAAAGTCGTCCCAATGTCTTGGCTTTAAATATGCCTGTAATTGAAGGATGTGGTTTTCCTTGTTTCCGTGGCTCCCATTTTTTACTTGATTGGTTTCATGTAAAATAGCGTGGAACATCAGTGTATAATAATGTTTTTGCGAACTGGCCGAAAACATCAGGTTTTTGACACAATGTAAAAAATTCAGTTGTTTTTGGAGGCTCAAGTGCTCTTTGGAGAACATTTTCTTCAGTGAAGTATACACGTTGACCGTTTTCAAGATGTATTGCTAGATGCTGGACAGAAGGGTCTCTTTCGTGTATGGGAAAACTAAGAATATGCCAGATAGCTTCATTGTTGCTGATGTATCTACCCATTTGATATCGTGTTATTTCGTCATTTTTATTTTTGTTTTGCAGTTCAAATACGGCCAAATCACTGCCTTTATTAATATAATTACAAATGTACTTAATTGAATTTACGGAACTGCAAAGCTCGACATTAATATGAGCCTTATACGTTTTTGAAAGCAATGGTGAGTATGGTACCACCCACTGGTTATCAATTTCAATTTGATTTTTAGAATTTGGCAGTCGCATTGTGAATGGTTGGCCACCATTCTCAAAATTTCTGCGGCGATACAATGGATAACCGTCAATATCCGTGATAGTATCATTCGTATACTGCTTTGGGAAACGCTTCTTACATTTTCCATTTTCCATGCATGGCGATGTCCTGTTAAAAGCACCGCACGGTCCGTGGATCATGTGACTGGTTACATCATCAAACAATTCTTGGTCAATTGATGGGTCCGGAATTTCGGCTGAAATTATTTGATCAATTTCTTTTGGACGGATGGATTTCTTCTGGAAAATGTGTGCATGAGGCAAACCTCGCTTTTGCCACTCAATCGAATAAAGCCAACAACGTGTGTTATCGAAAACCGAATGTTTAACAATGAAGTTAATCAAGGATTTCAATTTTTGTTTGAACACACGTGCAGTTATATCATGACGATGTATTGATTGTTGTCCTGGTAATAGTAAAGTTTGTATTTCCTGCCAATTCGGATTACATGTAAATGTAATAAACAATTCTGGACGACCGTAATTACGTACGTAAGTCATCGCATCTTGTATGTATTCCTGCATGTTCCGTGGACTGCCGATGTAGCTTGAAGGTAAAATGAAAGCGTTACCGATGTCATTGGGGTTTAAATTTCCATCGATGTTTCCGACAATAGCATCTCGTAAGTGGATGTATTCTTCCGATCGTAATTTAGCCTGGTTGTATCGAATAAATCTTAAGCGTTCGCTTTCAATCTTAGTGTACATGTCCACAACGTATTGATGGTACAGTTGACGATATCGAAGGATATAGCTGTCCTGATTATGTTTAATCATCAATCGATGTGCGTAGTAGTTCATTGAACTAACTTTCTTATCTGTTTTATTACCTGAAAAAATAAAGAAATAAATAATAAAGAAATAAAAATAAGAAATTAAATTTAATATAATAAGAATTTAAATAGTTAATAAAATAGTTAATTGTCAAATTTACCAGTACTTGGATCACACTGTTTGATGTTAAGGTGATATTCATCCTGTCCTTGCCAAAATATCAAAGGATATTGGAGTGCGTCATATGAACGATGTAGATCCGAAATAGTATTTACAGTACTGTCCCGCCGTGTAATTTTAATAGTTCTATTGTCAACTGGATCACCAACCATAATAACAGCAACTTCATCAACGGTTGGAGCGTTGAATCTCCCAGTGTGTTCTCCCGATGGTACTTTGTCGGCGTTGATGACGATTTGATAAGTGTCATGTTTCAATTGTGGTGACACTCTTTTAAACAACTGAATGAGTTTATTTCGATTTTCCAAAAAAAATTCCAATAATGTCACAATGGCTCTCTCCTCTGCTTGTTCAATGAAATTATACTGCCACCGAGTTGTCACGCGTTCTTCACAACTACCCATAAAATAAATTTGAGGAACTTCGGATCAGCATTAGGCATCGGCATCAACGATCCAATCTTATGGTACACTTGGCCTTGTATTTTAAATGCAGTTTCAAAATTACGCCCATCGGATGTGAGATGGCAAATTTTAGTTGCCCCAAATGATGTCATTTGGAAGCAAGAATTGAATTTGCGTATCTTGCTCAGAAATAATTTCGAATCATGTGAATCGCCAGCAAGAAGTGATAGTAAAGGTTCGGGCAGAGTAGGGAGAGGTGAGAGTACAACTTTTCCTGTTGCGCAACACATGCCAGGTGTTTCATTGCGAAACTTTAATGCCTGACAATACTGGCATACATTATCCATTGCACCGATAGCAATTTTTGAATGTGCAGAGTAATTACGATATTGCTGAAATTAATAAAATACGCGAGAATAAAAAAATAATATTTAAAAATGAACTATATTTAAGCACGCGGACTCAGCTCAATGAACTAATAAGAAAAACTGGCGACATTTGTACGATGACATTATTTTATGGAAAAATATATTTTTAAAAGTTGTTTCTTCAGAATCTTTGCAAATGTCATTTTAAACTTAGCAATATTTTAAAGATATATACAGGATATGAATTATTATCATAAATTGACCTAAAAATGTAATCATAAAAAAATATAATCAAAATAGGATATTTTTTTTTTTTTAACAAAAGATTATACCAAAATAAATAAAATTCCATCGCAATCTTGGCGATAAAAATTTAAAAGTGAAATTGAAATTTTAATTAGAGGGTGAAATATGCAAGCAAAGTGGTGACGTCACTGACCGTCTGTGGAGCCAAGAAAAAGAGTTCCTATGTTAATCGCCGATTGGATTTTTCTAAAAAAATTATTAAAAATCGAGGAAAATTATTTCCCGATTTTAATCCCCATATTTGGGTACAGATATGTATTAGTCATCATGTGCATGCGATAGATTAAGTTATTTTTGCTGTAAAATTGATAAAATTTGAATTTTAAATTTCAAAACTGTAGAAAAAAAAATGGAAAACTTCCATATTCGATTGAAAACATAAACATTTTATTTCAAAGGATGATATTTACGCAATAAATATCCAACTAATATACTAATTAAAAGGAAAATGATAAATATTCTATCATAATTTGTAGTCAAATTTGTTTTCAAATGTCTAAATAAAGTGTCTGATATAAGATACTCATATGTTGCAACGGAATAGATTTCATATCTGTCATCCTTGGCGGAAAAATAATATCAAGAAATTATCTGGCGAAAATATTTAATTCCTTTCAAAAATCATGCTTATTTTACAATTTATAATAAGAGAGTAATGAATAATATGAAACAATATTTCGTACAGTACATATTACGAAAATATACATCTGGCATGTGTATTTTCGAATTACGTTTTTGATCACCAAATACAAAAAACGCCAAGGATGACAGAGTTTCGAAATTTAAAATTAAAATTTTGTCAATTTGACAGCAAAATAACTCAATCTAACACATACATACGATAACTAATACATATCTATACCCAAATACGGGGATTAAAATCGGGGAATAATTTTTCTCGATTTTTAATAATTTTTTTACAAAAAATCTAATGGGCGATTAACACAGGAAATCTTTTTCTTGCAAAGTCAGAAAAATAAGTAAATTTGATAAGGTATATCGTATTTCCCCACAACTGGATTTGGCGATTTTTTTTTTTTTGGCGCCGTTTTGAACGATAATGATATTGTTCTGGATTCTTTGCAATATAATATGGCAACCTGCATGCTTTTATTTTAGATTTATGATTTAGCCATAATCGCCAAATCCAGTTGTGGGAAAATACTATAGTTGTTCCTTTGATAAATTTTTAATATATATCTCATGAAATATTGGGCATTTAAAGTAAATACAGGTATCATTTTAAATAGAAAAAGATTTTGGAAAAGATTAATATATTTTAAGGAAGTGATGAGAAGATTTTTCATCTAGCAGACCCGGCCACGCGTTACTGTGGCTAAGTTATACGTTGATAATTTGATAAGGTATATAGTATTTCCCTACAACTGGATTTGGCGATTTTTTTTGGCGCCGTTTTGGACGAAAACGATGCCGTTCTGGATTCTTTGCAATAAAATATGGCAACCTGCATGCTTTTATTTTAGATTTATGATTTAGCTTATGATTTTATCAGTTATGATTTTTAGATTTATTATTTAACCATAATCGCCAAATCCAGTTGTGAGGAAATACTATAGTTGTTCCTTCGATAAATATTTTAAAACTTTAAAATAGGATATCTCATGCAGAATTGGGCATTTTACTGTCCGAAGTCTGTCCGAAGATGATAAAATTTTTCATGTTAATCACGACGGAAAGCATGGAGGATTAAGATAAGAAAATTGCTAGATTTTAAGATCGTTTTTTTAGCAATAAATATGAGTCAAAATTTCATGTAAAATACATGTATAAATCACAAATTTAATAAGGAACGGTAAATTGATAAGTGATTAAAGAAAAATAAAAGAAAAATAAGAGAAATAATTATTTAAAGATTCGAAAATTGATCATATAGTTTAGCGTTACAAAACAAATAAACATACTTAAAATCTTCTGGACTTTTAAATAAGTTTTAAATTAAATTTTGGAATTTAATGTTAAATAAAACAGACATGTAATATTGAAATGGTTAAAAACATTATATGCATGGATCACGAAGTGATACAAATTACAATAATGCAATAAAAATTGAAAAAGCAAGGTTATGTCGTAAGTAAATTTTTAACACACGTGTCACGTGAAGTAAATTGTAGCATATACATAATGTATCTGATGTAAAATATTAACATGTTGCAGCGGAATAAATTTAACGTTCACGTTTGATTAAATGTATTTATTTTTATGTCGAAAAAAAATGCACTCTTTTTTTTTTTTTTTTTTTTTTTTTTTGGCAACAATTAAACTTATGGAACTCACAGATATTTTGGAGCAACTTTAATAAAGGTCTATAATTAACAAATAATTGCAATAAAACAATATTGTGACAATAAATTGAGATAAAAACTATCCTATCTCTCAAGTTGGACCAAACTGCACACAGTGTGCAAAATTTCATTAAAATCGGTTCCTTAGTTTAGGAGTTTACCCCGGACAAACATCGTGACACGTAATTTATATATATATACAGATATATATAAACTTTTGAACGGAGGGTGGTTTTGGGTTCTAGGGGTCATGATCGGTGAAGATATGAAGAAATTTTCCAGAAGTCGTGTCATGAGAACCATTGCAATAGGTAGATATCCTATAAGGAATCTACCTAATTATTAAAATGGCTAAGAATGCGGAGGCTATTCGTCGTAGCTACCACCTTCACATTGAGCTAAAACATGCAAGGTTTCATTTTTTGGCAAAAGCGACGTTACGCAAAATCGCAAAAGGTAACTCGACCCTGCCATTAAAATATTATTTTCAATGAAAAAAAAAAATAATAATAAGATGCGTTATAACCAATATTTGCAATTAGTATAAACAAAGGTTCTCCAGAAATTGATTCATAAAGTTCGGGTTGGAAGCCACATTAATCATAAGTAATATAAAAAATCCAAGCAAACATGAAGTTTAGTTGAACATTTCAATAAGACCTCGAAATTATTATTATTGTTTTAATTTACACTTCTCACTTTAGGTAGATTCCTTATAGGAGATCTACCTATTGCAATGGTTGTCATGACACGACTTCTGGAAAATTTCTTCATATCTTCCCCGATCATGACCCCTAGAACCCAAAACCGCCCTCCGTTCAAGTGTTTATATATATATATATATATATATATATATTGGTATATATATATATATCTGTATATATATATAAATTACGTGTCACGATGTTTGTCCGGGGTAAACTCCTAAACTAAGGAACCGATTTTAATGAAATTTTGCACACTGTGTGCAGTTTGGTCCAACTTGAGAGATAGGATAGTTTTTATCTCAATTTATTGTCACAATATTGTTTTATTGCAATTATTTGTTAATTATAGACCTTTATTAAAGTTGCTCCAAAATATCTGTGAGTTCCATTAATTTAATTGTTGCCAAAAAAAAAAAAAAAACACGAGTTCATTTTCTTTCGACATAAAAATAAATACATTTAATCAAACGTGAACTTTAAAAAATTATAAAAAGTTAAATTACGCATCTCACGAAAATTGACGTCATAATCAATTTAAAGATTTTATACACATTGATAAAGTGCTAATGTAGTTCTATCATAGATATTTGTATATATATAAAAATTACGTGTCACGATGTTTGTCCGCGATAAACTCCTAAACTAATGAACCGATTTTAATGAAATTTTGCACACTGTGTGCAGTTTGGTCCAACTTGAGAGATAGGATAGTTTTTATCTCAGTTTAATGTCACAATATTGTTTTATTGCAATTATTTGTTAATTATAGACCTTTGTTAAAAATGCTCCAAAATATCTGTGAGTTTCATAAGTTTAATTGTTGCCAAAAAGAAAAAACGCGAGTTCATTTTCTTTCGACATAAAAGTAAATACATTTAATCAAACGTGAACGTTAAAAAATTATAAAAAGTTAAATTATTCATCTCACGAAAATTGACGTCATAATCAATTTAAAGATTTTATACACATTGATAAAGTGCTAATGTAGTTCTATCATAGATATAGTAATATATATAGATCTCTCATCCCCATGTTATCGTACAAAGATTTTTGATGCCGAAAAAAAAATAAATAAAAGCTTTAGAAACAGCCATTAAGTGGTATTGAAAAAAAAAAAAAAAAAAAAAAAATACGTGTGGCACTCGAGGACTGCCGCGGTAAAGCTATTGCATAGAATTTTTTATCAACTTATGTAATTATAATTATTTATTTATTTTATTTATGCAGTATTTTATTTTCTTTGATATTAATTCAAGTTACACTTTTTGAGCGTGGTGACCGATAAGAAAACAAATTTTTTTCTTTCATTGAATAAATGAGAATATATCCGCAATGAGAATATATCAAAAATATCCGCAATCGATTTGTAGGTATCGAAAACCTCGATGTACCAAATTTGAATGATCTAACTCTATTTTTTGAGAAAAGGTATTTTAATAGGTTTTTAAAGGCCTGCAAGTCGAATGGGGATATTCAAGTTTTTTCTTTGATATAATTTCAAGTTACACTTTTTGAGCGTGGTGACCGATAAGAAAACAAATTTTAATAGAGAAAAGGTATTTAATAGGTTTTAAAGGCCTGCAAGTCGAATGGGGATATTCAAGTTTTTTCTTTGATATTAATTCAAGTTACACTTTTTGAGCCTGGTGACCGATAAGAAAACAAATTTTAATAGAGAAAAGGTATTTAATAGGTTTTAAAGGCCTGCAAGTCGAATGGGGATATTTATGTTTTTTCTTTGATATTAATTCAAGTTACACGTTTTGAGCGTGGTGACCGATAAGAAAACAAATTTTTTTCTTTTATTGAATAAATGAGAATAAATCCGCAATGAGAATATATCAAAAATATCCGCAATCGATTTGTAGGTATCGAAAACCTCGATGTACCAAATTTCAATGATCTAACTCTATTTTTTGAAAAAAGGTATTTTAATAGGTTTTAAAGGCCTGCAAGTCGAATGGGGATATTCAAGTTTTTTCTTTAATATAATTTCAAGTTACACTTTTTGAGCGTGGTGACCGATAAGAAAACAAATTTTAATAGAGAAAAGGTATTTAATTCAGGTTTTAAAAGCCTGCAAGTCGAATGGGGATATTCAAGTTTTTTCTTTGATATTAATGAATAAGATAACAATAAAATGAAAACAAATTTTAATAGAGAAAAGGTATTTTAATAGGTTTTAAAGGCCTGCAAGTCGAATGGGGATATTCAAGTTTTTTCTTTGATATTAATTCAAGTTACACTTTTTGAGCGTGGTGACCGATAAGAAAGCAAATTTTAATAGAGAAAAGGTATTTAATAGGTTTTAAAGGTCTGCAAGTCGAATGGGGATATCCAAGTTTTTTCTTTGATATTAATTCAAGTTACACTTTTTGAGCGTTGTGACCGATATAAAACAAATTTTAATAGAGAAAAGGTATTTAATAGGTTTTAAAGGCCTGCAAGTCGAATGGGGATATTCAAGGTTTTTCTTTGATATAAATGAATAAGATAACAATAATGATAAGATAACAATAATGATAAGAAAACAAATTTTGATAGAGAAAAGGTATTTTAATAGGTTTTAAAGGCCTGCAAGTCGAATGGGGATATTCAATTTTTTTCTTTGATATTAATTCAAGTTACACTTTTTGAGCGTGGTGACCGATAAGAAAACAAATTTTAATAGAGAAAAGTATTTAATAGGTTTTAAAGGCCTGCAAGTCGAATGGGGATATTAAAGTTTTTTCTTTGATATTAATTCAAGTTACACTTTTTGAGCGTGGTGACCGATATAAAACAAATTTTAATAGAGAAAAGGTATTTAATAGATTTTAAAGGCCTGCAAGTCGAATGGGGATATTCAAGGTTTTTCTTTGATATTAATGAATAAGATAACAATAATGATAAGAAAACAAATTTTAATAGAGAAAAGGTATTTTAATAGGGTTTTAAAGGCCTGCAAGTCGAATGGGGATATTCAATTTTTTTCTTTGATATTAATTCAAGTTACACTTTTTGAGCGTGGTGACCGATAAGAAAACAGATTTTAATAGAGAAAAGTATTTAATAGGTTTTAAAGGCCTGCAAGTCGAATGGGGATATTAAAGTTTTTTCTTTGATATTAATTCAAGTTACACTTTTTGAGCGTGGTGACCGATATAAAACAAATTTTAATAGAGAAAAGGTATTTAAAAGGTTTTAAAGGCCTGCAAGTCGAATGGGGATATTCAAGGTTTTTGTTTGATATTAATGAATATGATAACAATAATGATAAGATAACAATAATGATAAGAAAACAAATTTTAATAAAGAAAAGGTATTTTAATAGGTTTTAAAGGCCTGCAAGTCGAATGGGGATATTCAATTTTTTTTCTTTGATATTAATTCAAGTTACACTTTTTGAGCGTGGTGACCGATAAGAAAACAAATTTTAATAGAGAAAAGGTATTTAATAGGTTTTAAAGGCCTGCAAGTCGAATGGGGATATTCAAGTTTTTTCTTTGATATTAATGAATAAGATAACAATAATGATAAGATAACAATAATGATAAGAAAAGAAATTTTATTAGAGGAAAGGTATTTTAATAGGTTTTAAAGGCCTGCAAGTCGAATGGGGATATTCAAGTTTTTTCTTTGATATTAATTCAAGTTACACTTTTTGAGCGTGGTGACCGATAAGAAAACAAATTTTAATAGAGAAAAGGTATTTAATAGATTTTAAAGGTCTGCAAGTCGAATGGGGATATTCAAGTTTTTTCTTTGATATTAATTCAAGTTACACTTTTTGAGCGTGGTGACCGATATAAAACAAATTTTAATAGAGAAAAGGTATTTAATACGTTTTAAAGGCCTGCAAGTCGAATGGGGATATTCAAGGTTTTTCTTTGATATTAATGAATAAGATAACAATAATGATAAGAAAACAAATTTTAATAGAGAAAAGGTATTTTAATAGGGTTTTAAAGGCCTGCAAGTCGAATGGGGATATTCAATTTTTTTCTTTGATATTAATTCAAGTTACACTTTTTGAGCGTGGTGACCGATAAGAAAACAGATTTTAATAGAGAAAAGTATTTAATAGGTTTTAAAGGCCTGCAAGTCGAATGGGGATATTAAAGTTTTTTCTTTGATATTAATTCAAGTTACACTTTTTGAGCGTGGTGACCGATATAAAACAAATTTTAATAGAGAAAAGGTATTTAAAAGGTTTTAAAGGCCTGCAAGTCGAATGGGGATATTCAAGGTTTTTCTTTGATATTAATGAATATGATAACAATAATGATAAGATAACAATAATGATAAGAAAACAAATTTTAATAAAGAAAAGGTATTTTAATAGGTTTTAAAGGCCTGCAAGTCGAATGGGGATATTCAATTTTTTTTCTTTGATATTAATTCAAGTTACACTTTTTGAGCGTTGTGACCGATAAGAAAACAAATTTTAATAGAGAAAAGGTATTTAATAGGTTTTAAAGGCCTGCAAGTCGAATGGGGATATTCAAGTTTTTTCTTTGATATTAATGAATAAGATAACAATAATGATAAGAAAAGAAATTTTATTAGAGGAAAGGTATTTTAATAGGTTTTAAAGGCCTGCAAGTCGAATGGGGATATTCAAGTTTTTTCTTTGATATTAATTCAAGTTACACTTTTTGAGCGTGGTGACCGATAAGAAAACAAATTTTAATAGAGAAAAGGTATTTAATAGATTTTAAAGGTCTGCAAGTCGAATGGGGATATTCAAGTTTTTTCTTTGATATTAATTCAAGTTACACTTTTTGAGCGTGGTGATCGATATAAAACAAATTTTAATAGAGAAAAGGTATTTAATACGTTTTAAAGGCCTGCAAGTCGAATGGGGATATTCAAGGTTTTTCTTTGATATTAATGAATAAGATAACAATAATGATAAGATAACAATAATGATAAGAAAACAAATTTTAATAGAGAAAAGGTATTTTAATAGGTTTTAAAGGCCTGCAAGTCGAATGGGGATATTCAATTTTTTCTTTGATATTAATTCAAGTTACACTTTTTGAGCGTGGTGACCGATAAGAAAACAAATTTTTTTCTTTTATTGAATAAATGAGAATATATCCGCAATGAGAATATATCAAAAATATCCGCAATCGATTTGTAGGTATCGAAAACCTCGATGTACCAAATTTCAATGATCTAACTCTATTTTTTGAAAAAAGGTATTTTAATAGGTTTTAAAGGCCTGCAAGTCGAATGGGGATATTCAAGTTTTTTCTTTGATATAATTTCAAGTTACACTTTTTGAGCGTGGTGACCGATAAGAAAACAAATTTTAATAGAGAAAAGGTATTTAATTCAGGTTTTAAAGGCCTGCAAGTCGAATGGGGATATTCAAGTTTTTTTTGATATTAATGAATAAGATAACAATAAAATGAAAACAAATTTTAATAGAGAAAAGGTATTTTAATAGGTTTTAAAGGCCTGCAAGTCGAATGGGGATATTCAAGTTTTTTCTTTGATATTAATTCAAGTTACACTTTTTGAGCGTGGTGACCGATAAGAAAGCAAATTTTAATAGAGAAAAGGTATTTAATAGGTTTTAAAGGTCTGCAAGTCGAACGGGGATATCCAAGTTTTTTCTTTGATATTAATTCAAGTTACACTTTTTGAGCGTTGTGACTGATATAAAAGAAATTTTAATAGAGAAAAGGTATTTAACAGGTTTTAAAGGCCTGCAAGTCGAATGGGGATATTCAAGGTTTTTCTTTGATATAAATGAATAAGATAACAATAATGATAAGATAACAATAATGATAAGAAAACAAATTTTGATAGAGAAAAGGTATTTTAATAGGTTTTAAAGGCCTGCAAGTCGAATGGGGATATTCAATTTTTTTCTTTGATATTAATTCAAGTTACACTTTTTGAGCGTGGTGACCGATAAGAAAACAAATTTTAATAGAGAAAAGTATTTAATAGGTTTTAAAGGCCTGCAAGTCGAATGGGGATATTAAAGTTTTTTCTTTGATATTAATTCAAGTTACACTTTTTGAGCGTGGTGACCGATAAGAAAACAAATTTTAGTAGAGAAAAGGTATTTAATAGGTTTTAAAGGTCTGCAAGTCGAATGGGGATATTCAAGTTGTTTCTTTGATATTAATTCAAGTTACACTTTTTGAGCGTGGTGACCGATATAAAACAAATTTTAATACAGAAAAGGTATTTAATAGATTTTAAAGGCCTGCAAGTCGAATGGGGATATTCAAGGTTTTTCTTTGATATTAATGAATAAGATAACAATAATGATAAGAAAACAAATTTTAATAGAGAAAAGGTATTTTAATAGGGTTTTAAAGGACTGCAAGTCGAATGGGGATATTCAATTTTTTTCTTTGATATTAATTCAAGTTACACTTTTTGAGCGTGGTGACCGATAAGAAAACAGATTTTAATAGAGAAAAGTATTTAATAGGTTTTAAAGGCCTGCAAGTCGAATGGGGATATTAAAGTTTTTTCTTTGATATTAATTCAAGTTACACTTTTTGAGCGTGGTGACCGATATAAAACAAATTTTAATAGAGAAAAGGTATTTAAAAGGTTTTAAAGGCCTGCAAGTCGAATGGGGATATTCAAGGTTTTTCTTTGATATTAATGAATAAGATAACAATAATGATAAGATAACAATAATGATAAGAAAACAAATTTTAATAAAGAAAAGGTATTTTAATAGGTTTTAAAGGCCTGCAAGTCGAATGGGGATATTCAATTTTTTTCTTTGATATTAATTCAAGTTACACTTTTTGAGCGTGGTGACCGATAAGAAAACAAATTTTAATAGAGAAAAGGTATTTAATAGGTTTTAAAGGCCTGCAAGTCGAATGGGGATATTCAAGTTTTTTCTTTGATATTAATGAATAAGATAACAATAATGATAAGAAAAGAAATTTTATTAGAGGAAAGGTATTTTAATAGGTTTTAAAGGCCTGCAAGTCGAATGGGGATATTCAAGTTTTTTCTTTGATATTAATTCAAGTTACACTTTTTGAGCGTGGTGACCGATAAGAAAACAAATTTTAATAGAGAAAAGGTATTTAATAGATTTTAAAGGTCTGCAAGTCGAATGGGGATATTCAAGTTTTTTCTTTGATATTAATTCAAGTTACACTTTTTGAGCGTGGTGACCGATATAAAACAAATTTTAATAGAGAAAAGGTATTTAATACGTTTTAAAGGCCTGCAAGTCGAATGGGGATATTCAAGGTTTTTCTTTGATATTAATGAATAAGATAACAATAATGATAAGATAACAATAATGATAAGAAAACAAATTTTAATAGAGAAAAGGTATTTTAATAGGTTTTAAAGGCCTGCAAGTCGAATGGGGATATTCAATTTTTTTCTTTGATATTAATTCAAGTTACACTTTTTGAGCGTGGTGACCGATAAGAAAACAAATCTTAATAGAGAAAAGTATTTAATAGGTTTTAAAGGCCTGCAAGTCGAATGGGGATATTAAAGTTTTTTCTTTGATATTAATTCAAGTTACACTTTTTGAGCGTGGTGACCAATAAGAAAACAAATTTTAATAGGGAAAACGTATTTAATAGGTTTTAAAGGCCTGCAAGTCGAATGGGGATATTCAAGTTTTTTCTTTGATATTAATGAATAAGATAACAATAATAAGAAAACAAATTTTAATAGAGAAAAGGTATTTTAATAGGTTTTAAAGGCCTGCAAGTCGAATGGGGATATTCACGTTTTTTCTTTGATATTAATTCAAGTTACACTTTTTGAGCGTGGTGACCGATAAGAAAACAAATTTTAGTAGAGAAAAGGTATTTAATAGGTTTTAAAGGTCTGCAAGTCGAATGGGGATATTCAAGTTTTTTCTTTGATATTAATTCAAGTTACACTTTTTGAGCGTGGTGACCGATATAAAACAAATTTTAATAGAGAAAAGGTATTTAATAGGTTTTAAAGGCCTGCAAGTCGAATGGGGATATTCAAGGTTTTTCTTTTATATTAATGAATAAGATAACAATAATGATAAGAAAACAAATTTTTATAGAGAAAAGTTATTTAATAGGTTTTAAAGGCCTGCAAGTCGAATGGATATATTCAAGTTTTATCTGATCTACTTTATACACAAATTTTACGCGTACAGCTATTTACTGTTGTACATAGATGATAGATACCTATACACCTATATACTTTCTCACAAACAGCTGCTTATGTATTCATCCGATTTCGGAGCAGCTCGTCTCGATCTGTGCGAGCTTCGTACAGCCGAAGTCTACCGAACTGTGTTAGGTTTTTTTTTTTCGTTACGGAATTTTTCGATTCGGTCGCCGCTCTCAAAGCCCGCGATAAAAGCTATGCAATAGCTTAAAAAAAGAAAAAGAAAAAAGAAAGAAAGAAATATGAATTTGAAACTGTATCTGGAGTCTTCCATTCCCCTTTAGCAAATAAATTATTCATAAATTTTATTTGCTAAAACATTAGTATGTATTCCCGTGTGTAGTCACTCGGGGAAAGACGGCCATATTTTGGTAAAAACGTCGTCTTTTCCCAAATGAAAAGGAATAACTTTTTTCTCCCCAATGATCACTCTATTCTATATATGCTATACTATATGTATGAGTTCTATACGCAAGCGAAGTGTGACTCACTGACCGTCTGTGCAGCCAAGAAAAAGATTTCCTATGTTAATTGCCCACTGGATTTTTTGTAAGAAATTATTAAAAATCGAGGAAATTTATTTCCCGATTTTAATCCTTATATTTGGGTATAGATATGTATTAGTTATCGCGGGTGTTAGATTGAATTATTTTGCTGTCAAATTGACAAAATTTTAATTTTAAATTTCAAAACTCTGTCGCCCTTGGCTTTTATAATTATTATTATTATTATTTGGCGATCAAAAGCGTAACACGAAAATATACATGCCAGATGTATGCATTGTACGAAATGTAATATGTATTATTCATTGTACGTATGTATGACATGTAATATGTATTGTACGAAATATTGTTTCATATTATTCATTACTCTTTTAATATAAGTTGTTAAAATAACCATGATTTTTGAAAGGAATTAAATATTTTCGCCAGATAATTTGGCGATATTCTTTTTTTTTTTCGCCAAGGATGACAGAAATGAAATCTATTACGGTGCAAAATATTAGTATCTTACATCAGATATTTTATTTAGACATTTGAAAACAAATTTGACTTCAAACTATGATAGAATATTTATCATTTTCCTTTTAATTAGTATATTATTAGTATATTAAAATTTAAAAGCATGGTATATAAAATGTTTTTTTTTTTTTTTTTTTAATCTTATAATTATTTTTATCTTAATCCTCAATGTTTCCCATCTTTATTAACTTGAATTTACTATTAAACTTTTAGCATACTCAAAAACTTCTCATCACTTCGTTAAAATACACTAAACTTTTCCAAAATCTTTTTCTATTTAAAATGATACATATATTTACTTTAAATGTCCAATATTTCATAAGATTTCCAATTTTAAAGTTTTAAAATATTTATCAAATTCACTTATTTTTCTGGTTTAGCCTTATTGTTTTCCTTTTTATAACTACAGCTGTTGCCCTCTTTAAAATATTTAAAATGATGAGGTCATTTTATAGTAAAATTATCCATTATAGCATATATTATATTTCACTCCTCCATAAAAATTGATTTTAAAATCGTCTGTTTCTTTTATACTTTTATTTTAATAGAATTTTAATAGAATTTAATTTATATATTAGTCATTTTAGCAATTTTGCCCAAAGTAGCATTAGAAATAATATATTTCACTTCTCCATTAAAATTTATAGGACCCTACAATAAAATTAATTTGTGCTTAATATCAACACTACGAAAATTTTTATCAATCGCTTCCAAATTTTGACCCAAGTTTCAAATCTCAACCCTGTGGGTTTTTACATCGGCTACAACGTTTTCGTCTTTGTTCGTAAATAATAATTTGACTGTACTAAATAGTTTACAGCCGTATAATTCAACGTATAACTTAGTCACAGCAACGCGTGGCCGGGTCTGCTAGTAGGTATATATATATATATGTATAACGCTTTTTCCCATGTTAAGTTGTGAACACGTTAACTGGAGTAATTTTTATTTAAATTTAACCAGCTCGGGATATGTTGTCAGGACAGTAAAAATCTCGTATATGGGGTATCCTGCTCAAAGGGGGTGGAAATGGTGGGGGGTGGAAATTTTCATTTGCCCATAATTTCATTAATATTGAAAATAGGAAAATACTTCAACTCAGGCTAATTACCGCCTTACCCTAAAGAACAAATTTTGTATTTAAACTTTTTCGATAACTTCAATTGCTTAAAAGTTACAAGTTAAAAAGTGATTTTATTTGTGATGAAGCCGACATTTTCTTAAAATTTTAATCATGTCTTTAAACAATATAATAATCTGATTGAAAAAAAAAAATGTTTAATTTAACAGAAAAAATGACGTCACAATTAACAGAATGTAATGAGAAAAATGAAATTAAATTTTATCCATGAATTTAAACAAATAAAATAAAAGTTAATAAAAAAATAAGTAAATAAACCATTTTAAACTCAACATATCTTAGGGCTAAGCAGATTTAGACTTAGCTTTATGACATTGATACTATAATGTAAAAGATAAATGTCATCGTTAAAAAAAAAAAAAATCTTGTAAATCGATGCTAAATGAATTAAACTGGCATGGTAGAAAAGGTAATAAATTTGGGGACATTTAGGTATCCCTTTAACAAATGAACTAGGGACGATTTTAATGAATTTTCCGTTGAAGTTTATTTTCATGATAATTTAAATTTAAATTAAAATATTTCATTACTTGAATTCCCTTATTTTGATAAATAAAATTATACCATTTAAAAAAAAATAAAGAACCCTCTTTTATTGTAAAATGAACGAATAAATGTTTTAGAAATCTATTCTATTACATACTTTTAAATCTTTATTAAAAAAAAATTAATTGTTGCCACTCGACATTATACAAATACATCCAAATCCTGTGTCACATACGATAGTTTTGTATAAGTATAGATTTTTTGTTTGCCCTTGGAACCTGCCCCTGATGGGAAAAGTGCCTGGAAACATTTGTATCTAGTATTGTCATTGATTATGATGTCGTGTGCGAAATTTCAGGTCCTTTAGACGACAAGAAGTTGCCGAAAATTGAATTGCAAAATTCCGTTACATACATTAATAATTGCATCATATCAAGTTAATAAAAGTATGTTAATTAAAAACCTTGTTAAACGCTTTAATTAATCATTTAAAAATATAAAATTAAAATACTACGTCAATCTTAATACAAATGTCGTTTGTGATGAATAGTTTAGAATGTCAGTTTAGGCAAGAATTTAAAATTTACGACTGAGAGTAATACGTTACAGCTTCCTTTGACTTTTTATCTTGTCGAAACAAGATATTGGTCTGTGAAGAGATATGAGGTTTTCGCGTGGAAAGAAAATATAATGACGCCAAAGCTGCCTTTCTCCATCTCCAAACTCGCCAAATTTTGTCGCCAAGTCAAAAATTTCGTCGTCAACTATCAACTTTTGCCTCCAAATCACAAATTTCATTGCTAAGTCGCAAGTTTTGTCACCAAAATCTCGTGAAATCATACAATTTACTAAATTCATAACAATTAACATTGAAATTCAGAGGTGCCAAATGGTCAAATGTTAACTAATGTTAATGTTAATATTACAGCCTTTGTGAACCAAAACAGTTTCACTTTACAATTTTTACTCATCTGACAATAAGAATCACAAAAACACAATACAAAACTTTCAATAATTCAATAAAAATTACAATGAAATAACTATCCAAAACCCGCTACCACTTATCTGTATTTGAGTTGACCATAACAACGCCAGGCTTACCAGAACCAGTAAGATCACAAGTGCATTTTCACGTTTCTATTACTATTTCTTTTAAAAGAAAGATATTGAACAACAGTTATATGGATTTTAAATAAAAAATATAATTTTGATTAAGCTTGGGTGGGGAGGGGGGTGTAGCCCAATAGCCCCTCCGGGATTCACCATTGCTGTGATTGTATATCTTTAAGGCTTTTATTTGTTGAATAATTATGAGCTTTAAATTTAAAAAATTGAAATATTTACAACCCAATAAATTTAGCCTAAAATTTTAAGTAGAATGAATAAAAGCCTTTTGTAGTTGAAAATTAAATTTCTTGAAAACAGAATAGCGACGTAATTAATGCAATGTGTTTGAACAAAGCCATTGGCTAGGTATTAATGCATATGTAAAATTTCTTTACAATTGTAACATTAACGTTAAGGAATCTACCTTTGCCTTTAAGCTTGCCGAAAAGGGATTTTTTTTTTTAGGACTGAGGGCCTATTAGTCTCAGACAGCGATTTTTGCGTTGTCGTTTTCGATAGTTGGACATTTGTTGAAATCATTTTTCGATAGTTGGACATTTGTCGAAATCTAAAATTTATCAAAAATATAATTGAATAATTTGAAAGCGATGTTATAATTGGGAAGAAAAAAAAACTAATAGTCCTCCGTCCTAAACTAAATTCTGCTTTTGCCAGAATTTCATCAAAATCTTTTCAAAATGACATTGACATGAGTCCCCCCAAGGCACAACTATGACATGAGTCCCCCCCAAGGCACAGCTTTGACATGAGTCCCCCATAAGGCACAACTTTGACATGAGCCCCCCCCCAGGGCCAACTTTGACATGAGTCCCCCCAAGGCACAACTTTGACATGAGACCCCCCCAAGGCACAACTTTGACATGAGTCCCCCCCCAAGGCACAACTTTGACATGAGTCCCCCCACTATAAAACACCTGATATCTTAATTGATTACAACCATTTCCTTTTTCATCACAGACAGTCGTCTGCCTGTTGCCAACTAAATTTCGTACTTTAGTCAATTAAAAAAAATATAATTGATGTACTGATAAGCCGCTTGCACTCTTAGATTCGGAAAAAATTCCATTTTCATTTGGTATCAAATTCGTAACTACCGGACTAATATTTCTAATTTATTTTCCACTTTTTCTGCTTTTAACTCCGTTAAAATATCTATTTTTATGCAATGGCGGTGAATTCTCAGTCATTGAGACCGCTTTTTGATTAGACATAGGTCTACAGTTTAATTAATATCTCTGCAACTAATTAAAATTTTTAAATTCTGATTACACTATCCCCTCGGGAAGGCTTCTAGGCACCCGTATGTCAAATTTTATACTTCTGCGTTCAGTAGGGGCTGAACGTATAGATGCTCAGACAGACAGACAGACATCTTCTTTTATTATTTTAGATAATACATGTACTACATGTACTAAACATATAAAGCAAATTATAATTATAGACAGATCCATAGATTTCTGCTTTAAATTATAATACAAATAAAATATTTACCAAATACTTTTAAATTTTTACAAAAGAATAAAACATTATGGTAATCTGTTCCATTTTTGCAGAAAGAAAAAAAATATTTTTCGAAACACATTTTACTTTCCTATTCAATAATTTATTTCGAGAGCCCAATGCTTGTGACGGAAAATATTTCATGTCATGTTTTAAATTTAATTCATTCAATTGAAAATCATTTCAAGCTGTGTCGAATGGGAAATTTATAAATTGCGGTCAGTGTTTAGATTAAATCTGAAATATTAATGTTCGAGTCAAGAGCAGCGATATTAAATAAAGATTCAATAATATGTTTAATGGTTTTCCTGTATCCAGTAACTTGAATATTGATTCAATTATTTTTAGTTTCAGATTATTCTATTTATTTCCGGGAAAATTATAATTAATTCTCTTTAATGCTATTTATAAATGTACAAATTAGTAAGAGGAAAAAAAAAGTTTTATTAAGTTTTAAGATATTATACAGGGTTACTCAAAATAATGTACGGCATTAAAAAAAAAAAAAAAAATAAAAAATAAAAAAAAAAAAATACGTGTGGCACTCGAGGACTGCCGCGGTAAAGCTATTGCATAGCATTTTTTATCAACTTATGCAATTATAATTATTTATTTATTTTATTTATGCAGTATTTTTTTTTTCTTTGATATTAATTCAAGTTTTTTCTTTGATATTAATTCAAGTTACACTTTTTGAGCGTGGTGACCGATAAGAAAACAGATTTTTTTCTTTTATTGAATAAATGAGAATATATCCGCAATGAGAATATATCAAAAATATCCGCAATCGATTTGCAGGTATCGAAAACCTCGATGTACCAAATTTGAATGATCTAACTCTATTTTTTGAGAAAAGGTATTTTAATAGGTTTTTAAAGGCCTGCAAGTCGAATGGGGATATTTTAGTTTTTTCTTTGATATAATTTCAAGTTACTCTTTTTGAGCGTGGTGACCGATAAGAAAACAAATTTTAATAGAGAAAAGGTATTTAATAGGTTTTAAAGGCCTGCAAGTCGAATGGGGATATTCAAGTTTTTCCTTTGATATTAATGAATAAGATAACAATAATGATAAGAAAACAAATTTTAATAGAGAAAAGGTATTTAATAGGTTTTAAAGGCCTGCAAGTCGAATGGGGACATTCAAGTTTTTTTCTTTGATATTAATGAATAAGATAACAATAATGATAAGATAACAATAATGATAAGAAAACAAATTTTAATAATGAAAAGGAATTTTGATAGGTTTTAAAGGCCTGCAAGTCGAATGAGGATATTCAAGTTTTTTCTTTGATATTAATTCAAGTTACACTTTTTGAGCGTGGTGACCGATAAGAAAACAAATTTTAATAGATAAAAGGTATTTAATAGGTTTTAAAGGCCTGCAAGTCGAATGGGGATATTCAAGGTTTTTCTTTGATATTAATGAATAAGATAACAATAATGATAAGATAACAATAATGATAAGAAAACGAATTTTAATACAGAAAAGGTATTTTAGTAGGTTTTAAAGGCCTGCAAGTCGAATGGGGATATTCAATTTTTTTCTTTGATATTAATGAATAAGATAACAATAATGATAAGAAAACAAATTTTAATGGAGAAAATGTATTTTAATAGGTTTTAAAGGCCTGCAAGTCGAATGGGGATATTCAATTTTTTTCTTTGATATTAATTCAAGTTACACTTTTTGAGCGTGGTGACCGATAAGAAAACAAATTTTAATAGAGAAAAGGTATTTAATAGGTTTTAAACGCCTGCAAGTCGAATGGGGATATTCAAGTTTTTTCTTTGATATTAATTCAAGTTACACTTTTTGAGCGTGGTGACTGATATAAAACAAATTTTAATAGAGAAAAGGTATTTAATAGGTTTTAAAGGCCTGCAAGTCGAATGGGGATATTCAAGGTTTTTTTTTTATATTAATGAATAAGATAACAATAATGAAACGATAACAATAATGATAAGAAAACAAATTTTAATAGAGAAAAGGTATTTTAATAGGTTTTAAAGGCCTGCAAGTCGAATGGGGATATTCAATTTTTTTCTTTGATATTAATTCAAGTTACACTTTTTGAGCGTGGTGACCGATAAGAAAACAAATTTTAATAGAGAAAAGGTATTTAATAGGTTTTAAAGGCCTGCAAGTCGAATGGGGATATTAAAGTTTTTTCTTTGATATTAATTCAAGTTACACTTTTTGAGCGTGGTGACCGATAAGAAAACAAATTTTAATAGAGAAAATGTATTTAATAGGTTTTAAAGGCCTGCAAGTGGAATGGGGATATTCAAGTTTTTTCTTTGATATTAATGAATAAGATAACAATAATGATAAGAAAACAAATTTTAATAGAGAAAAGGTATTTTAATAGGTTTTAAAGGCCTGCAAGTCGAATGGGGATATTCAAGTTTTTTCTTTGATATTAATTCAAGGTACACTTTTTGAGCGTGGTGACCGATAAGAAAACGAATTTTAATAGAGAAAAGGTATTTAATAGGTTTTAAAGGCCTGCAAGTCGAATGGGGATATTCAAGTTTTTTCTTTGATATTAATTCAAGTTACACTTTTTGAGCGTGGTGGCCGATAAGAAAACAAATTTTAATAGAGAAAAGGTATTTAATAGGTTTTAAAGGCCTGCAAGTCGAATGGGGCCATTCAAGTTTTTTCTTTGATATTAATGAATAAGATAACAATAATGATAAGATAAATATAATGATAAGAAAACAAATTTTAATTGAGAAAAGGTATTTTAATAGGTTTTAAAGGCCTGAAAGTCGAATGGGGATATTCAATTTTTTTCTTTGATATTAATTCAAGTTACACTTTTTGAGCGTGGTGAACAATAACAAAACAAATTTTAATAGAGAAAATGTATTTAATAGGTTTTAAAGGCCTGCAAGTCGAATGGGGATATTAAAGTTTTTTCTTTGATATTAATGAATAAGATAACAATAATGATAAGAAAACAAATTTTAATGGAGAAAATGTATTTTAATAGGTTTTAAAGGCCTGCAAGTCGAATGGGGATATTCAATTTTTTTCTTTGATATTAATTCAAGTTACACTTTTTGAGCGTGGTGACCGATAAGAAAACAAATTTTAATAGAGAAAAGGTATTTAATAGGTTTTAAACGCCTGCAAGTCGAATGGGGATATTCAAGTTTTTTCTTTGATATTAATTCAAGTTACACGTTTTGAGCGTGGTGACTGATATAAAACAAATTTTAATAGAGAAAAGGTATTTAATAGGTTTTAAAGGCCTGCAAGTCGAATGGGGATATTCAAGGTTTTTTTTTATATTAATGAATAAGATAACAATAATGATACGATAACAATAATGATAAGAAAACAAATTTTAATAGAGAAAAGGTATTTTAATAGGTTTTAAAGGCCTGCAAGTCGAATGGGGATATTCAATTTTTTTCTTTGATATTAATTCAAGTTACACTTTTTGAGCGTGGTGACCGATAAGAAAACAAATTTTAATAGAGAAAAGGTATTTAATAGGTTTTAAAGGCCTGCAAGTCGAATGGGGATATTAAAGTTTTTTCTTTGATATTAATTCAAGTTACACTTTTTGAGCGTGGTGACCGATAAGAAAACAAATTTTAATAGAGAAAATGTATTTAATAGGTTTTAAAGGCCTGCAAGTGGAATGGGGATATTCAAGTTTTTTCTTTGATATTAATGAATAAGATAACAATAATGATAAGATAACAATAATGATAAGAAAACAAATTTTAATAGAGAAAAGGTATTTTAATAGGTTTTAAAGGCCTGCAAGTCGAATGGGGATATTCAAGTTTTTTCTTTGATATTAATTCAAGTTGCACTTTTTGAGCGTGGTGACCGATAAGAAAACGAATTTTAATAGAGAAAAGGTATTTAATAGGTTTTAAAGGCCTGCAAGTCGAATGGGGATATTCAAGTTTTTTCTTTGATATTAATTCAAGTTACACTTTTTGAGCGTGGTGGCCGATAAGAAAACAAATTTTAATAGAGAAAAGGTATTTAATAGGTTTTAAAGGCCTGCAAGTCGAATGGGGCCATTCAAGTTTTTTCTTTGATATTAATGAATAAGATAACAATAATGATAAGATAAATATAATGATAAGAAAACAAATTTTAATTGAGAAAAGGTATTTTAATAGGTTTTAAAGGCCTGCAAGTCGAATGGGGATATTCAATTTTTTTCTTTGATATTAATTCAAGTTACACTTTTTGAGCGTGGTGACCAATAACAAAACAAATTTTAATAGAGAAAATGTATTTAATAGGTTTTAAAGGCCTGCAAGTCGAATGCGGATATTAAAGTTTTTTCTTTGATATTAATTC
Source organism: Salticus scenicus (assembly GCA_963930645.1). Classification (NCBI taxonomy): domain Eukaryota; kingdom Metazoa; phylum Arthropoda; class Arachnida; order Araneae; family Salticidae; genus Salticus; species Salticus scenicus. Next base: position 246,279,485 of record OZ005652.1, read on the forward strand.
AAATTACACTTTTTGAGCGTGGTGACCGATAAGAAAACAAATTTTAATAGAGAAAACGTATTTAATAGGTTTTAAAGGCCCTGAAGTCGAATGGGGATATTCAAGTTTTTTCTTTGATATTAATGAATAAGATAACAATAATGATAAGATAACAATAATGATAAGAAAACAAATTTTAATAGAGAAAAGGTATTTTAATAGGTTTTAAAGGCCTGCAAGTCGAATGGGGATATTCAAGTTTTTTCTTTGATATTAATTCAAGTTACACTTTTTGAGCGTGGTGACCGATAAGAAAACAAATTTTAATAGAGAAAAGGTATTTAATAGGTTTTAAAGGCCTGCAAGTCGAATGGGGATATTCAAGTTTTTTCTTTGATATTAATCCAAGTTACACTTTTTGAGCGTGGTGACCGATATAAAACAAATTTTAATAGAGAAAAATTATTTAATAGGTTTTAAAGGCCTGCAAGTCGAATGGAGATATTCAAGTTTTATCTGATCTACTTTATACACAAATTTTACGCGTACAGCTATTCACTGTTGTACATAGATGATAGATACCTATACACCTATATACTTTCTCACAAACAGCTGCTTATGTATTCGTCCGATTTCGGAGCAGCTCGTCTCGATCTGTGCGAGCTTCGTACAGCCGAAGTCTACCGAACTGTGTTAGGTTTTTTTTTCGTTACGGAATTTTTCGATTCGGTCGCCGCGCTCAAAGCCCGCGATAAAAGCTATACAATAGCTTAAAAAAAACTAAATAATCATTTTTAAACAGAAGCATGTGTATATACATGAAGAATGTGGATGTGCGCTTCAATAATTTTGCTGCCGGCTGCATAACGTTTAATTTTCCACCCTCACCTCCCAATTACTGAACATTACCCCATGTGACCTTTCTCGTTCAAAGCTTTGTGAAAGACAAATTATGTGTGCGACCACAATCAGGCAAATTTGAAGACCTATGAACATACATGGGTTACGCTCTGAATTTAGTAACACTAGACATGTTAAAATAAGCGTGGGAAAAAATGTGCTATCATCTTGATGCTGTCCACATGATCCGAGGATGTCATATCGAATACTTATATTAGCATGAAATAAAAAATATTTGAGTTAAGATACGCATTAAATTTGTTCTCGTAAGTGTTTGAAAATAATTTACTTTATTCGGTTGTGTTGAAATACCGCACATCAGTGGAAGGATTTATGTTAGATTTTTAACGTGAATCAAAATTAGGTTAAAATAGAGATTGAGTGAGTTTAACGTCGCACTAGAGATACATAGTGGGCAGTTGGTGACGGTTTGGATTTAACCCTTAAAGGTGTGCCAGAGACATTTCATCAGAGTTTTGATCTACCCATCTTCGGTATTCTCAGAGGTATTATTTTTAAGAAATATGGAGAACAGTGCAAATACGATGGAATTTGCATGCATCGGCTACCTTTTACGCGCTCGATGTGTATGACCAGTTCAAGTATCAATCCTACAATCCAACCATGGTTAGTTTTAATTTGCTTATATTTATATATTGCCTGTTTGTCCCCAAAACTGTAAAACATATTTATGTAAACCTAAATGTTTTTAGATATTATAAGTAATACTAAGCCTAATTTTTAAAAATTTAAAATGTAATGAATATTGACCAACTTCATACTCTCTCTCTCTCTCTTTCTCTATTTTTTTTCAACTTTCTTAACATATGTTATGTAAGGAAATTATTGTAATCATAAAACACATCCAACTAGGAAATTTTGGCATACCTGTATGTTTGGAAGGATCCTGGATCAATTTTTACTATTTTTACGATCTGTGTATTAGATAGCATTCGATATTGTATTCGATTGAGCTTAATGTTTATATTCATGGTATAAGCCAACGTTGCACAAACTGTACAGGTTATTATGAGTTTAGATATAGCATTTCTTTGAGAATAATAAAAATGTAATTTGTTTACATGATGGTCTACAGACTTAAATTATTTCAAGTTTATTTTACTAATGTTAAACTGTTTAAAGCAGAAAGGAACTGATATAGTTTACATCATTTTGCCAAACTATGGTCATTGTGGAAAAGAATGATGACATTGTTTAGACTTCATTTACAGGTAAGCAAAAAAGATGTTACTCATACATATACAATGTATTTTATAAAGCCAATTATCTGAAAGACATTACAGTGCGTTAAGAAATTATAAGACCACAAGCGTATTGGTGCATTTCTGAATAGCAGAGTATAATATGCAAATTTTTAGTTGCGTATTTAAAATTGATAAGAAAACGCATCCTATACTAATTCCAACTTTTAAAATTAAATTAAATTTCATTAAAACTTATTCATTTTTCTGAAAATTAAAAACTGTGACTGTTAAGAAATTATAAGAACACCTGAGAAAATTAGCATATTATACATGACGTCAAACCCAATATACAGCGCATGCGTCAATATTTCGTAAAAGCATTACCTAAGAAGCAAAGGCTTAGGTTTTGAATGTGTTATCTACGACTAATTTGACGATGCCTCGAGGTAAAGAATTATCGGAGTGCGAAATGAGAAAAATTTTATTTTATAAAGGTTCTGGTAAATCTGAAAGAGATATTGCGAGGTTAATGAACCGTTCTAAAACTGCCATTCATAATGTCATGGTTAGAAAAGATTATTCAAACAAAATAAAACGATCTGGTAGAAAAAATATTTTGATAGCACGTGATGATAGACAGATATTTCGACTGTCAACTAAAAAAGGTCCTTCAACTCGTGAAATTTCGAAACGTTTCAGCAAGAAAACTTCACATGTAACAGTCTGGAAGAGTCTTAAATTAAATAATAATACGAAATTTATGAAATTGAAGAAAAAACCAAAGTAATTGAAATGCGATCGAGAAGAAAGATTAAAATGGGCTAAAAATGCCATGTCATGGAATGATGATTGGAAACAAATTATAATTTCTGATGAAAAGCAATTTAACCTTGATGGTCCCGATGGTTACAAACACTATTGGCATGACTTGAGGAAGGAATGCTTCAGTCGACAAATGGGTGGAGGATCAGTAATGATTTGCGGAGCTTTTAGTTATGAGGGGTTGTGTGATTTACAGCGGATTTCGGGTCATAAGAACTCTACGCAATATCAGCCTATGCTATATGCTCATATGATACCATTTGGACCTTTTAGGCGGTGTTAACTGGATGTTTCAACAGGACAGTGCTGCTTGTCATACATCTAAATTCACACAGGAGTGGTTTAAAAAAGAAAAAAATAATGTTTTGCTATGGCCAAGTCGAAGTCCAGACTTGAACCCAATGGAAAACCTATAGGGTATATTATCTCGCAAATTTTATGGTAATAATAAACAATTTGCATCTGCCAATGAACTGGAAGTAACCGCATTGAATAATAATTTTAAAATATTTCTATAACTGAACTTAATCACCTGGTTACTTCAATGAAAAACAGAGTGTTTGAAGTCATCAGGAAAAATGGAGGACCAATATCATATTAATTTTTTATACAATTTTGTTTTTTGACAAGTGGTCTTATATTTTCTTAACAGATTATTTTTCACTTATTTCTAATATATATTTTAATTAAATATTTATTGCATTATACCAAGTTATTGCAAACTGATTAAAAAATGTAGAGCAGTATGTTATTTTATGTATTTAAATTATGATTAGAATCTTTATTTTTCTTATAATTTACAAAATTAAAGTGGTCTTATAATTTCTTAACGGAATGTAAATTATTTAAAAGAGGACGAAATATATATATGGTTTAAATTTTTTTTTTTATTATTATCGTAACTGGAAATTGCATGTTTAGCGTTTATAGTTCTGTTTCAAGGACGCGTAAAAGATACCGGATACTTTACGGTCCATAGTACTAATATGAAACTTAGTGATAAATACCCAAATTTTCTTTTATTTACTAACTTATTGATGTATTTAAATATATTTAAGTGGTGTTAATTACTAAATCTTTTGAAAGTCGATTAGAATTGGTCCAGCTTTTTATAAATTCAGAACTTTACAAAAAAGTTTTATATTGGAATCTATGCGTAATACACATGCATAATGCACAGATATCCTGTGCGTAATTTTATGGTCGACCGAAAAATCGAATAAATATAGGAAATAACGTGAAAGTAAATATTGTGTACAGTACGTATAGTGTTGTTCATATGTAATTCAAATTCAAATATAAAAGTGTTACTTAAATTTTTTCGATACTGTCTGTTTCGAAATTCTTATCTGATAATCACAAAAGCGGAAGCCCATTGGTATGTCATTGTTGCTTGCATTAGGAACACACCCGAAGCGAACTTTTGAGCAATTTCAATGGATTTTATTTTTATTTTTTGTCTATAAAGCGCTATAGAAAAGAGTTTTCTTTAAATATAGTGACCAACCAAACGGGTAAAATTCGTACGGGGAAATCCATAGGAGCTGAGGCCACAAATTTTAGTGTGTAGCTTATTTACGTGTGTCCAAAACCCATTGTAACAGAATTTTGCAACAAACACGTTCCCATGCATACCTTTCCTTCAAATTATCTCAGTAAGCTTAAATTTTATATGTGGGTTAGTTATTCGTTCCAAACATGCACTATCAAGGGATTTTACGAAATTTCCCTCTCCCCTCCCCCTCCCCTTTAAGGGAGGAGTGGGGACAAAAAAAACGTTTTTAATATTCACTTTTCTCCAAATTATCTCAGGAAATCGATTTTTCCGTATGTCCGTTGGTTACGCGTATTCAACACACACACAACAAAGGATTTTCTGAAATTCCACCCCATCCCTCATGGGGTTGAAGGGGCAAAAAGCATATTTCCATGCGTATCAATGCTCCAAACCATACCATCTTAAAAAGAATATTTTTCATGTGCAGACTGGTTATACGTTTCCAACAAGCTCTGTAAAGTGATTTTGTTAAATTTAACCTTCGCTTATTTAAGGGAAGGGGGACAAAACACGTTTTTAAGAGTAACCCTGCTCCAAATTATCTCAGAAAGCGATTTTTTTTTAATATGTCGATTGATTGTGCGTACTCAACTTAAACACTACAAAGAGATTTTTTGAAATTTCGTCCTATACCCTCCTTGGCGGTTTGGGGGGAGCATAAAACATGTTTCCATGCGTAACTCTGTTCTAAATTATCTTAAAAAGGCAATGTTTGATGTGTGGGCTGCGCATTCAACACACACTACAAAGGAATTTTGTGAAATTCCACCCTACCGTTCCTGGGGTGTGTGGACAAAAAACATGTATTCATGTGTAAATCTACACTAAATTATCTTTAGATTTAGCAAAATTCCATCCCCCTTCCCTTCTTTCAGAGCAGGGGGTAAAAAACACGTTTTAAATCATAACTCTGCTTCGAATAGTCTCAGAATCTCGATTTTTTTATGTCTGGTTAGGTATGGGTGCAGCATGCACTTTAAAGTGATTTCGCGAAATTACTCACTACCCACCCACCCCCTTTAGGGCGGGGAGGGGGCAAAAAATATGTTTTCAAGCATATACAGAGGGCATTCCATAAAAACTGAGAGTAAAATCATAAAAAATCAAGAAATATATTTACAGCAAAACATACATCATTCTTTTTCAAAATACCTTCCGTCAGATGATATGCAACGGTCCCATCGTTCAACCCACTTTTCAAAACAAGTAGAGAAGCCCTTTTCTGGAAGCTGCTTCAAAGAACCCTCCACTGCTGAAATAACTTCGAAATCTGTATTAAATTTTCTGCCACGGAGCTTCTCCTTCAACGTCGGAAACAGCCAGAAATCGCATGGTGCAAGATCTGGACTGTAAGGGGGATGTGGCATGATTTTAATATTGCATTTACTAAGATATTGCTGAGAAGTAGGGACATGCGGGCGAGCATAATGTCCAATTACCTACCAGTTCATGACGCTTTCTCGATATGTGTTGTCACAAAATTTTCAAAACTGAAACATAATATTCACCATTCACAGTAGTTTTTGGAGGCACAGCATGCTGATAGATTACACCTTTATGATCAAAGAAAATAATCATAATGACCTTTCCAGCAGATTTGGTTTGTTGGATTTTTTTCGGAGGCGGAAAATCAGTATGTTTCCATACACTTGTTGCGGGCTTAGTAAGGGGATCATAATGATGCACCCAAGTTTCATCACCTGTTATTACAGTCTTTAGGAGATTTGGATCATTTTGAAGCATCTGATTCCATTCACAACATTGGTGAATTCTTGTTTTCATTTGTTCTTTAGTAAGGTGATGAGGGACCCATCTGGGACAAACATAGCGAAGCTGTAAATTGTTGCGTAGAATGCGAAATATAGACGTTTTCGAATTGTTTGTTGATGCCGCTATCTCCTCACATGTCATTCGCCGATTTTCTTGAAGGATTACCCACACAGTGTTAACATTTCGATCATTCACAACACTTTTTGGTCGCCCAGGCCTAGGAACCAGTTCTGCAGACAAACGGCCTTTCATGAAATCACCATGCCATCTAAAAATCGTAGACTCACCAAAACTTTTGTCCTTGTAAGCTTCTTTCATTAACTTAACTGTTTATGGAGCTGTTTTGCCCAAACGGTAGCAAAATTTTATGGCACAACGCATTTCGTTTTTTAACTCTGAATCACTCATCTCCATTTCAGTAGGGCAAATAAAACAGTTCTTTAAACAAGCGCGGAAATAGGAAAATAAAATCGTCTGCTTCGTTTAAAATTTTGTATAAACGTACAGTTAACAGTTTGCAAAAATCGCCTGCTCTTCTATTTTTTAGTTTCGCGGTGTTGCCACTACGTAAAAAAATAGTTTTTATGGAATGCCCTTTGTATATACTCCAGATTACCTTCGAATGGTGAATTGTGATCTGCCGGTATTGATTAAGTGTACGCAATATGCACTTGGATGGAAGGAAATTTTGTCAAAACTTTCAACATTACCCGCAGTTAAAAGTAGGTAAGGTACTGCCAAAGGCAGTGAGGCTCCATGTTCGATGTGTGGCGTGCGGGAACTTTAATTTATATTTTGACTGATTTCAATTTTTTTATTATTAATGATATGGAATTTTGAGAATAGTTTTCAATCTAGTGTTTTATAAAATATATCTAAATTTATTTTCTTTCAGAACCCTAATGATCACAGACACCAGATTAAACCAATAAATAATCTTTTGTAGCCTTAGTCATAAATCGTCATCGAAAAGAATGTAAGTCTACGGTTGCAAGAATTGCAGTTTCACTAAATATATGGTAATATTCTGTTCTATAAATGAGTCAATAGTTTATTTATGAAAATTACAATGTTTTAATATTTCCATAATAGCTAAACATGTATAAGTGCTGTGCTGCACTTATGATATCTTTTAATGATGATATTTATATCTTTCTCATTTTTATTATTTAAATCCTTTAACTAAGTAAACGTGACATTTGGTTTTCTTTGCATTTCAAAAGTTATTATTTAACTTTTACTTTCAGCACATTCGCTCAGCATAATCCTTTAGGGGAAAACCAATCATATCTTTTATAATTTATTATGTTTTAATAATCTAAATTTCTTAAGGATCTCTAATTTTCATTATTTGTTCAAAGATGAAAAAATATTTTCTGAACTACAAATTTAAATCTATGTTTAAAAAATTTTTCAAGAAAACAAACAGTACGAAAAGAGTAGCCATATTTTCTTTTAGTATTTATAAAATATACATAGTTTCAAGTAGCCCTGTTGCAAGAGGCATCTATTTATTTTGTATACTTTTTGTATCTCAAAAAAGACAGCAGACCTTTCTGGTTAAAAAAAAAAAAAAAAAAAAAAAAAGATAAAGATAAAAAGAAAGATAAAATTCAATTGCTAAAGGATTTTTGAAAATTTTTCATGTATTTTAAATATTTTTTACTTTCCGAATATATTGCGTAAGGAAAGTATTGCAGTCACGATTTAAAAAATGGACAGAATTTTTTTAAACAACATGATTAAACTGCATTAAAAAAAAAATAAAATAATCATAAATTATTATGATGCTTCAAAAAATGTGTTTCTAAAGATAAGTGTGTGCTTAGACGAAATAATTAATGTACAGGACCTTTCAAAAGTGTTCCGAAAATGTTACATAATCCTCAAAATTATGTCAAATTTCGAACATTTATTCATGAGCTACATAGAATAACTTGTATAGTTTTTATTGAGATATAAAATGTTTATGGCTGGTTAACAGGGACACGCAAATAAATTTCGTAACATTAGAATCTACGGGCTGTTTTTTTATTGAAGGGCAATTTAAGCGTTTATGTTGCATTCAACAAAATATAATTAACAGGTATTATTATGATGCTTAAAGCATGTTTTATCTAGAAAAAATGTGATCATAAACTAAATAATTTATTTACAGCACCTCACAACATAATTATATTGACATTTTGTAAACATCAAAATGATGTCAAATATGGTTCCAACAAAAATGAGTTACAATTAAATAGTTGTACATTTTTAATTGTGTATATAATTTTTGGTGCGCATACAGGGATACACAAAATATTTTCGTACTGGTACGGTCTATAGACGGTATTTCTTATAAGTGCATTTCAACATGGTTAAACTTCATTACACATAGTGAAATAAGCATATGTTATTAGAATATCAAAACCATGATTTCTGTAGAAAATGCTAGGTAAAGATTTGGTAATTATTTTACAATACTACGAAAAATATTTCCGATCTGTTATAAAATCATTTGTTATGAAATTTGGAACAAGTATTTAAAAAAAAAATATATATATATATATACAAGTTATGAGTTACTTATAAATATACAGATACAGTTATATATATATATATATATATATATAGAGAGAGAGAGAGAGAGAGAGAGAGAGAGAAACAAAGATAAAATAGGAGACGAAGGGGGCGGTATCCCACTTCAGAATCATATCTGGTTATATAGCGGGTTAATCATACTTATGTATGTGTGTTTACATATATACAGAGAGAGGTAGGTAGGTAGGTAGATAGATAGATAGATATATTAATAATTATTTTAAATAGCATGAAAAAAATAAATGTTATCTGCTGAGTAATGAGTGATGCAATTGGAACACTGAAGTTCCTGATCTACAAATCAACTAATTTAAGCAACCGTTAATTACTTCAAATTCAGATAAGTGAGTGGAGTCACTCCAGATTTTTGTAATAAGGAAAATAATTTTCATTCAAAAATTGCGAGTAAAAAAATGTAAGTTATCATAAAAGATTTGTTTTGTAACATTACATTTCTTTTCTTGTTTCCGAAATTGATGGTAAATGTAATATATGAAATTCTTTAAATAAATTATTTTAAACGTATCAATTTCAGAAATGACATATAAATATCCATTACATTTATCTGAATATGTATTTGTATTAGAAATTTAACAAATTTAAATTTAAATTTTGAAAGTAAATAGTATTTGGAAAAGTGTGTATTATAGAATTTCAATTGTGTGATCTTTTAATATATTTTACTCTAGAAGACTTGAACTAAAATAACTTAATAGTTTAAGTTAATAACACTTTAAAATTGAATTCAAAATATCAAACACCTCACTGTATAAAAATCCATAACATATTAGACAAAACATGATCTGAGAAAACTTTAAAGAATTATTTGAAAAACTGATCTTTTATTTAATTAATGTAATTTGTCGATAATATATTTAACTTTTAACTGAATTAAGAAACTTTAACTGTGAATCCATAATAACTACTCCTAGCCAATTTTTCTAATATCTGTTGAAAATTTTCTGCTAAAAATATAAAATATCATTTTAAATTCTAATTCAATAATCATGTGACTTATCATCTAACATGTAATGGAAGTTGAAGATTGAAATCTAGCAATATATAGTTAAGATATCAGTGCAAAATGACCTGAAAAAAAATCACATTAAAATTAATTTTTGAAAATCTCTATAAAAGATTTAATATTTAATCGATTTTAGAGACTTTTGGAATGTGCGCTCACAATAATCATTTATGGCAAATGCTTAATTATTGGTTTAAAGTTCCCAATTAAAGTAAAAGTTTATTTTAAACTATTATCTAAAACCTAGTGGATTAGCAGATCAGGAGCCTCACCGTCCTACTTGCATCACACATTATTCAACAGGCTATTTTTATTTATTCCTTATTATATAATATATAAATATATATATATATATATTGGTTCGATTAACTTGTAGATAAAAATATACGTTTCTGACGGGAGATGCCGCCCCCTCAACGACCCGCTGTATCTCTCTTTCTATACCTATCTGTATATCACATTTACGTATACTTAATAACTGACAGTCTTGTATTAATTCCCTAAAATTTATAAATATTTCTATCAAATTTCATGCAAAAAAATTACATAGTATATCAGAATTATTTTGTGTAACCTTGTCAACTAATTACAAATTCTATGCCCAAACTTTTCAACAAAAAAATGCGCCTTTAAAATTCTAATAAAATGCCATTATATTTAATGGGGTATAACCATGTTGAAATGCACTTTTAAAAATTACCGACTACAGACCGTAATAGTACAAAACTCTTTAATGTATCTCGGAAAAAGAGCCACAGTTATTATATACGCTAATTATAAGAATACATCTAATTACTTATAACGCAATAATTTTTCAAACTAATTTGATATCATTTGGAAGATTACAGTACGCCATTGGCAGTCTTTTGTGTGATCCCATAAATAAATTATTTAGTCTATACATACCATTTTTTAAGAGTAAACATGCTTTTAAGCATATTTACAATGTATGTTAATTCCATTAGGTTTAATGCAGCATAAGCGCACTAAAGTGCGCTTAAATAAAAAAATCCCTTTTCGGCAAGCTTAAAGGCAAAGGTAGATTCCTTAGCGTTAATGTTACAATTGTAAAGAAATTTTACATATGCATTAATACCTAGCCAATGGCTTTGTTCCCACACATTGCATTAATTACGTCGCTATTCTGTTTTCAAGAAATTTAATTTTCAAGTACAAAAGGGTTTTATTCATTCTACTTAAAATTTTAGGCTAAATTTATTGCTTTGTAAATATTTCAATTTTTTAAATTTCAAGCTCATAATCATTCAAAAAATAGAAGCCTTAAAGATATACAATCACAGCAATGGTGAATCCCGGAGGGGGCTATTGGGCTACACCCCCCTCTCCACCCAAGCTTAATCAAAATTATATTTTTTATTTGAAATCCATATAACTGTTGTTCAATATCTTTCTTTTAAAAGAAATAGTAATAGAAACGTGAAAATGCACTTGTGATCTTACTGGTTCTGGTAAGCCTGGCGTTGTTATGGTCAACTCAAATACAGATAAGTAGTAGCGGTTTTTGTATAGTTATTTCATTGTAATTTTTATTGAATTATTGAAAGTTTTGTATTGTGTTTTTGTGATTCTTATTGTCAGATGAGTAAAAATTGTAAAGTGAAACTGTTTTGGTTCACATAAGCTGTAACATTAACATGAACATTAGTTAACATTTGACCATTTGGCACCGCTGAATTTCAATGTTAATTGTTATGAATTTAGTAAATTGTATGATTTCGCGAGATTTTGGTGGCAAAACTTGCGACTTAGCAATGAAATTTGTTATTTGGAGGCAAAAGTCGATAGTTGACGACGAAATTTTTGACTTGGCGACAAAATTTGGCGAGCTTGGAGATGGAGAAAGGCAGCTTTGGCGTCATTATATTTTCTTTCCACGCGAAAACCTCATATCTCTTCACAGACCAATATCTTGTTTCGACAAGATAAAAAGTCAAAGGAAGCTGTAACGTATTACTCTCAGTCGTAAATTTTAAATTCTTGCCTAAACTGACATTCTAAACTATTCATCACAAACGACATTTGTATTAAGATTGACGTAGTATTTTAATTTTATATTTTTAAATGATTAATTAAAGCGTTTAACAAGGTTTTTAATTAACATACTTTTATTAACTTGATATGATGCAACTATTAATGTATGTAACGGAATTTTGCAATTCAATTTTCGGCAACTTCTTGTCGTCTAAAGGACCTGAAATTCGCACACGACTTCATAATCAATGAGAATACTAGATACAAGTGTTTCCAGGCACTTTTCCCATCAGGGGCAGGTTCCAAGGGCAAAGAAAAAATCTATACTTATACAAAACTATCGTATGTGACACAGGATTTGGATGTATTTGTATAATGTCGAGTGGCAACAATTAATTTTTTTTTTAATAAAGATTTAAAAGTATGTAATAGAATAGATTTCTAAAACATTTTTTCGTTCATTTTTCAATAAAAGAATGTTCTTTATTACTTTCCGAACACTATAGTGAGGAAAGTATTGTAATCATGTCAAAAATCCGAATTCGAGATTTTGATATTTCTATACGTTTTGAGGTCCCCTGAGTCCGTTTTCACTATTTTTACGATGATGTATGTATGTGTGTGTGTATGTGTGTATGTGTGTATGTGTGTATGTCTGTGAGTGAACACGCTAGCGTCTAAACGCTTTGTTCAATTAACCTGAAAGTTGGTACGCATAGTGTAAGTCACCATAGTACGAACCCTATAGATTTTGGTGAATCTAGCACTTATAGTTTTTTTACAGGGACAAAAAGAAAAATTCTTTATCATTATGGTTTATGGGAGCAAAATCTTAAAAGTGCGATAGCATCTAAACGCCTTATTCAATTGAGCAAAACATTTATACACATATTATAGGTCACAAATACTCAATCTGTATAGATTTTGGAGAATCTAGCACTTATAGTTTTTTTACAGGGACACAAAGAAAAATTCTTTATCATTATGCCTATGGGGCCAAATTTTTAAAAGTGTGATAGCGCCTAAACGCCTTATTAATCTGAGCAAAAAAATTGTACACATGTTATAGATCACAGTTGAACTAACTGTATAGACTTTGGTGAATCTAGCAGTTACAGTTTTTTTACAGGGACACAAAGAAAAATTCTTTATCATTATGGCCTATGGGACTAAATTTTTAAAAGTACGATAGCATCTAAACGCTTTAATGAATTGAGCTGAAAATTTATATGAGTATTATAAAGCACTGTTGCACTAACTATAAGCATTTTGGTGAATTTAGCATTTATAGGTTTTTACAGGGACACAACGAAAAATTCTTTATCATTATGATCTATGGGCTCAAAGTTCAGTAGCGTTAAATAAAACATCGTGTAATAGATGGAGAAAAATACTCAAACACTCTATTATGGTTTTCTCTCTTTTGTTTGTTTAAGAACTCCTCTTTCTTTACTTTATCTACAAAACTGTTAATTACTCAATGTTCGGAAAGTCGAGTGGAGTCACTCCAGATTTTTTTTTTTAAATGGTATAATTTTATTTATCAAAATAAGGGAATTCGAGTAATGAAATTTTTTAATTTAAATTTAAATTTTCATGAAAATAAACTTCAACGGAAAATTCATTAAAATCGTCCCTAGTTCATTTGTTAAAGGGATACCTAAATGTCCCCAAATTTATTAAATTTTCTACCATGCCAGTTTAATTCGTTTAGCATCAATATACAAGATTTTTTTTTTAACGATGACATTTATCTTTTACATTATAGCATCAATGTCATAAATCTAAGTCTAAATCTGCTTAGCCCTAAGATATGTTGAGTTTAAAATGGTTTATTTACTTATTTTTTTATTAACTTTTATTTTATTTGTTTAAAATCATGGATGAAATTTAATTTCATTTTTCTCATTACATTGTTTTAATTGTGACGTCATTTTTTCTGTTAAATTAAACTTTTTTTTTTTCTCAATCAGATTATTATATTGTTTAAAAACATGATTAAAATTTTATTATATTTTCAGTGATCTTTTATATTATCATTTGCACGTGACATAAGCATCAGAATATAAATTTTTCCAATGAAAGCTATAGAAAATGTCGGCTTCATCACAAACAATCACTTTTTAACTTGTAACTTTTAAGCAATTGAAGTTATCGAAAAAGTTTAAATACAAAATTTGTTCTTTAGGGTAAGGCGGTAATTCGCCTGATTTGAAGTATTTTCCTATTTTCAATATTAAAGAAATTATGGGCAAATGAAAATTCCCCCCCCCCACCATTTCCACCCCCTTTGAGCAGAATACCCCATATACGAACTCGACCGAGATTTTTACTGTCCTGACAACATATCCCGAGCTGGTTAAATTTAAATAAAAATTACTCCAGTTATCGTGTTCACAACTTAACATGGGAAAAAGCGTTATACATATATATATATATATATATATATATATATACCTATATATATATATATATATATATATATATATATATATATATATATATATATATATATAACAGTGGCGTAGCGTGATATTGGAATCTGGGCATGCTCTAAAGCAACTGTGGAAAGAGCACTACTCCTAATTCCGTTATCATTTCTTATAATTTAAGTACGTAAATTTCCAATTTCTCCAAACCATAAATATAATTTTATACTCGAATTTTACGAATTTATCTTGACAGCATATATTTAAATCCCACTTATTATAATTTATTGAAGGACTAGTAGGTTTTACATGCGTCACTGGTTACTATATAAAACTGAATTCTCAAGGAAATTGAATCACTAATTTTTTATATATCACTTTATCAGGGGTCGTACTCTCCTCCCTTTTTTCAGGACACTCCAAGGGATAAGAAATTTTCTCCTTTTTCGCCAACACTAATATCTTGCAGAAATTTTTCTGATATATTTAGAATAATGTTCCCTGATTATACAGGCTAGAAACTTTTGTATAAAAAAAGTGGGGACAATAAATTTGAAAATTTCTTATCTCTGAGAGTGTCCTGAAAAAAAGGCGGAGAGCACGACCCCTGCTTTATACATATGTGTAATTTCATCAAACTCACGCAAACTATGGCAGTAACTTCCTTACAGTGTCAGATCCAGGTTCCCACTGCTTGTGATTACGCTTTAACCCTTTGCCGCTCAGTGTTTCACTACATGGAACACCTAATTTTAATTCTCACGTGCAAAAACTCATCCCGGAAATTTTTTAGCAAAAATTTACATTTATAACAAAGCAGAAAACGTCCTTTTTTCAACATGAAAATTTAAAATTTCTTCTATTATAATTATGTTCGTAAATTCCGGTGGCAGTGTAATTTAAATGATCAGAATTATCTTGCCCCGCAAAGGGTTAAAATACTCCGGAATAGATTGAAATGTTGGGATCTATGCAACTTTTACGAGTTGTTGTTGTCGATAATGTTTACTTATAAAGTGATTTATTTATTAAATTATATATTATTTGAATTTAATAAGGTTTACTTACAGATGTTTCAAACCGAAAATTTCTCGAAAAGGAACAATGCTAATTTTTTATTTTTCAAATATTTATGATCAGCTATGTGGCTAAAAGCCATTTTTAAAATTAGTTTAGTAATTTTTAAAATAAATTAAGTAGTGAACCTTAAAGGGTTAACTCGGACCACAAATAGTTCTTATACATGAACTTAATTATTGCAAATTTTAATAAAGTTTAAAACGTAATAAGTTTAATTATTTTTATTATATTGACATTTGATTCCAAAAGTGAAAATAAATAAATAAATAAATAAAAAGAATAAACATTTACCTTTCAAAGAAATTTTTATGTTTCCAAATAAAAAAATTGTTTTGAAGAGGCAACTATTGAAATAAAATACCTTATTTTGTTCAATTAAAATAAAAATTTGTCGATAGCTTCGCTTTTGAAAAGGCATCGCCTGATAGAGAAAGTGTTGCTATGTAGTAACCGTAGTAAGCTAGTAACCATTGCTAAGGAATGGGGATGGCTAAAAATAAAAATTTGACAGTTTGAATAAAATTTAAGAAAATGAAATGGAAAAATTCGGAGGGGGGGGGGGAGGGTAAATATTCTCATTCAAAAAGAAAGAAAAAAAAAATCTCGATGAGGTGTTCATTTACCAATATCCAAGCTACACCTCTGCCACATGTTGTAGCTCTGTAATCAAAGGCTTGAGCTTCAGAGCCAAGTTCTTACAAAAGGAAATTTTAATACAACTATTTTTATAATATTGCAGTTTCTCACTTGACGAATTGTTGATATTCGTTTTACCTTTTAATAAATAAATAAATAAATAAAATACTATATAAAAATTATGGTATCTAAATTTTTATTTGTGAACCTCTGCCCAGAGTGCACACAGACACACAGGGAGAGACAGACAATTCTCTTTATTCATAGAGAGATAACATAATAAATAAAATTTTGATCATAATTTTACTTCTTTCGGAAGTTTTCGTTTGGTATGAGTTATTTAAGAAAAGTATTAAAAAAACTGCAGTAATTTTCCTGTTGCATAAAATAGCAGAGATATTTTTTCAGAATTTTTTTCAAATTTTCTTTTATAGTTGAGTCATCATTTATAAATAAATTCAGTTTTTTCTTTCTTTTCTTTCTTTTTTTCTTTCTTTTTAATTACATCATTGTAAAATGAAGCATTAAATTTTACTTTATCAATAATATTTTTTAACTAGCAACATCGTCAATCTATTCAGTCATTTTTGTCTTTGAGTAGTTGGACAAAATGGAAAAACTAGTTCTCACTGACTACGCGAACACTTCTACGGAAGATAAGAAAATGAAAATCCCTAATACTTTAGCAGTACGGGAAAACTCCAGGACATGCTGTCGACATATAGCATGACTTCGATCCTTTAAACAGCGGAAATCCCCTTGTGCGGGAAAATTAACGCAATGAAAATTTCCTCACACAACAAAAATTCCCTGTCCAAGGGTATGCTTTAGAAAAGTAGCATGCCTTACGGAGTAACCGGTCAGGAAATGGCTGTCTTTCCACGAATTATCTATGCAACAGAAGACATTTTCTTTCAGAATAGTTTTGGAAAATTAAATGATGGCTAATGGATGGATGAGAGCGAGTGATTAATAAAATCAGTTGCTGAATTATTATTATTATTATTATTATTATTATTTTTTTTTTTTTTATCAAAATATGTTTGAAGTTTAGATAATTTTTAGCAGGTATGCGGCGCATGCCTAGCATACCCAGAGAATACGCCACTGATATATAAATAAACTTTTGAACGGAGGGCGATTTTGGGTTCTAGGGGGTCATGATCGGTGAAGATATGGAGAAATTTTCCAGAAGTCGTGTCATGACAACCATTGCAATAGGTAGATCTCCTATAAGGAATCTACCTAAAAATTGTCTATAGGCTCTAATGTAACGAAATTCTTTTGTGTGTCTCAGTAAACGAACCATAAACAGTTAAAACTATTCAGATTATTCTACGTTTTCATGAGTAATTGTTCGAAATTTGACATAATTTGGATGATTATGTGATATTGTCAGAACACTTTTTAAAGTCCTGTACATTAATTAGGAAGCCTAACAGCACCAATTTTTTGCAGAAAATATATGTTTAAGCATCTCCAACGCTATTTTTATTTTCTCGATTGCAAAGCAACGATGTTAAAAGGCATTTAAACGAAATTCATCCCATATGCCGTAATGATAAGAATTTTGGCGTGTCCCTGTACATAATTCATAAACAATATAGAAATAAAAAAATCCCTCTTCGGCAAGCTTAAAGGCAAAGGTAGATTCCTTTACGTTACTGTTGCAATTGTAAAGAAATTTTACATATGCATTAATACCTAGCCAATGGCTTTGTTCCCACACATTGCATTATTTACGTCGCTATTCTGTTTTCAAGAAATTTAATTTTCAACTACAAAAGGGTTTTATTCATTCTACTTAAAATTTTAGGCTAAATTTATTGGTTTGTAAATGTTTCAATTTTTTTTAAATTCAAGCTCATAAACATTCAACAAATAAAAGCCTTAAAGATATACAATCCCAGCAATGGTGAATCCCGGAGGGGGCTATTGGGCTACACCCCCCTCCCCCCCCCCCAAGCTTAATCAAAATTATATTTTTTATTTAAAATCCATACGTTGTTCAATATCTTTCTTTTAAAAGAAAAAGTAATAGAAACGTGAAAATGCACTTGTGATCTTACAAGTTCTGGTAAGCCTGGCGTTGCTATGGTCAAGTCAAATATAGATAAGTGGTAACGGTTTTTGGATAGTTATTTCATTGTAATTTTTATTGAATTATTGAAAGTTTTGTGTTGTGTTTTTGTGATTCTTATTGTCAGATGAGTAAAAATTGTAAAGTGAAACTGTTTTGGTTCACATAAGCTGGAACATTAACATTAACATTAGTTAACATTTGGCCATTTGGCACCGCTGAATGTCAATGTTAATTATTATGAATTTAGTAAATTGTATGATTTGGCGAGATTTTGGTGACAAAACTTGCGACTTAGCAATGAAATTTGTGATTTGGCGGCAAAAGTTGATAGTTGACGACAAAATTTTTGACTTGGCGACAAAATTTGGCGAACTTGGAGATGGAGAAAGGCAGCTTTGGCGTCATTATATTTTCTTTCCACGCGAAAACATTATATCTCTTCACAGATCAATATTTTGTTTCGACAAGATAAAAAGTCAAAGGAAGCTGTAACGTATTTCTCTCAATCGTAAATTTCAAATTCTTGCCTAAACCGACATTCTGAACTATTCACCACAAACGATATTTGTATTAAGATTGACGTATTATTTTAATTTTATATTTTTAAATGATTAATTAAAGCGTTTAACAAGGTTTTTAAGTAACACACTTCTATTAACTTGATAATGATGCAACTATTAATGCATGTAACGGAATTTTGCAATTCAATTTTCGGCAACTTCTTGTCGTCCAAAGGACCTGACACAACTTCTTTCCACACAACTTCATAATCAATGACAATACTAGATACAAGTGTTTCCAGGCACTTTTCCCATCAGGGGAAGGTTCCAGGAGCAAACAAAAAATCTATACTTATACAAAACTATCGTATATGACACAGGATTTGGATGTATTTGTATAATGTCTAGTGGCTACAATTCATTTTTTTTTAATTAAAGATTTAAAATTATGTAATAGTTTCCTAAAACCTTTATTAGTTCACTTTTCAATAAAAGAATGTTCTTTCTTTTTTTTTTTTTTAAATGGTATAATTTTATTTATCAAAATAAAGGAATTCGAGTAATGAAATACTTTAATTTAAATTTAAATTTTCATGAAAATAAACTTCAACGGAGAATTCATTAAAATCGCCCCTTGTTCATTTGTTAAAGGGATACCTAAATGTCCCCAAATTTATTACCTTTTCTACCATGTCAGTTTAATTCGTTTAGCATCGATTTACAAGATTTTTTTTTTTTTTTTTTTTTAACAATGACATTTATCTTTTACATTATAGTATCTGTGTCATAAAGCTAAGTCTAAATCTGCTTAGCCCTAAGCAACGAGATATATATATCTCGTTGGCCCTAAGATATGTTGATTTTATTTACTTATTTTACCATGTTTTTATTAACTTCGATACTTGTGTGTTTGTCAGGGACAAATCTTGCAATCGATTTTTAACTAACTTCCCGACTAGCTAGACATTTGAAACTTTCACAGTAGCTCAGAACCCGGTGACAACACAATACTTCGAAGTCAGATTTTCGAATAGTTTTCTTTTAATTAATTAAAATGTGAAAATGATAAGCTCCTAATAGCAATAAAAATAGTCATTAAAATATTAGCTATAATTTAATTGTTGCCAAAAAAAAAAAAAAAAATTACGAGTTCATTTTCTTTCGACCTAAAAATAAATACTTTTAATTAAACGTGAGCGTTAAAAACTTGTTAAAAGTTAAATTATGCATTTGGCAAAAATTGACGTCGTTATCATTTTAAAGATTTTCTACACAATGATAAAGTGCTAATGTAGTTCATGATGCAAATATATGTTGTTCGGAAAGGATTAATATTTTATTTTTAAAACCGACTTTTTTTTTTAAATTCAAATTTCCGGTAACTCTTTAACCAATCACATTAGAACGTCCATCTTTGGAATATCGATAATAAGAATTTTCTCGCCAAAAAAGTCGCCAAGGGCAAAAAGTTGTCAAATTTGGCGCCAAATCCATTACCTGCCTATTGGAGCTTTTTAATGCGTTTTAAAGAGAAGTTTAAGCTATTTTAAAGCGAAAAAGAGCTGGAAATGCAGAAAATTGACATTTTATCAACTTACTAAGCCTCTTTGAAAGAATTTATACAAAATTCACTTTAAAATTTTTATGCACATAGATAAGAGCTCTATGATTCATCAGAAAATTTAAAACATGGTATATAAAAAGTTTTTTTATCTTATAATTATTTTTATTAACTTTTATTTTATTTGTTTAAAATCTCGGATAAAATTTTATTTCATTTTTCTCAGTATATTGTTATAATTGTGACGTCATATTTTCTGTTCAATTACACTTTTTTTTTTATCAGATTATTATATTGTTTAAAAACATGATTAAAATTGTATTATATTTTCAGTGATCTTTTTTATTATCATTTGCACGTGACATAAGCATCAGATTAAATATTTTTGCAATGAAAGCTATAGAAAATGTCGGCTTCATCACAAGAAAAATCACTTTTAAGCTTGTAACTTTTAAGCAATTGAAGTTATCGAAAAAGTTTAAATGCAAAAGTTGTTCTTTAGGGTAAGGCGGTAATTCTCCTGATTGGAAGTATTTTCCTATTTTCAATATTAAAGAAATTATGGGCAAATGAAAATTTCCACCCCCTACCATTTCCACCCCCTTTGAGCAGGATACCCCATCTACGAACTCGACCGAGATTTTTACTGTCCTGACAACATATCCTGAGCTGGTTAAATTTAAATAAAAATTACTCCAGTTATCGTGTTCACAACTTAACATGGGAAAAAGCGTTATACATATATATATATATATATAAATTTTTGAACTGAAGGTGGTTTTGTGTTCTAGGGGTCATGATCGGTGCAGATATGGAGAAATTTTCCAAAAGTCGTGTCATGAGAACCATTGCAATAGGTAGATCTCCTATAAGGAATCTACCTAAAAACATACAGCTATTTCTATACAAAGCCTCAACGTGTGTGTAAATTTGAAAGTCAATCGGAGGATTTTAGCGGCCGCTATTGCGGTACATAACATTCTGCTCATAGGCCGTAATGATAAGAAAACATTTGGAGTACCCTTTACGCAAACTACTGATGGAATGCACAGTCAAAACTATACAACTGATTTCATGTGGCTCATAAAAGTGTGACCAAATTGTAAGTCAATAGCGTGATTTTTGCGATCGCTATCGCGGTACACACAAATTCTTCCCTTAGGCCATAAGGATAAGAAAAACTTTGGCGTGTCTCTGTACACAAACTACGAATGGAATGCACACCAAAACTATACAGCTGATTCCGTGGGACTCACGAACTTGTGTAACAAATTTCAAGTGAATAGCATGATTTTTGCGACCGCTATCTCACGACAGACCGACTGACAAAAAAATACACCGTCAGAACCCAAAAACATTTTGAGTCTCAACTGGGAGGCCTCCACTGACGTTTCGGCAAATAATTAAGTGACTTATCATCTATCATGAGTGTGAAGCTGGAAGATTGAGAACTCTGAAATTTAAAAATATCAATGTAAATCAACCTGTAATATATATATATATATATATAAAGACGTTTTAGCTAATTAAAAAAAAAAATCTCTATAAAATGTCTAATATTCAATCAACTATAGAGACTTATGGAATTAATAATAACCATGAGATCAAATTCTTCTTAAAATTGGTTAAAAATAAATTATAAAAAAAGTATATTTTATATTGTAAATCAAAATTTTCGTGACTTATCATTTAAAATAAATTCAAATATGAGAACTTGCAACTCTTTAAATATTAGTGAAAAGAACACCGAAAAAAATATATACATTTAATTAAAAAAATATATTCAATAGATTTTCATCAAATATAGCTAAAACTATCCCAATCGATTCAGCGTTCTAATTTATTTATATACAGAAATATGTTTATTCGTTCCGTAGCAACAGTGTCACAAATAAACAGTGTACACATATAAAAAGAGTAACACTTTAAATTTAGGATACCTCTCTTTTTGGCCGAAAGTTAAGGAAATATATTATTATATAACTATAAATATTAAATAATAGTACCATTTTTAAAATTATATATTACTATGTAATTTATAAATTTTGTTAAATTACAATGTTAAAATTTATTCTTATCCGATAAAAAAAGAAAGTATTTAAAAGAGAATTCCCAAGCAGCACGGAAACGTTCTCTGAACGTTTAAAAATAGTTCTACTAACACGTTCTATGAACGTTCAGCTTGAACGTTTTATAGACGTCTATTTGTCCATCTTGAAGACGTCGAATAGTACGGTACAAAACACGTTCTGCACACGTGTAAACATCACCATTGTTTCTACAGACACGTTCTCAGAACGTTCTTCATATACGTTTTTGCAACGTCCTGAACGTTGTTTGAACGTTTTAAAATCGTTCTTTGAACGTTTTAAAACGTTCTTTGAATCGTTCTTCGAACGTTCTTTGTACGTTTTAAGGGGACATACGACCCTTAGAACATCGATTTAATTATAGTCTTTTTAAAAGTAAATCATTGTTAACTAAGCTTCATTGAACATGTCTAATTGTTATCTATAAGTTTATTATGTATTTTGGAATATAATTTAAATTCTATGGTGAATTATTTAATAATTTATGTGTTAATAATAAATGTGTTTCTTTTTTTTTTTTTTTTTCACCTTACGCGCAAGACATCTCTGAAACTATTTAATATTTTTTCTTGAAATTTTCACAGATTATGTAAAATATCAGATCCTTTAAACTGAATTTGTATCCCCCCCCCCCTCCATATTTTTTTATACAGGTGATACTTAGATTTTATTAAAAAATAAATTATCTTTGAACTTTTTTTTT
This sequence comes from Salticus scenicus, assembly GCA_963930645.1. NCBI lineage: Eukaryota > Metazoa > Arthropoda > Arachnida > Araneae > Salticidae > Salticus > Salticus scenicus. Next base: position 246,302,400 of record OZ005652.1, read on the forward strand.
TTTTTAAACCTAAACTGGAACAAATTTAGGTTCAGTTTTTATCCTTCAGTTTGAAGGATCTGATATATTACATAATCTGTGAAAATTTCAAGAAAAAATATTAAATAGTTTTAGAGGTATCCTGCGTGCAAGGTGAAAAAAAAAAAACACATTTATTATTAACACATAAATTATTAAATAATTCACCACAGAATTTAAATTATATTCCAAAATACATATTAATCTTATAGGTAACAATTAGACATGCCCAATAAAGCTTAGTTAACAATGATTTACTTTAAAAAAGACTATAATTAAATGGATGTTTTTTGAAGTTCTAAGGGTCGTATGTTCCCTCAAAATTGTGTGACGTGTGTACTTTATTTATTTTTTTTTTTCTCTTTTTCTTTACTTTCTTTCTTTCATTCTTCTTTTTTTTTCTTTGTGTGTGTGTGCGTGAATGTGTGTGTGTTTGTTTGTTTTTGTAAACTGTCATAGTATTATGCAAATTTACATAAATGTATTGAAGTATAATATTATTACATACAAAGCAATTTCTCGAAATCTATTTAAATTGACAATGACAATAATTTTTTTTATTTCAAAGTTTTTTTAATACTTTAAATGTAAATTTTAACAAAGACATTGTTAAAATACACTGTTAACATTTTAAGATTCCTCTTAACAAAGTTTTATTTTATTTTTCCATCGATTGTGCATTATTAACGTTTAGTTACAGAATTTAGACATTTCTGACTATTAATTAATCATTCATAGATAAAATTTAAGAAATATTTTTTTTTGAATGCTGAAATTTATTCCCAAGTTTCAGCATTTAAATATAAAAATATTTTTAAAACATTAACTTATGAATAAATTTACCTAAGCGTGTATAGATTCTATTTCAAAATTATTATAATGCGCAACAGATGGAAAACTAAAACAAACATTTGTCAAGAGGTACATCTAAAATATTTTCAAAAGACTAAAATTAAAAAAATTTTTGCTATTGTAAATTTAAATAGATTTCGAGAAATTTTAATGTACTTAACAATATTATATTTTAATGCATATGTATGAAAATTTAATTTAAGTTATTGACTTACGAAATTATAAATTTTCCATCTATATGCGCTGAAATAAAACAATATAAAATATAAAATTCCAGAAACGTACTCTTTTTTTTTTAAGAACTTCCTGCCAACTAATTTTTAATATTATCCCTTGATTTTACTATAATGTAATAACATCTAAACATATCTGATTTTATTTATTTATTTTTATTTTTTTGTGGATTCATTAATAAGTTAATGTTTTAAAAATATTTTTATGCTCAAATGCTAAAAATTAAATTTCATTTCTCAAACACAAAAATATTTTTAAGAAGTAAACTTATCACTCTACTACAAATTAATACTCAAATATATTTATCGTTAAACTATAATAATATAAAATTAACGGAAAAAAGAAAAAACCAAAATGGAACATTTTAAAAATTTGAAAAAAAATATTAGGTTAATTTGGCTTTAAATTTAAACAGTTTTCGAGAATTTTTTACATGCTTAATAGAATTGTTAGATTTTGATGTATATATATAATGTAAAATGAGACTTATCTGTGTTCTGTAGCTGTCTTTTTTCAACGTGTCGGGTAATGTTATGTTAAGCACTCATTGCCAATTGCCATATGCCTTTGACTTTGCACTTTGGCTCGCAACATAGGCTGGCAACCTAGAGGAAGTTCGGCGGTAGCGATTTGGCGTTTGGCGAGATTTAACAAAACACACTATTATTATTTTAATTTTATTATTAAAAAGGAATTAATTTATTTTTAGTCTATGTATTTTTTTTTTTTTTTTTTCAAAAATTTTTAATAAATTTTTTTAAATTGATCGTAGTTAAAATACTAAAGGCCTGTTTAATTGGTTTGCTTAAATGAATTACACGCACTGTTATTTTTATGAAAGAAAACTATTAATGAAAATCAATAAAAATTGCATAGAAAAACTATAATCATAAAGAAAGAAACTTAATAAAATTGTTAGCTTTTTTATTTGTTCCAGACTGAATATTTTAAATTCATATGGAATATTTAGAAATTTATATTTATTCTTGTTGTTGTGTTTTGTTTTTATTACTTTAACTCATTATTTTTTATTGTCCCTTTTTTGGGACGTAACTTTTTTTTTTTTTTAAATAGTTTTAGACAATATGATAATGGAAATATAGTTTTAGATAATGCATTCTGCAACTGTCCCAAAAATAAGACGATCTGCGGTAGTATGCTTAATTTCTTGAAATTTGTTATAATTCTTAAATAGTTTTTACTAAAACTTATAAAACTCACTAATTAAGAAAAAATTTGAAAATTAGTTTAGCAAATAATGGGTTAATAGAAAAAACTGTTTAAACGGTATGAAACATAACTATTGCATTATGTAATTTGAAAAAAAAAATAATAATTTTATTCAATTATTGCAGCAATCACACATGTTTTACTAATTTATTAATTAATAAAAGAGAAAAGTTTTGCAGTTCGTATAAATTAGAAAATTCTTTCCAAGTACACTTTATCCGTTATATCGTTCAATCTGAAGTGAAATTTACCTCAATGATGATGCCTTAAACTGTATAGTGTTTTTAATTACGGAGAAAGAAATCTCATAAAAGCTTGCTTTATACCTTTATTATTATTATTGTTATTATTACGAAAGGGAAAGCATGAAGTGGATCATTATTTTTTTTATAAGCTTGTATATCGTTTAAAGTTTCCATACGTTCTACATACAATACCAACGAAAAAAGAAAGGGCGAAAAAACCTTTACAAAACAGAAAATTTACATGCGCAATTTCGACTTATATCTCATAATGTATCTGAAAATGATTGTAAAGCCCTATAAACTTATTAATTTTGCTAATTATATTCTACAGGAAACACTGCATTTTACAGCAGAATAATGTATGATAATTCTGTTATTTTGTGCAAAATATACAATTTTTAAAATATGCTTTAAGGAAAGACCTCCCATAGACCCTAAATGTGTCGGAATTGTTTTCAGAGTTTCTGTGCATAAAACAGTACTATTTTTATTATTCTCAATAATGATAGAGCCAAAGTAAACCTGAACAACATATCAAAAATATAATATTCTAAAATTATTTACTGAATAAATGAGCAAAAATACAGATAGACAAACAAACCAAAATCACAAACGCTTTTTGATTTTGTTAGAATGTTGAAAAGCGTAAAAGAACTAAATATGAACTCAGAAATTCTCAGATATATCCCCCAATGCACCTTAATATATATATATATATATATATATATATATTTTTTTTTTTTTTTGTCGCGAAGTGAATATTATGCTAATCATGCCACATTTTATACAAAGCATGCATTTAGGCATATGAATTACATTAATTATGTAATATAAGTGAACGTATGTATGTAATATATGTTTTCTTATGTTTTACGCTGTATAAAAATATAATAAAATAAGTTTTACTTAAATATCTCTGGTAGACCATAATATATCAGAGTTCTTTTCAGGCATCACCGCATCTAAAGCACTAGTGCTATTTATACCATTTTCAGTCAAGAGCAAGGAATAGTAAAATTGAAATATATACATATATATATATAGGTTTTGGAGCATGTTAAAAATGTTTATAAAATTAATGCGCGAAGAAGCAGATCAAGAGATAGAAAAACCGGTATCATATAAGCTTGTCAACTTTGCTGGGAAATGTTAAAAAATAAAAATAATAATGGCTTGTGTATTGCTAAATAAACACACACAAACACATATCTGGGATCGTACAGCGCAAGTATTATTCAACACAATTAACGCTCTATCTTTTTTAACACCTTCCAAGAAAACTGAACAGTATTTAAGATTTCGGTTCATCTGTCTGTCTACTCTTTCCTTTCCTTGATTATTTTTAGAATAAGTTTAATCTGATATACTGATATATTATTATTCAGCTGATTATGTCATGTTCTTTATTGAAAATAGTATAAAAATACGACTAGATTTTATACAAGGATTTACGAAAGAATTAGGATATATTGCGTTCTATGACGAATATTTTCTAAAACATCCTGAAAATTTCGCTGTAATATCCTGAATATGAATGGAATTTGATCGAAGTGCATTTCTGTTGAGTTATCAGTTATACGTTTTTAAAATTTTCAAATAAAGTTGAAAAGAATTAATAAATTTTGTTTGTCTGTAGAATGGTGTATCAATCTGCCTGCGTTCACATTTTCATAAATAGTTTTAGAATTCATTGAAATTAATATGTGTCGATCAGGTGTTTAGTTTTATTAGAAAATTCCTTATTAATTATCTTGCATGTGGAACGAGTAATTTATGTAAAAGTATAAAAAATAATTCGAATAAATATGGTCTGAAAGAGATATTTTTACTAGTTAAATTCTAAAATAGTACGCTGCAATAATAAAAAAAATAAAAAAAAAAACATACATATTTCTGATTAAATAAATTAAACTGAGGTTGATTAACTGTAATTGATGTAAAGGGCCTTAAAAATATTCGATATGATTGAAAATTTGTTGATGCGCATTTTCATAGTCTTATGCGTTTTAAATGACCAGTTAAAAAACCAGTTATTATTAAAAGAAAAAAAAAATCCTTCTTTAATCCATTACCGTTTAAAAAAATGAATAGCAGCACATGGAATCGTAAAAAGTGTACGATTAGCTGTTTATGAAGTTGTTATTTTTAAGTTGATGTTTGATTTCAAATCAAATTAATAGCAAGAAGATTAAAATTCTACAGATTGTTTTGAAAATCTATTTATTTTTTTATTTTTTTCCCAAGTGCAAAACAAACATTTTTACAGAAATGCATTAAATTTGCTTAATAACTGCGAGTGAAGGTATACAAAGTAATGAAAGTGGGAATACATTGTATCAAGTTTTATTCATTGCTGAAGTTATACATTTTAAGTAATTCTTCAAAAGATATTAATCTATATTCTAATAATCTATATTATTTTTCTTAAGAATGATGTAGAAAAAAGAATTATAAAATTTTATTTCTTTATAAAGTCAGTTCTTTATATTTCTCAGTGCAAATACCTTTTTGCACTGAGAATTACGTTGCATATTTTTATATATTTTTTGTTATTAATAAGTGAAAACTAATGTCAGATTAATAAAAATAAAAGTTTATAATTTAAACATTATTAGAGATTACAGTTTTATATTTACTTCCCGATCTCTAGTAAAAACACTGTTCTTTAATAGTAAACTTTAAGCTTTTAAAATTGACCATTTGCTATTTAAAAGCAAAAGGGGAAAATAACAAGTGAGAAAATCGCCAAGAAGCGAAATACGCTCCTAAATTACAACCATTTCTCTACTAGCAGATGTTTTTGCGGTTTGCGATAATGTAAATAATTATGAGTTTCCTGTTTCAGCCAACGTTTAGCTAGAATGAATTTTACATTCAAAAATTAATCCTTTAATATATTTCATATATATATATATATATATATATATATAAATATATATAATTCAAATTTATTTTATTATTTCAAATTATATTAATTTTTAAAATATTTTGTAAAAGATAGATTGTTATAAAAATAATGAATTGGTAGATTCAAGTAATATTATAACATTTAGTATGTAAGTAGTTCAATATTTGAATAACTTCTAAATCAAAGAATTTTTCATCATCAAATGTATAATATGTGTATTTAATTATATTAAAATATTTTTGACGATTTTTTTTAACAAAATAATGAAGTGAAATTTGGAAAAAAAAAAAAAATCATGAATAGTGTAAAATTTTTAAAATATTTTTTTTTTATTTTATTTGTAACAATATGAGTTCCATAATTCACTACTACTCTTATTATATGCTCTTTTACATATAGTGCGATCAGAATACATAAATTGGATTTAACATATTAGACATATAACAATTTTCCTGTAAAAAAAACCTAATGCATGCGTCGTGAAAAACACATAAAAGGGATTTTACATAGCAAGTTAAAAAAAAAAAAAAAAGATAAAACCTTTTTTTGAAACACCAATTTCCGAGCTACTTAATCAGGATGCCTGTCAATTTTCTTTTCTTGTAGTAATTAAGTAATATACGTGGAAAGACATCTAAAAAGGGTTTATGTAGCAAATTTGAAGAAAATCGTTCGAGCCCTTTTTGATAGAATTATATATATTCTCACTTAGGATTTTCTACAAAATAACCTTTTCACCGTAAACCTTAAATTACATACGAATGTACATCTAGATGAAAGGTAAAGTGGCGAGTTTGAAGAAAATCCGTGGAACCATTTTTGCGCACTTGCGAGGTTTAAAATTTCCATATTCATATAAAAGGCTTATATATATATATATATATTTGCTAACTAACCAACTAATACATACGAAAGGGCATTTAAATCGCGTGTATACACATATACACTGACGAATTGCAAAAACCATTTCCTTGTACTCTAAAAACATATAAATTAAGCAAAAGTGTAATATCGAAATACTTGATCGAATTAAATATTTCCATTTTATTCCAAATTATTTTCTAATACAGCAAACTAATATAACAATCAAATAGTAATTTTATATAGAGTATGTCAACAAAATTACATGATTATGCGTTCATTTTAATTAGAGTTTTCGCGAAGAGAAATTCAATTGCAAATATCAGATAATTATAATTTAAAATTATGTTAAAAAACGAAACCACCTCTTCATTTTTATTTCCCAATGAATATTATTATAAATTGGATCAACAAAATCAAGTTCTGTCTTGTTGTCAAAAATTTTATACATTATAACGGAAAATAGAGCACTTTGTCATATTCGTTATAATTGTACTGAAACAGAACGTGTTACGACGGTGTTTCCCTTAACGTTTTTTATAAAACTGAAATTGTACGTTTTATGAATGGTACAAAACACACCTTTTTAGAACGTTCTGAATAATACTGCTTTTGAACGTCGAGTAGAACGTTCTTTTGACACGAAACACGGTGTTTGAACCAGTGTAACCGTTATTAGACGTTCAGAGAACGTTCATGTGCTACTTGGGTTTTGTAAAATTCGTAAATTTCAACAGACTGTCAACTTCGAACGTAAGCTAGAAGTGTGTCTGTTTAAAGGAAAGTTTTCGAAAAATTCCAATGCTTTACAAATTGTCAAGTTCTAAAATAAGATTAACTTTGACTACCTGGTGTCGTTTGACGAGAGTGTTCTGAAAGGAGGATGATTTATTACTCTTCGAACAGTCATTTATTTAGGGCTATTGACACACAGAATTTATTTCTCGCAAACTACATATTTCTTAACTAAAATTAGATATTATGGAAAGAAATAAAATGTTTTATGTTTTTGTATGAAAAGAATAAGTTTCCATCGACTATAAAATGTATACAAATATATAATTTACAGCTATTTATGCATACAACTTTATATATATATATATATGAAATGGGATGTTTGTATGTGTGTTTCGCTATAGACTAAAAAACTAATAATTCGATTTAAGCGCGGTGTTTTGCAAAATTATCCGCGTTATCTTGCGAAGGAAATCATTTCTGAGACAATATATATATATTGACCTAATAATATAATGCCCATCAACATTTAAATAAAGTACTTACTATTCATATTGCTGTCCTTGAATCTTGATTGTTGGCATAAAATTTACATTTCACATGAATAATGAAACTGAAATAAAATTTTGTTAAAAACATGGCGAAAATTTTCGTGGGGAACTGATGTCATAATAGCTTTAAAATTTACAGCAGTCAAGTTTATTCATACGCAACAGCTAAATAGTACGCGTCAGCATTTCTTACCTAGATATACTGAATATATTACAAGTTTAGCCCCTTCATTCTTGTATTTTAATGATTTGATATGTGTGTAAATGCTATTTACTTTCAACAATCACGTGTACTTTCAACGCGTATTTTCAACAATCACAATTAGATGCATGGCTACATGGATTTTCTGAATTAATGAAATACAATACGATCAAGTTTACAATTTGATTTAATTGATTCATTTGCAGAAGTAATCGACTGCTCTCAAGTTGTTCATTTCAATCATTATAGGGTATTTTTTTTTTTAAATTTATAAACAGAATTTGTCCGTGAATTAGCTTTTTCATACGCGCGAGCAACATTTACAGACAAGGCACTGTGAAGCAGCCAGTGTGATTTTGCACCGGAAAACTGTGATACGTTTAACTCACGTCCACGCACCAAAATTTGTCATTCTGTGGTAATTTGGAGCAGAGTTAAGCCTAAAAACATTTTTTATGCTCATCCATCTCTAAAGGGGGGAAAGGGGAAATTTCGCATAATTTATTTGTAGTGTGTGTTGAGTACGCATAACTAATACACACAAAAAAATCACCATCCTGGGATAATTTGGATGACAGTTCAGCTTCAAAATAATTTAATCCCCCCCCCTTACGCCAAAGCGGGGAATTGTGGTCATTTCACAAAATCACTTTATATTGGACGTTGGATAAACCTAGCCAACCGACTTTCAAAAAATATTGCCTTTCTGAGATAATTTGGAAAAGTTTTACGCCTAGAAATGTGTTTTTCCCACCATCCTCACACGAGAAAAGGAGACAGGAAATTTCTAAAATTTCCTTTACATTCTGTTTTTGGCACACATATCTAGCCAAAATACCAAAAAGTTTCTACCCTGAAATAATTTGAACTGTATCACTTTTGGAAGCATGTTTTCTGCCGGCTACCTCACCCCCAAAAGGAAAGGGATAATCTCTTCAAAATCCCTTTGTAATGTGTTTCATAACAAAAACTCATTTCATGAAATACTATAGAACATTATTATGTTAAAAAGCATGGGTTTTTTTTCTGTCTTTAAAGGGGCGAAGGGGGGATTCGAAAACATCTGTCACGTTAGATGTTATATGCACTCAAGCAGCCCAAAAAAAAAAAAAAAAAAAAAAAAAAAAAACTCGTGACCACAATTCCCGTATATTTCCAAAATAAATTTAATGAAAAAAAAATGACACACAAATTTACACCCTGGTATCTGTTTCCGAAATCGAAAATCGCAAAACATTAAAATAGATTTTTCGGAATGTGCTTCAGAAGATGCACGGCTGTTTTAAACCTGTATGCGCCATTTTTCGCAAAGTTCTGCTAAAAATATAGATGTCTCTAATTCCCTCTACCGAATCTATTTTCCTTCTTACTTTAAAATTGAATATTCGAAAATCGCAGAAAGTTTTTTTTTTTCTTTTTTTTTTGTACTCGAGTCTAATTGGTTTTCCCAGTCTCATGATAAGCAATTTATTCACTTTGAAATAATGTGGAGCCGAGTTATCCTCGCACACTTGTTTTTACTGCTTGTCTACCAGCAGGAAAAAGGGTGCATTTTTCAAAATTCTGACTTATTAGTATGGTCAGGGGCCCAACACCAGCCAACAATTAATTGAAACTTAGTTGGTAAAATTTGATTTGCTACATTAGTTACGATGAATTATTTTACGTAAATTTTAAGCTTAAACCATCTAGAGAAATTGTTATTAATGGGATGCATCTTTAACATTTATCAACCCTTCTTTGTGGAAATTAGTAATATGCAAATGTATGCCATGACGTAGTTTAAAATAAAATCTATATAAGTCAATAATAAAAGTGCTGTTGGTTCTGTTCTTCGTATGATGTTGTTGATGAGAGATATTATGTTATCTCAATTTGATTTTAAAATTTCAAATTGTATGTTGCCGGCTGGTTTCGACTGCCCAACACAGCGCCTTCTACTAAGTTTACACGACGTTTCCGGATACACGTTATTAAGTCCGGATTGCGTCTTTTTATATTCGTCCTCTCTAACACTCTTTAAATTTTAGCCAGATATTTTCCACCCTGTGTGAAAATATATATATATTCGAAAAAGATTAAATTTACAAAATCACAGTCATTTTTTATTAGTTGAGAATTTTTAAATTTCCTAAATACACATAAAGTCGAAAAAGAACCGTAGAATTGTTTTTATATAAAGTTTTATAATATTAATGTATGTGGTATATTCCTTGTTAATGATAAAATCTATTATTATTCCCCCCCCCCCCTTTTTTTCACAGTAGAATAAATTAAAAATTTTACTATTACTTTGTTCCGAATTAGAAGCTTTTAAATATTGTAAATATACAGAAAACAAAAGCTTAACGCTTAGAATTATTATAATATAAGATTATAATTTGTTAAATTATATATGCGAGTATATGGTATACTCCCGTGCATTGTTAATATCTAACGCAAAAGAAAAAAAAATTAAAAAAAGATTATTTCGTAGTATATTAAATTTAGAGTGCTTATATATTAAAACATATTTCAATTGTAGAGAAAAGCATCTATCGAAGGATTTTAAAGAAGTCAAGTAATAAAACAAAGATGCAACATTTAAAAAAAGAATTCTCAATCTAGTGACTTTGAGGATTGTTTGAAAATTTTCTCTGTTCCAAAAATTGATTTTTCCAAAAATAAATTACGGCAATATTTTTATACTCATGCCACAAAATTCAATATCCAGCATGAAAATTACTTTTTCTACATATGTTATTTTTCTACCAAAATGGAATATAATTTTTTTAGAAAATGTCACAAAACGCAAATCGGTTTATTAACTTTATGTGTGTTTTTAAAATGTAACTAAGTCTTACTCCCTAATAGGAATTAAAGAAACTATTTAGTCAAAAAAAAAAAAAAAAAAAGATTGTTAAAGTTAAACATAGTACAACAACAACAACAATAATAATAATAATAATAAAACTATTTCTTAATGAATAAAATGTTCTTATAAATAATCAAGCCGTTTTCTTTATTACAACTGTCGTTTTATTGACATTGGATGTACAGTCACGGAAGAAATAAGAACTTAACAAACACCCACAGATCGAAACTCGCCATCATGAGGAAATTTGGAGTTGACTTAAGATTTAAAATATGTTTTTCCCTCTCACACCCGGTGAAGAAAAAAATGGATAACTTCATAAAATCACTTTATAATGCGTGTTGTCTGCAACTAACGAGCGACACACCAAAATATTGCCTTCCTGAGATAATTTGGAACAGAGTTACTCTGGTAAATATTTTTTTTTACGCCCAACTTTGCATTATCTCTTTATAGTGCATGCTGGGTGCATAAAACCAACCTACACACAAAAAATCGCTTTTCTAAGACCATTTGGAGTTAGCTCTTCGAAACAGTTTTTTTTTAAACCTCCCCTTTCCCCAAAGGGGTAAGAGGGGAATTTTGTAAAACCTCTTCACAGTGTGTTCTGGATACACATAACCAACGGACACAATAGAATATTGTTTTGTTTTACGGAGATAATTTGGTGTAGAAATATGCTTGGAAGTGTGTTTTTGTCTTCCCCCTGCCCCCAATGGGGAGAGAAGAATTTTGCAAAATCTCGTCACTGGATGCGTTGAATGCACTTAACCGACCCCATAAAAAAAATCGTGACAGCAACTTCCATAGATTCCTCAAAAATAAATAAATAAATAAATAAATAAATAAATAAACATAAATAAATAAACAAATAAAATAAATAAATAAATAAATAAATAATAACGCAAACACGAGGATCTGAAATTCATTCCCTCATAATTCCCCCTAAAATTAAAAATCGTAGAAAACCCAAAATTGGATTTTGGAAATATCCTCAAGAAGACGCACTGCTGTTTTCAATTCCTTTGTAAAATTTTTTGTGGAATTCTACTTGAAAAAATGATTTTTCCCCTTCCTTCCCCCTTTGAATTTGAAAATTCCAAAATCGCTGAAAGTTTTTTTTAATTTCTATTATTTATTTATTTTTTTTTAGTTTAATTTAATTTAATTAATTATTATTATTATTATTTATTTATTTATTTATTTTTTATTTTTTACCGTCTAGTCCTTTTCTGTGCAATTCCATTACCATAAAATAATTTGGAGCATAGCTATACTTGCAAACATTCTTATGCTTCTATCCCCCCAGGGTGAAAGGGGGCGAATTTCTCGAAACCCCGTCTTAGGGGGGAGTCAGAACCTTAAAACCAACATTACACTAAAATTTCGGAATCGTCTCCATTGAACCGTCTCGGCTGTGTTGAATCAGTCAGTCAATGAATGCATGTACTCATTTTTATATACATAGTTCCGATAAATACAATAAACTAAATTATTCAAAAGAAAAAAAAAATCCTTTTAAAGAAATTTGGGATCTATATCCTGCAGAATAATGCGGCAGTTTTGAAGCTACTGCCCCCCTCAATACCCCGTTTCATTAACGCACCTACATTTATATAGAATTTAAATCTGTTAGTAAAATTTAAAGTTCACTTAAAATTATTCAGACAATTTTCACACGGAACATTCCTTGAAACTTATCAATCTTGATCAAACTTTTCCAGCAACAAACTTATATTAACTTTAAAATACAACATTTCGATCTTCTAAAATTATTCGTTTTTAAGTCACTCTAAAAAGCATAGACAAAGATCAAACGTTAAAAAACTTGACTACGGTAATCAGGAAGCCTCAAAACGTGTAAATATATATAAAAAAGCTATGAATATTTAGCTTAAAAACATACATTATTTACAATGTATCTACTCTTCATTTCAATTCCCGAACAGCTTTCCTAGAAATTACAAAATATTATTAATGAAGCACATCCACTAACAACAAAAAATAATGTAATCGCTTAAATGTTTGCAGCCCTGTATATCTTTCGAAGATTATATACAGACCACATGATGCACCTAAATATAATCATATAGTAATAATAAATAGCCCAGCCTGAAATACACTTCCATCAATTTTCAACTATTGTCAGACTTTTATCTAGTTCTTTTGTGTAGCCCTGTAAATGAACAGTGAAAGATTCCCCTACATATTCTACATGAGACATGTTTTAACGCATATAAAATATATATATTCGTTTCATTTGGTTTAGTGCAATATGAAGATGTTAAACTGTACTTACCAGCACTTTCCCCCATAGACGTAAGTTCATCTCAACGAAAGGATTACTGTAGCATCCCTATACCATGCACATTTAAAATACCAAGTTTGGACTTTCTGCTACTATTTGTTCTTGAGCTATGCTGATAACACACGTGCAAACACGCAGACAGAAACACACATAGACCATTCGCTAAAAACATGATTTTCGGATTGAGGGGACCTCAAAACGTATAAATGTAAAAAAAAAATAAATAAACAAATAAATAAAACTCACGTTTGAAAATTTGAACCTAAAACAATACTCTATCTTCCTTACGGATAAGAGAAAATAATAATTAAAAAATATATGTATATACACTGCTCGACATTGAAAATACAACACCAAGAAGGAATGATAATAACGGAATGAAATTTGTTGGACACATACATTACAGTAGAAAGAACAATTGATTAAAATTTCAGGAAATTTGGAGTAATACGTACTGAGAAAACAGTACATAAAGTAGCGACCTCTGTGAGCAATAGCAGCACATATCTGCCTAGGCATTGAATAGAACAGCGATTGGATTACATGTACGGGAAGAGCACTTCATGAAGCTTCAAAACGATGCCACAATTCATCGATCGAAGTTACTGGTGAGTGGTGGGGGGCCAGTCGCTTTTCAATGATTAAACAGTCATACTCATTGGTGCGAGATCAGGAGAGCGCGCTGGCCAGAGCAACAGTCGAACACATTCTGTATCAAAGAATGTCCGGACAATACAAACAACTTGCGGTCGTGCATTATCTTGCTTAAATTTTGCACTACGGAGCCCTCGAATACAGGGCAGAGGGGCGGGCCTTAACTCATCAGAAATTTAATGGCCGCTGTTCAGAGTGCCAGGAATACGAACGTGAAGTAATCGAGACGTGTATCCAATGGGAACCCATAACATCAATGCAAACGACGGACAGTATGATGATGTCGAAGACCAGCTGGCAATGTTCATTATTCATAATGCCGTTAAATACGGATAAGACAATCTTCATGCTGTAAACAGGATTGTGATTTGTCTGAAAAGTGACTTCACGCCATTCCTGCGTCCAGGTTTATAGTTGATCACACATTAATGGCGCCCATATCAGTGATATAGTTTTGAGGGTAATCAGAATTTTGGTAGCCGCATACTGAGTCACCACCTGGATTGATGGTATGTTGTACCATTGGATACACGTTCCGGTCACCTCTTGTTTTCATTCCCGCCACTCTGAATACCAGCCATTACATTTCTGACGAGCTAAGACCCATAGCTCTGCCCTATGTTCAAAGCCTCCGAAGCGCAACATTTAAGCAGGACAATGCACGACCGCAAGTTGTCCATATTGTCTGGACCTTCATTGATGCCGAATGTGTTCGACTGTTGCTCTGGCCAGCTCGTTCTCCTGATCTCGCATCAATGAAAATGACTGTTTAATGGTTGAAAAGCGACTGGCCCCCCACCACTCACCAGTAACTTCGATCGATGAATTGTGGCATCGTGTTAAAACTTCATGAAGTGCTCTACCCGTACATGTCATCCAATCGCTGTTCGATTCAATGCCTAGGCAGATATGTGCTGTTATTGCCCACAGAGATCATTGCTTTATGTACAGTTTTCTCAGTACATATTACTCCAAATTTCCTGAAATTTTAATCAATTGTTCTTCCTACTATAATGTATGTGTCCAACAAATTTCATTCCGTTATTATCATTCCTTTTTGGTGTTGCAGTTTCAATGTCGAGCAATGTATATATATATATCATTCTTCATTCAAATCATTTTTTATCTTTTCGAGTGAACATTTGTTTTAAAATATTGATTTGAAATATCACGTTTCATTTAATTAAAAAAAAATTATATTACATCGTTTAGAAAAATCATATCAGTAGACTGAGAGATATTATAGTAGGATGAACTTAGTTTAGTTAATAGAAGTTTTCGTAATTGAAACGTACCGGCATTAAAAAAATCGAAGCGATATTTCATATTAAAATTGTGATTATATATAAACTGTATTGAAGTGAATGATGTTATATTTAAAAATCGATTTGTGTTAGTATAATTAAACATTATTATTATGTCTCATTGTAGAATAAAATTTAAAGAAAAGTTAAAAGGAAAAATTTATTGTCAATAAAAAATATATTAGTTAATCTGCAGATCAGGAACTTCAACGTCCTATTTGCATCATGCATTATTCAACCGATCTTTTTTATTTATTCCCTGTTATTATATATATATATATATATATATATATATATATATATATATATATATATATATATATATATATATATATATATATATATATATATATATATATATATATATATATGTATGTATATATATATATATGTATATATATATATATATATATATATATATATATATATATATATATATATGTATGTATGTATGTATATGTATATATGTATATGTGTATATATATATATGTATGTATATATATGTATATATGTATATGTATATATATATATATATATATATATATATATATATGTATATGTATATATATATATATATATATATATATATATATATATATATATTTATATACATAGTGATTCGATTGACTTCCGGCATAAACAGAAACGTTTCTGGGGGGGGAGGGGACGCCAGGCTTCCTCTGTCCCGCTCTGTCTCTCTCTGATTGTCTTGTATTAATTCCTTGTAATTCGTAAATACTTGCACCAAATTTCATGCAAAATGATTACGTAACATATCGGAATTATTTTGTGAAACCCTGTAAATAAATTACCAATTCTATGTCCACACGTTTTCACCGAAAACATTCATTTAAAATTCTAATAAAATTTCATTATATTTTATGGGGTGTAACCAAGTTAAAATATACTTTTAAGAAATACCGACTTTAGACTGTAATAGTATGGAATTCATTTATGTATCCCGGAAAAGTATCCACTGTAATTATATACACGAAAAAAGTAAACACCTATTTAATTAATTATAACTCATTAATGTTTTAACCTACTTTGACATGATATGGATGATTACAATACGTCATAGGAATTCATTTGTGTGGTCTAGTAAATAAGTTATTTAGTCTGTACATATCCTTTTTTTTTCTTTTTAACAGTAAACATGCTTTAAAGCACCTTTATAATGTATGTTAATTCCATTATGTTCAATGCAGCATAAACGCATTAAAGTGTGCTTAAATAAAAATTTGTCCATTCGCTATAATGTCACGAAATTCTTTCGTGTGTCTCCGTAAACGAACCATAAGCATTTTATACACCAGTAAAATCTATTCAACTTATTCTACGTATATTTAAGCCGGAAGCTAAGATTATAAAATTATCAAAATATGGAATATGATCGGTATATGCAGAGTGATTTCCAAGTTTAGATTTAATGTCACCAGATTTATCTGCGGGTTTATGTTCTGTGATTCAAATATTATTGGTTCTGTCAGTTTTACCTACTATGTAGAATTTCAATTTTTACAGGGGATACAATAAATGATACCTACACTTTTAAGAGATAAATAGCAGATTTAGAAACAGAAAGTAACTTACTGATACGTATGTGATGTTTAAAGCATGCAGAGATAATAACAGTTTTTAGTAATTTAGCTATTCTCTCTGAGATACCTTTATAATAAGGAATAGAAATAAAGTGAATGGGATTTCAAAAAACTCTTCTTAGCATGCGCTTTCACTATATGTTTTATGATTTAATGCAGATTTAATTAAGTAGCTCTAATAAATTTTGTTAAGTGTTTTTTAAATTGTGTTTTTACCTTTTTTTTTTTTTTTTTTTTTTTTTTTTGTGAATAAATATCTCATTTTAAATAATATCTAATTTCGATTTGTGTTAGTTTTATTTCCTTAAAATTCGAATTTTGAAAATCGGTTAAACTACTTCTTTGATACAGCATATAGAAGCCTCCATGTAAACATCTGTAGGTCTGTGTTCATTAGGGTCAATGCTAAGTGACGAAACGTGAAACTGCTTTTTTGTCCCCTAGGAAAAAGGTTGGCAAATTAAGAAAAAACAAAATTCGTCTTAGCATGCAATTACACATTACATATGTTTTATGATCAAACAATTTTTGAGTGAATGGCTCCAGTAGATTTTTTTTTTTTTTTTTTTTTTTTTTTTTTTTTTTTGTATAGAGATATAATTCAAAAGGAATTGTTTATATATTTCTATATAAAATATAGTTGGTAAATTTAATAATAAATTCACATCTAATTAAAGGCCAACATTCACTTCGCAACATTCAAATTAACCTATTTGTTAAAGATAAGTCGCACTTAACAAAAGTCTTACATTTTCGTTCATGGACACGAAATTCTAAATGGCAGATTTTTACTGATAATAAAACCTTTTTGTAAAAAAATAGAACCGACTCCAAAAAGGAACTACTATTCAAACAACTAAAAATGAGAGAAAATTGGCAGAAAATGGAACTGTAAAGTGCGCCTAAAAGTATAAAATAATTTCCTTCGCCAAACAACCTATAACACTACAATTAATCATAACTTTTGAAGTCGGCGCAAAATTAAATAAAATTTAATTAGTTTTTAAATGTTTGTCTTTAGACCGGTATAACAAATGCTGTTTTCTCGAATGATCCATTTTAATGTTTCCTTTATTATTTTATCACTGTATACAATTGGTCCATTAGTAACATCTACATAGAACAGTGAACATTCTTCACAAAGCGGTATTTATGTTTCTACGAAGTTAGAGTTTCCTTTGCAAATTTGGTATAACTTTGATAACTATCATCCTTGATGGCTTTTGGATTTGGCGATCAAAACGTAAAGCAAAAATATACACGCAAGATGTATATTTTCATAATATATATTGCACGATGTGTTGTTTCATATTCTTGATTACTCTCTTGATATACCTTATCAAAATAATCATGACATCCCAAGGAAATTAAATATGTTTGCCAGATAATTTTGCGATTTTTCTTTCACCAAGTACGTCAGATACCAGCATCTTCGCCAACTTTTGCTGCTTACGAAATCTTATTTGTTTCCTTGAATCAAAGTAGTTTTCGGCTGCGTTTTTCAGGTAACAATGTGAGATGTGTATTTTGCGTAGGATTTGATTTTTGTATTGAATAAAAGTATCAATTTTTAATTTTGCGCCGACTTCAAAAGTTATGATTAATTGTAGTGTTATAGGTTGTTTGGCGAAGGAAATTATTTTATACTTTTAGGCGCACTTTACAGTTCCATTTTCTGCCAATTTTCTCTCATTTTTAGTTGTTTGAATAGTAGTTCCTTTTTGGAGTCGGTTCTATTTTTTTACAAAAAGGTTTTATTTTTCTCCTTTCAGAGAAAACTTATTTATATAGCAGAGCATCAGAAGTCGTTCGACGGAAGTTTCCCAAATCACAACTTCCAAGAAAAGTAACATTACTCAAAAAATGATTTATGTCACTGAAAAATACATGAAATGCACCCAATGTGAACAAAAAAGTTACATCTCCATCTAGAAAGTTATCCACTCGAGAGACAGTTGTGCCAGTTTTATTCTAGTCAAGTTATTTTTAAGTTGATTTTTCTCAAATGCTGCATTTTTAAGTTGTGTCACTTTTCTTGCCTGTATCGGATATAAGCAAAAAACTATCTATTGAACGAACATACGTTATATTAAAAAGTCTTTAGAAATGTAAAGAACGGATACGCTGTATTCGTAACCGAAAGTTCTGTTAGGCATTTATATTGAACTTTACAGTGAATAGTCTGCTGCGCTGGAAATTGCGCAGCGTAAAATTCAAAGAAAGAGCAAAATATGCACTGCAGCTGACGGACAGAAGTTTCAACATCGATACTTACATACTGCTTTTATCAGTGTAGCTGCATGCGTTCAGCAGTTAAGAGTGAGAACAGACTTTTGTGAGTATCCTGTAATTTGTTTATATCTTAATAAAATCATAATGAAACCTATTTCAGGCCAAGATCATTGCGACAACAAAAAAAAATATTAATATTAAACCATCTCTTGCGAAATTATAAGCTAACAAATTTCAACAACAACAACGAGAAACATGGTTTGATTTGAGAAGCTCTTCCTTTATAAAGTCGGTTTCAAACGTCTATGCGTTAATCTATGTGACCATACTTTGAATTTTACATAGCATAAAGGTCATCCGCTACGCTACAACATATGCAATGGCGTTCAAGTGTGCACAAAATAGGAAATTGTGAACAAACAAATGCACGTTTTAAGCGTTCTGTTTTTAGCATTAATGTCTAAACTATCTTTGCGTACTACATCGATGATGCTCTGCAATTTTATAATTAACTTTTTTCCCTTGTCTTGAAATGTTTCCGGGATAGGATCGCTAACTCCACTCTTTTCCAGCAGGTGGCGCTTTAGGTGGTTGAATCGCGTAGCAGATGTCCACTTTACTATACCTACATACCACTTTTATGACTATAGCTGCAGCTGTTCAGCAGTTAAAAGAGTCGGACCTGACTTTTTTGGGCACCCTGTATTTTCTTTTGATCGGAAAGATCTTACAATGGGACCTATTTTAGACCAAGACCTTTACAATGAAACAAAAGTATCAAAATCGAATCATCAGTTCAGAAGTTATGAGCTAAGAAACAAAAACAAAAACAAAAAAACATACGCTTTGAATTGAGAACCTCCTCCTTTTTGAAGTCGGTTAATTAGAGCATCTCTTACGAAGTTATAAGCTTAGAAACAGCAACAACAACACATAGCTCGAATTAAGAACACCCTCCTTTCTGAAGTTGGTTGAAAACGACTTTGCGCTGATCGATGTGACCGCATACAGTAACAGTACTTTGAACCTCAGAGTATACATGTCATCCGCTACGCTGCAAAGTGTACAACGTAGTTCAAGTGTGCACAGTGTAGGAAATTGCGAACAAACAGCTGCACGTTATTAGCGTTCTATTTTTAGCAACAATGTCTAAAAACTGTCTTTTCGTAGTAAATCGATGATGCTTTACGACTTCGTAATTAACTTTTCTCCCATCTTGAACCGTTTTTGAGATAGGAACGCTAATTCCGCTGTTTTTCACCAGATGGCGCTTTATTTTCTTTAGATTGTAAAAATGTTATAATGGGACCTACTTCAGACCAAGATCTCTACAACAAAACAAAAAGTTTCAAGTAACTGTATTTTGAATTATATAACGTATGTATCACCAGCTACGCTACAACGTGAGCAATGTAGCTCAAGTGTGTATAGTGTAAGAAATTGAGAACAATAAAATGCACGTTTTTAGCCTTGTATTTTTAGCATCAATGTCAAAACTCTCTTTTCATACAAAATCGATGATGCTCTGCAATTTTATAATTCTCTTTTCCCCCTGTCTTGAACCGTTTCCGAGATAGGAACGTTAGCATGAATATCTAAACTATCTTTTTGTACTAAATCGGTGATACTCTTCAGCTTTGTAATTCACTTTTTCTTTAGAAACGTTTTCGAGATAGGAACACTAACTCCACTATTTTCCACCAGGTGGCGCTGCAAGCGGTTTAACCTTGTACTGCATGGTGACATTGCTATACTTACATACCATTTTTATCACTTTAGCTGCAGCCGTTTAGCGGTTAAAAGAATTTAGACTAATTTTCTTGGACACCCTGTATTTTCTTTAGATCGTAAAGATATTACAATGGGACCTATTTCAGACCAAGACCTTTTCAACAAAACAAAAAGTATCAAAATCGGAGCATCGGTTCAAAAGTTATGAGCTAACAAACATTAAAAAAACATACGGTTTGAATTGAGAACCTTCCTTATTTTTTGAAGTCGGTTAATAAAAATAAAACTAAATGTTTCTTTACATTATAATTTCTCCAACTTTTGCCCTATTAATTATGTGAATTTATGTAATTAAACATAAAGGGAATTATTGCTACGCTACAACGAGTGCAACTTGAAGTTAAAACAAGAGTCTAAATGTGCATTGCAGATGACGGAGCAAAGTTTGAGCATGGAAAATAATAGGATCGTTTGATGACTAGTTGCTTTGTCTTTCTAAGATCTTTTTGACGCGTCAAAGTGTAATAAATCGTGAATAAAAAAAATGCGAGTTTAAAGTGTTCTGTTTTTATCGTTCATGTTTATAAGCATAGATGCCAATATTTTTATTTATTCCGGAGTAGTTTTAATCCCGCCTTTATTTCGCGCCACTTTATTAAGGGAAACATTTTCTCCAATATATAACTTCGGTAAATAAGAAAAATTTACTCTTAAAAAATATGTGGTATGAATTAAAAACGGGGCTAAAAATACTCCAGAATAAATTAAAATATTGGTATCTTTGCTAAAAGGTGTCTTTTCGTACAAAATCGATAATGTTCTACGACATTGTAATTCACCTCTTTTTCTTATCTCGTAACGTTTTCGAGATAGGAACGCTAACTTCTACCAGATGGCGCTTTAAGCGGTCGTATTTAGTAGCGCACAGCTACTTTAATATGCCTAGGAACCACTGTTATGAATATGGATGCAGCCGTTCAGCAGTTAAAGGGGTAAAAATGGATTTCAGTGGGCACCATGTATATGACCTAACTACAAATCCTTCTTTCAAAGTTTATTATATAAATGTAAAATTTAAGTGTAATGTAACACAGTAAAACAAGCAAGTTTAAAATTATAAAGAAAATTTAAAATTTTCTTACTCAGTCAGAAATACATAGCATCTTATTCTAAGCTGAAACAATATTTTTATTCATGGTTACAACAATAATGAATGTAACATAGCCGTTTATTAATCAAAGTAAGACATTGTGCTGACAGCTTGTATTCGGTGGCAGACCAAATTGTTGGCAACTTTAAGCCGAAAATACAATTAAAAATTCTTAATTAGTGATAATGTTGTATTAAAAAATCGTAGTTTCCCATACCTGTATTATGAAAAAGAATTAAAATTTAAAGGGTAATTAGATGGCTGCAGAATATATATATATATATATATATATATATTGATAATCAGTCATTGAAATTTAAGGATTATTAAATATTAACAGTATTCAAACAATCAATTTGATCGAAAACAAAAACCACCAAATCAAATAAAAATGGAATAAATTCGAAATTGATAAATACATATTTGCATTCTATCGTTATCAAGGGCCTGATAAAACACAAATATTCAAAAAGAATGTTTTTCTGTCTCAAAGATAGCAATAGCTAAGAATATCTTTGATCTGGGCCGAAAACATTCTTTTGAGCCAAAACGAGAAAAAGCCAATTTCAAAATAAAACTAATTTCAAAATGAACTCACCACAAAAAAGATAAACATATAAGAATTATGAAACCATTGTCACCAATAAATGTAGTAAAATTTCATATAAGAATCACTTATAAAATAGTAAAGAAATAAGCAAATATCGTTTGCATCCAAAAAGAGTGTCACATGTAAAATGCAATAACCAGATAGCCGTTAAAAGTACAGTTAATCACGGTACAGTAATAGCAAAAATCATAGAATAAATAAAGTGAATTCATAATCCAAATCAAAGGAAATCCTTAAACTAGTATTTAGAGAATTACAGATAATGAATTGAATAGTTCTGCCATCTGTAATTATAATATGAAACTAATAAATCAAAATTAGGAAAGTCTAATAAATTTAATCATGATGAAAGACCATTTGGTTAATCAAACCAATAATGTAACATAATTTAAGTCAAGTAATTAGATTTCTAGACAAAAAAAAAAAAAAAATTATACAGACACGACATTATTTCATTATTTAAAACATGAAAATCTGACATTGACAGATTTTAATTTAGTGCCAGAGGCCTACTGCTAAACTTGTTAATATCGACAAATTCTTCTTTAGTTAATTCGTGACGATCTATATTCCATGATAAAGTTTTCATTAAATCAAACCAATGTGTTTCAGCTGCAGATATTGTAACAAATAACGTTGGAAGTCCAAACTGTCTTATAACCACAAAACAACGTTTTTTCTCTTTTTCCCAATGACGGAGAGGTGTGCCTTGGGGGGGACTCATGTCAAAGGTGTGCTTTGGGGGGGGACTCATGTCAAAGTTGTACCTTGGGGGGGACTCATGTCAAAGTTGGGCCTGGGGGGGACTCATGTCAAATTTGGGCCTGGGGGGGACTCATGTCAAATTTGGGCCTGGGGGGGACTCATGTCAAAGTTGGGCCTGGGGGGGGACTCATGTCAAAGTTGGGCCTTGGGGGGACTCATGTCAAAGTTGTACCTTGAGGGGGACTCATGTCAAAGTTGGGCCTGGGAGGGGACTCATGTCAAAGTTGTGCCTTGGGGGGACTTCATTCAATAAATCCCCATTCAATAAACCGACTGAAATAGGCCCTTAGCACTATTAAGAGTGTATTATAAAAATTCGACAACTGTACCGACTGAAATAGGCCTCTAGCACTAAAAAAAAAAAAAAAAAAAAAAAAAAAATGGAATAAAAGTCCATTTAAAAAATTAATAATAATTAATTAAATGTCTGGGATAACCATTTATTAGTGCTAATGTTTTAAAAAGTAGAAATTGTCTGTTTTTGTAATTATCAGACACTAACTGTTTTATTCGTAGATTAAAATTGAGTAGAATATTAACAATAATAAATTATACAGACACGACATTATTTCATTATTTAAAACATGATTTTAATTTAGTGCCAGAGGCCTACTGCTAAACTTGTTAATATCGACAAATTCTTCTTTAGTTAATTCGTGACGATCTAAATTCCATGATAAAGTTTTCATTAAATCAAACCAATGTGTTTCAGCTGCAGATATTGTAACAAATAACGTTGGAAGTCCAAACTGTCTTATAGCCGCAAAACAACGTTTTTTCTCTTTTTCCCAATAAGGGGGAGGTGTGCCTTGGGGGGGACTCATGTCAAAGGTGTGCCTTGGGGGGAGGACTCATGTCAAAGTTGTACCTTGGGGGGACTCATGTCAAAGTTGGGCCTTGGGGGGACTCATGTCAAAGTTGGGCCTGGGGGGGGGGACTCATGTCAAAGTTGGTCCTTGGGGGGACTCATGTCAAAGTTGTACCTTGGGGGGGGACTCATGTTAATGTTGGTCCTGGGGGGGACTCATGTCAAAGTTGTGCCTTGGGGGGGACTCATGTCAATGTTGGGCCTGGGGGGGACTCATGTCAAAGTTGTGCCTTGGGGGGGACTTCATTCAATAAATCCCCATTCAATAAACCGACTGAAATAGGACCTTAGCACTATTAAGAGTGTATTATAAAAATTCGACAACGCTGTACCGACTGAAATCGGGGTACCTTGGGGGGGACTCATGTCAAAGTTGTGCCTTGGGGGGACTTCATTCAATAAATCCCTATTCAATAAACCGACTGAAATAGGCCCTTAGCACTATTAAGAGTGTATTATAAAAATTCGACAACTGTACCGACTGAAATAGGCCTCTAGCACTAAAAAAAAAAAAAAAAAAAAAAAAAAATGGAATAAAAGTCCATTTAAAAAATTAATAATAATTCATTAAATGTCTGGGATAACCATTTATCATTGCTAATGTTTTAAAAAGTAGAAATTGTCTGTTTTTGTAATTATCAGACACTAGCTGTTTTATTCGTAGATTAAAATTGAGTAGAATATTAACAATAATAAATTATACAGACACGACATTATTTCATTATTTAAAACATGAAAATCTGACATTGACAGATTTTAATTTAGTGCCAGAGGCCTACTGCTAAACTTGTTAATATCGAAAAATACTTCTTTAGTTAATTCGTGACGATCTAAATTCCATGATAAAGTTTTCATTAAATCAAACCAATGTGTTTCAGCTGCAGATATTGTAACAAATAACGGTGGAAGTCCAAACTGTCTTATAGCCGCAAAACAACGTTTTTTCTCTTTTTCCCAATGAGGGGGAGGTGTGCCTTGGGGGGGGGACTCATGTCAAATGTGTGCCTTGGGGGGGGCTCATGTCAAAGTTGTACCTTGGGGGGGACTCATGCCAAAGTTGGGCCTTGGGGGGACTCATGTCAAAGTTGGGCCTGGGGGGGGGGACTCATGTCAAAGTTGTACCTTGGGGGGGACTCATGTCAAAGTTGTGCCTTGGGGGGGCTTCATTCAATAAATCCCCATTCAATAAACCGACTGAAATAGGCGCTTAGCACTTTTAAGAGTGTATTATAAAAATTCGACAACGCTGTACCGACTGAAATAGGGGTACCTTGGGGGGGACTCATGTCAAAGTTGGGCCTGGGGGGGGACTCATGTCAAAGTTGTGCCTTGGGGGGACTTCATTCAATAAATCCCAATTCAATAAACCGACTGAAATAGGCCCTTAGCACTATTAAGAGTGTATTATAAAAATTCGACAACGCTGTACCGACTGAAATAGGGGTACGTTGGGGGGGACTCATGTCAAAGTTGTGCCTTTGGGGGACTTCATTTAATAAATCCCCATTCAAACCGACTGAAATAGGCCCTTAGCACTATTAAGAGTGACGTATAAAAATTCGACAATTGTACCGACTGAAATAGGCCTCTAGCACTAAAAACAGATTTATGTAAACAAGTTTTAAAATTAGTTTGACCAATATATATCATATTTCATAAATTACACTTTATAGAATAAATGATATTAAAAGCCTTATAAAAGGTTTCATGAAAAGAGCTATCACTGAAGTGTAAAGCATCAGCAAGAGGACAAGTAAGACAACGTGTAGAATGACATTTTTTGAAAATTAAATTTCGAAGAGGAGGATGATATAGGTAGCAGGATGACGATCCAGAGTAATCCCTATACATTACTTTGCACCGAGCACAAGACAAACTATAAGATTTGCCTTTTTTGCCAGGCGCTAAGAGTTTACTATAAACTACCATTTAATGAGTTAAGAAGATAAATATTCTAGAATTAATAAAATAAATAAAAATACTAGAACTAAGGGTAATATGAACAATATTATATTTAGAAATAATGAAACAAAAGTATAAAAATTACAAATAATCTTGATTAATATAAATTATGAAATTCTTGAATAATGAAGGTACACAATTTAAGTTATAGATGATATTTACACAATATAAATACAGAGGAAAACCAATCTAACAAAATAAATAAATAAATAAAATAAAATAAATAAATAATACACATACATATATATATATATATAATAAAAGTAAAAGCATTTAATTACATGTGTGAAAAATAAATGAAGCACAACTAAAAAATTACATAGCTAATAAGAATAAGGGAACATGGTATCGAAACCATGGGAAGGTAGTTGTTTTAGATTTTTAAAATAGACATTAAGTCTTTCTATATATGATATTATGTATTTTATTTTACTTCTGAAGAAAGGTTTTCGTAAGTTTAATCGCTTTTTAAAATTTATCACAATAGTTTTTTAACTCGTTAAAAGTTCGTATTAAGTGGCTTATTAAATATAACACATATATTTTACTATTTGTTGCAACAAAATTGTTACGTTTAAAATTGATATTTTTTATTCATGCACGAGTGCAATGCTATACAGCCTGTATGCAGATAGCTTTATGATTTACTCTTATAATCTAGCATTTAACTTTCCACATCCCTGCTTTTTTTACTAGAAAATCGCAATTTTTATCTTTTATTATTTTCAGACGTTACTTTTTCAGCATAATGCATATTCCATTTTAATATATTTTGATAAATCTTCTATTTTATCTTTTTTCAGTATTTTACCTTTCCGTTCCCGGAGCTATGCACTTTATTTGTTTTGATCTATTAATCCTTTCGTAGCATAACGAAATCATCATCATTTTTCAAAAATTTGTTTTAAATAAATAATGTCAAAATTACTTCGAGAAATGTTCGGAATTTTAGTACATATGAAAGAAAAAATTTGGCGTGATTTCATTATTCTATTCAATGGAAGATTTAAGATGACATTTTCTCGTTCCGTTCAGTAAAAGGATTAATGATATAAAACCATGGAATTTTTTTTCTGTTTGAACAGTTACTGGAATATAAACATAATAAATACGATTGGCTGTGCTATCGGAAGAAAAATTTAATATTTTTTGGTAAATTAACGACTGATGTTTCTGAAAAGAGAGATAGACTTATTTTCTATATATATATTGTTCACAAACGATTCATTGTTTATTATTCTTTTTTCAAAAGGATTTTATTTTATTTTAGTTTTGGTTTTCTATATAAATTAAAGTTTATGACATTTATTATACCGTTCTTTGATGCATATGAATAATGTATGTATATTTTGCAGTCTTTTCAGTAGTATATAAATTATTAAATATGCTTTAAATAAATATCTCTCACAGACTGAAATGTACTCGTATTCTTTTGTGAGTCCCTGTACACAAACCAGAAATTCACTTATACTACTTTGAATGTGGAACATTTATTGCAGGGGCGAATCACAGGGGAGCTAGGGAGCGTAGCCTCCCTCCCCCGAAAAAAAAGTACTGACATTCACAATCTTTATAATTAAAGGAAAACAAATTCATATTGGAATGTTTGAATAACATTATCAGTAAAATTAACTGAAATAATTATCTGTCACAGTTAAGTAAACATCAGCAGTCAAAACCTCTGAAAGCCCACCTCTATTTAAGGGCCACCTCCTATAAGGATATTTTTTTCTGGATCTCAAAGTTTCCTTTTTTGGCTTTAATACTGATTTACCTCGATTCAATGTCGATATACAAATGCATTTCACTGTTAAGGGTCGCGTTTTGCGAGAGCAGGTAATATTGTTTAACTCGATCTGAATTGACCACTCTTCGTATGTAACTCATTTCGAAAATTCCTCTTATTCAAGGCCTACCCCCCTACGCTCCCCTATATAAGCCAAAAAAAAAAAAAAAAAAAAAAAAGTCGAGGGAGGCATCAAACTTTAATACATAGTTTGAGCGTTAAAAGTAAAGTTTATTTCAAATCTTTCAGCAGATCTGCGAAATTCCGGCAATTGTTTAAATCTCCAACCCCTCTGCTGCATCCTTGATCATATTGCTCTCCAATTTTGAAATTATAGCAGATATGTTCTATAAATACGTTGGTAGAGAAAGAAGTGTTTAATAAGACTTTATAGTTTTTACACATTTTGGGTGAAATTCAGGCTTAGAACAGTGAACTTTCGGTCCTACCAATAATCAAGTAATAATTTAAAATGCTTTTAAGAGAGTAGTTCAGTTTTGCCAGACTTCATGACATTTTTATTCAATTGTTACCAATAGTCTTGAGAAGTGATATTTGATATGCATAATACACGATTATTCAATTCTTCTATTATGTATATCAAATATCACTTCTCAAAATTATTGGTGAATGCTGGATAAAAAAGTCGCAAAACCTGGCAACACTACTGTAAGTGTTGAATTTAAGTAGCCAAATTAAAATATACTCGTTGCCATAAAGATTTGCGCACCAACAAGTATTTGTTGAACCGTAACGAAACTTAGCATGGAGATGCGTGCTAGGTCGCTGAACTTCGTTGTCCTTCGAATATAAAACAGGTAAACACTGCTTGCCTGGTATACATAATCTGCTGCAGAGGGAGGCTTTTTAAATAGAGATGCTGTTATGCTACCATCGGAAACAATACGAGTAGCTGTCAAAGTCCGAGAGGAGATGAATCATCGGTATGATGGATCCGGTGATCCGCTCGGCGAGTTGCTTACTATCTAGGTTGTTCTGGTTTTACTGTGAGGAGTTATTGGGACCAGTGGACAAGAGAGAGATCGTTTACACGGCAACCAGGCTCAGGACTCGCTTGACAGACCAATAATCGAAAAAGCCGTCACATCATACAAGACATACGTATAGCGCTAACTGTCTCGTGGTCCACTCTCCGGACATATTCAGCACCTACACGACCTACCCGTGTGTTTGAACGTGCCATCGCAAGACGCCTGGCTGAAGGATATTTGCTATTGCGGCACCCATTGCATGTGCTACCAATAATGTTCATCCCCCTCTATTACGTTTGAAGTGGTGCCGCGTTCGTCGGTGCTAGATTGCAACCGAATGGAACCAGGTTGTCTTCAGCGACCAGTACGTAGTTTCAATTTGGGCAATGATGACAATCATGCACGTGTGCGGAGGCACTGTCGTGAACGCCTCAATCCGGCCTTTACTTTACAGCTGCACATCGAACCAACAGTTGGTGTGGTGGTATGGGATGACATTGACTACGACAAATGGTCATTCTTAATATTGATTTACAGCATCCTGATAGTCCATCGGCAAGTTCGTGACATCCTTCAGCCATAAGTGTTGCCACTCATGGAACGTTTCCTGGAGCCATTTTTCAACAGGACAATGCTCAGCCATGCACAGCAAGGGTATCACAGGACTGCCTCCGCCACAATACCACCTTTTCCTGGCCTACTTGATCCCCAGATTTGTCACCACTCGAGCATATCTGGAATCACTTGGGACGGCAAGTTGGGCAGCCTTGGAGTTTGGACGAATTAGGCGTGCGATTACAATAAATGTGAAAAAAGATGCCGCAGGACATCATACGGGACTTGTATGCCTCACTGCTCGCCAGTATTGCATCGTGCATTCCCACTAGAGGTCGCCCAACAGGATACTAAACCTTCCATTCTTTCGTAATTTTTCCTGTAATAAATGGTCATTTCGCTTTGATTTTGTAATCAGTTATTTATATCAATGCTGCCCTTACGTATGTAAAATTTCGTTTCTTTCTGATTATTCTTTCTTCGTGCGCAATGTTTTATACTAATGAGTGTATTGTACATAGCTTAGGTAGAAAATTACAAGCTAAACCTATTATTTCTAAGTGGGCTTATTAAAGACCATTTTTACTTTCCGAACACTATAGTGAGGAAAGTATTGTAATCATGTCAAAAATCCGAATTCGAGATTTTGATGTTTCTATACGTTTCGAGGTCCAACGAGTCCGTTTTCACTATTTTTACGATGATGTATGTATGTGTGTGTGTATGTATGTGTGTATGTATGTGTGTATGTATGTGTGTATGTCTGTGAGTGAACACGCTAGCGTCTAAACGCTTCGTTCGAATAAGCTGAAAGTTGGTACGTATATTGTAAGTCACCATAGTACGAACCCTATAGATTTTGGTGAATCTAGCACTTACAGTTTTTTTACAGGGACACAAAGAACAATTCTTTATCATTATGGCCAAGGGACCAAAATCTTAAAAGTGCGATAGCATCTAAACGCCTTATTCAATTGAGCAAAAACTTTATACACATATTATAGGTCACAGATACTCAATCTGTATAGATTTTGGAGAATCTAGCATTTATAGTTTTTTTACAGGGACACAAAGAAAAATTCTTTGCCAAATTTTTAAAAGTGTGATAGCGTCTAAACGCCTTATTAATCTCAGCAAAGAATTTGTACACATGTTATAGGTCACATTTGAACCAACTGTATAGATTTTGGTGAATCTAGCACTTACAGGTTTTTTACAGGGACACAAAGAAAAATTATTTATCTTTATGGTCTATGAGACCAGCGATAGCATCTAAAAGCCTTATTCAATTGAGCTGAAAATTTGTATGAATATTATAAATCACTGTTGCACTAATTATAAGCATTTTGATGAATCTAGCATTTATAGATTTTTACAGGGACACAACGAAAAATTCTTTATCCTTATGATCTAAGGGCTCAAAGTTCAGTAGCGTTAAATAAAACCTCGTGTGATATATGGAGAAAAATACTCAAACACTCTGTTATGGTTTTCTCTTTTTTGTTTGTTTAGCAACTCCTCTTTCTTTATTTTAGCTACAAAACTGTTAGTTACTCAATGTTCGGAAAGTCGAGTGGAGTCACTCCAGATTTTATTTTCAGAAATGATGTTAAGTTGATCTTGAATATAAAAGAATTCCTAGAAACGAAATTACTGCAACAAGGCATTTAAAATTAAAACCAATATTAATAACGTATAACAAAGCATATAATGTAAACTGAACAAATAATATAAATTTGAATAATTGAATCTATTTCATTCATAATGAATTTTGCCTGAATTATAATTTTCTGAATGACTTCCTCTACAAAAGGCGGCTTCTCTAAAGAGGCATTTGTTTACATCATCGTGAATGGCTTTCTTACGAATGTTTCACTGTATTACTTTTTTTTATATATACTTTCCAACATAGCTGAAAAGTTTTTATGACTTCGATTTATCTTTGTGCATTCTAACTCCCTGAAACTGATATATGTTGTTCAAGTTCATTATAGGATGTTCCCGATTGAAAATGGGGTACATATTGCCATTGGTTTGTCTACAGGGATACCAGAAAGAATTTCAAAGCATTGCGTCTATGAAAGGTATTTCCATAAATCATATTTTAAAACTTTTAGTTTGCGCAAATCAAAATGAAATTAGCATTAACAATACGTATGCACAAAAAAGCTTTTTGCAGAATGTGGTACGATTAACATGAAAATTTAGGACGCCACAAACACAAAAAGTATTCCGTTACATTAAAGGCTGTTTTTGGAAATCGGTGGAATTTCATTTTCGTTTGCATGAATCGTTTTTACACTTTATAATGATGTTTAAGAGTGATTATTATATATGAATTAGTCTGATGTCTGTCTTCTTACTGTCCGTATGCTGTGAGCTCTCTAACTTCCGTAAATATTCACGAATTTCTTGAAATTGATAAACGTTATTCAAGTTTAGTATGAGATGTTCCCAAATCACATTTTAATACTTTTTTTTTTTTTTTTTCACAATCCATAATGACGTCAAAACATGTACAAATTTTGTGAGTAATTATTGTTGCACGTGTACACTGTTACATGGGATTGTATTTTTTTTTTAAAACATGATTATCACTCCCTCCCCCCGCCACCGACACCTTTATTAGATTTTATGTTTCTAGTTGCAGTTCCCAATAATGTATTACATGTATTCCTATTAATATATTGCAATTGTTTAAATATGTTTGTTTAAAGGATTCATAACTTATCACCAGTAATAGATGAAATAAATGCCACTTGCGTATAATTTTCCCAACGTAAATTAAGGGGTTTAACAAGAACACTCAAAGTCACTTTTTCTAAATTGTGTTATTTTAGAAGAACGCTGAAAGGTGGGGCTTGTTTTATTTAGAAAATAAGAATTTTTATTATCACTAATGTCTTAAAATTATCTTTTCGTTTCACCTTTTTTCTTTTCTTTTCTTTCTTTCTTTCTTTCTTTTTCTTTCTTTTTTTTTTTGCCGTTGTTATTGTATATAGTTTGACCCGTAACCAAAAATTCAAAATATTTTCTTTAATTTTTACTTCAATTACCCGACTACCGTAGGTAATGAAAGCATTGTATTTGGTCCAAAAATTCGATATCGAGTTTTCACCTGATTTAAATGTTTTAATGTCTTCTGAGTCCGAAAAAGTTGTTTTCGTCAATCGGTCAGTGTGTGTGTGTATGTCGGGAATCTTCTCACTATTATACCTTTAAGACTAATGAAGATAGGACTACGAAATTTCAGAATTGAAACAGAGCTGATATACAGATCATTTTTCCAACATTTGGTGAAATTTGGGAAACTGGAAGTGGAAAACCACCTTAAGTTCGTATCTCAAAAACGGCTCTAACAATTTTCTTCGAAATTTCTGTAGAAAAACTCTATTAGATGTCTTTCTATGTGAATTAATTGGTTTGTTCCAGAAAATTGATAGGCGTCCTGGGTAAGTAACTCAATTTCAGGTGTCGCAACTGCGTTCTTTCAAAAACGGCTGTGCGATTTTTTTTCAAACTCGTCATATTAACTCCCTTTTTATTAACCTTTTGTATGTAATTATTGTTTTCCGGTCAATAATTGAGTATGCCAAGTTTTAGTAAAAGTCGGCATCTCAAAAACATCTCTAACGATTTTCTTGAAAATTGTTACATAAATCCAATTTACATATACTTTCTCATGTATTACGTAATTATTACAGGAAAATGAACAGTCATTCTGATTAGGCAGATCGATTTTAATCTACAAAATAGGTGTTTCAAGAAATGGTCCCACACATTTTCGTTTCCCCTTATATTTTAACTCGATATGTAAGTTCTATTTTATATGTCTTTACACGTCTATCAACTTTCTCTTACGAGAAAATTATTAGGTGTTTACTTTGTTAGATTAATTTTATGTCTTAAGTTTTTTTTCAAATATTCCCTATGTAATAGTCGGTAATGGAAATCGTGTGGTTTTTTCAAGTCAGATTTTTTCCGTTAGTTTTTAAAATTTTCTTCGTAATTCATGCAAAACTTTATAAGAGATGGCCCCCTAAGCCTCTGCAAAAGAAATATTTATTTATATCTGAGTTAAATTAATTCTTTTTCATTCTCCAAATCAAATTCATGGCCTTAAAATTACCGAAAAGTGATAAAAATTTAGGGAGGGGGTGGTGTCCCGAGAAAACGGTGGGTGACTGGGCAAAGTGGGAGTCACATTCGGATTAAGGAGGTCATTTTACTTAAGAATCAGCAAAAATGGTATAAAAGCTCGATTTTTTTTTTCTTTTTTTTGCAGCGCAGTGTTATTTGTTAATAAGTATCTTTTCTCTTTCTTCACCAAATAAAAAACATTTTATAACTTCTTATAAGCAATATTTTACATGAAATGTAATTTTTCTGCATGCTTGTTGTTCGAAATGTAACTTGAATTTCATAAGAAATATTCAGATTCCATTTGCATTAAAATACATTAACTATTTTTTATTAACCTGTAAAAGAACTATATGCTCTATACGCCTGATAATTCATGAAATTCATGTTAAGACAACCTAAAAAATGTCTACCGAATTTTCATTAAAAAGTTTTTGCGTCTTATCACACACAGTCATACGCCTACCACTCTGAAAGTAACAAAAAATTTAATCCCTACTATGGCCAAACGCATAATAAAAATATCATAGTTGCAATTTTTCATGATTCCCTTGCAGAATAACGGCCTGAGAGACAAAATATACACATTTACCCCCCTTATATTATCAAATTTATTTTTCTTTTTAAAATGCTGATTTGAATTTACTTTGTCTGTGTATATATATGTATTATTCTGATTTGAAAAAAAAAACATAATATATTCGCAATATTTTAAAACTGAATTATACGTATCAGATATTTAAAATTATTTTTTCTTATTTCAATACTATAAAATAAATATCAAGTCCTCCTTTTTCTCCCGATTTTGAGAATTTTAATATTGCCCTTAAATAGCTTTCACTTTAAGGAATTAAGTTTCTTATTTGTGAACAAAAGCGTCTTTCTTCTTTTTTCGCCATATATAAAATACCTTTTCTCCTCTTGTTGGCAATATTTTACGTAAAATTCAATTTTTTGTGTCTTCTTGGTATACGAAATATAATTTGAATTTAAGAAAGAATATTTTACGGAGAATATGAAATAGAGCGCTTTTGCAAGTTTTATATAAATCCTTCCTGTCAAAAATTTTACCTTCCAGGCTTTGAAACATGTAATATATTAACAGTTATTTTCGCCTTTTTTGACGTAATAAACATTCTTGGTACAGACTAGAGAATGTTATTATCTTATTAAAATCTTTAGAATGTGAGGAGTGAATAGGCAGAATAGATCACTATGTCGATACTTGGATAAAATAATGTAGAATTTCGACATACTACCTCTAGTAAAATTTGAAAAAAAAAAAAAAAAAAAAAAAACATATATTTCTTTTTTATCGATAGAAAATATTTTCCACAAATTCAAATAATAAAAATATGACGAATTTAAATAATAGGGAAAAAACTAAAAAGCATACAAGGGTGTATTTTAAAATTTTGATTATTTTTAAAAATCTGTCAAAATTTAATTTATTCCGAAATAATATTATTACCCGCCTTTTTATTACATCAGTTTTCTTGAAAGGTACTTTTCTTCTTACTTAATCGTAAATTACATATCAGAGGAAATTTCACTACAAATAAAACGGTACAAACGGGTGGGTGCTAATAGTGTCCTGGGATGAATTAAAATGTTAGCATGTCTGGAAATAGAAATTTGTAACGTTATAGTACACCTTTTATTTGTACTACAGTAACAAATAAAAAGTGCATTATAGTATCAAACAAAATGTGTTTTTCTAGTAAGTGCGATAAAACAGTAATGGCGCAAAATAATCTGTCAGTAAATTCAGATCCGATTTTTTACATTTACCGGATTGTGGCTCCTTGCGTGCAAGTGCATGGATACAGATACGCCAGTATTTTAATTTATAGTACTGTTAGCACCCATCCTTTTTTTTCTTTTTTTCTTGCCCATCAGTTTCGTCGAAGGGTATTTTTCTTCTTATTTAAACGTAATTACATATCGACAAATAAACTGGTGTGTGACTTATTCGGTCACTAACAATGCTCCAGAATAGATTGAAATATTGGCATGTCTGTGGATATCATCGAAGTTACAAATAATAGTATCTTAAAACTACTGTAATGTTAGATATATAGAAAAATCTGGTATGTAACAACTATATCATACTTGCCAACCATCTCATTATGAACCGTACAATTTTTAGTACGCGCCTTTTTTTTCACACCAATAATTTTTTAGAGTAAATTTAGGCTTATTTAATCCTAACAACATTTGCAGAGAATAACTCAAAAAATATAGTGGTGTGAGAAAAGGGCCGTTTTTTCAGGAGGCGTTGACAATTGTACGGTTATTAATGAAATGGTTGGCAAGTGTGCTATATCGCTTCTATTATTTAGAAATACTCATATTATAAATTCTTTTAGAGATCGTATAGGGTCAGAAGACACGAAATTGACCTAACTGATCAGACGCCTACTAATTTTCCTGTAGTAATCAATTAATATATACGTCGTAAAAACACCTAAAAACAAGTTTTGATAGCCAGTGTCTAGGCTTTTAGCATTCCCTTTATTGAATATATATATATATATATATATTGAATAATGAGAAGATTGCTACCAATAGCATTATGATAGAAATCAATTAAACTATATTCATTCGAGAGGGTGTAATCTAATGTTATTTATCTCTCCTCGTGAGCCCGTTCTCGAGAAATGTATATTTAAATTTGAGTAAAAACGTAGTAACGAGACAGGAGTGCCAGGAGTCTCGATAGAACATGTCAACCACGACTTTTATCAATTTTTGGATTCTACATTAAAGAATTTTTACACATCGTATCTCAATAGAATATATCTCGAAACTGAAATGGGCAATTGATTTATGCATTAAACACATTTGTCTATTCTCTTTCGATTACTGATTGTGTGGATTTTATTCATTGCAAGGCGTGGTTTTATCGATTCAGTCGTGGTTGTATCGATCGTTAGTAAAATTTCAGAATTTGTAACTCGAAAATGAATTGACGAGGGTGATTCAATGCGTCAAAAAACATGATTCTATGTGCTCTTTCGATTGATGCTTCTGTGGATTTTATTTATTATTACAGTATGGGATGGTTTCCTGGTGAGATGTAGTTAAAATCGGTAAAGCCTTCCTGTGACATTCAGTTCCGAGATTTAAAAGTACTAACATACCTAAAATTGTAAAAATAAATAAATAAATAATAATTTTGAGGAGTGATATTTGACATACATAATAGGCGATTAATATTCTAAGTGATTAGCCAAACGCTGCAATTAAAAATTAGTGGTAAATATTGGATAAAAAATCCCTAAATTTAACAACGCTGAATACTACCAAGAACTCACTAGAAAATTGGCATTTTACGAGCTGTTTTACTAACAAATACAAGTTTTTCTAAAATAGTGTTTGACTGCGAGAAATTAGTGATTACATTAATTAAATAAGGGGAGAGGTAATGTTTTTATGGCTATATAACCAAAGTAACTGAGGCGGCTTCCTGAATTGGCACTGTTAGCCCGTTTTTCAGTAAGAAATTATAAGTTGAAACTGATGACAAACTTCATGTCTGGATGTCTGAGCACAAAACTGTAATAAATAATTTTTTTTTTTAAGAAAGTTTAAAATGTCTAACAAAATTTAAAAGCAAATAATTTTACTTAAAAAAAAAAAAAAAAAAAAAATCACAAATGGTTCGGGAAAGTATAAGAAGCAAAAACTTTTATAACATTTCTAAGCATAATTATCATTAACATGGAGGGAAATAAAAGAAATAATATAACTAAACTTAATATAGATATATATATTCAATGGCTTGTTTTCACGTTGTATGAAATTCAGATTGACGCAGGTTTTACTTCACACTGTATAGTGCTATTATGGGCAGTTGGTGACGGTCTGGCACTCACCCGTAAGGGTAAACCGGAACTGTATGAAATTCAATAAACCATGATTAATCCCATCATAGTTTTGAAAATGTGAACATATATTTGTCATTAATTAATATATAACAATGTTAAAAAAAGGGAGAAATAAAGAAATTTAGTTAATCAGGATATTTTATATATTTACAAAATATTTAATTATGACAAATTTATAGGCTTAAATAACTACAAAAGAAAATGAATTATGAAAAAAAAATGTATGGATTTAAAATAAATAAATAAATAAATAAATAACAAATACCGTTAAGCTTTTCCTTTAATGAATATTAAATGCAATTATTACTTTTAATTTAACATTTTTCGTTACTTGAAATAAATTGATCTACATTTTCCAGACCATTTTTTATTTTTATATTTATTTTATTTTATTTTATTTTATTAATTTATTAATAATTATTTTTTTTTTATCTCGTTCTACTTATACTTTCTAAAGCATAATAAGCTGAACGAGAAAATTTTAGCGGTTCGCTGAAATTAAATCTTTAAGTACAAAATTATAAGCAATATTTAAAACGACTATGATTCTGAATTATCAACAACAGACTGCTCGCATTAGCGGTAAAGAAGTGGATAAGTGAAGAGGATCATTTTGCGAAATGTACTGTCGCCAAGAATCATCAGTAATAATTCTAGACTGTTTTGTAACATATGTATATAAATTTATGTTTTGAAACTGAGAACAACATTTGCATTTATTACAATATTATGATTATTTATCAAACAAATGAACAATATTAGAATATACTAAATGAAATATTTATATACTATTAATTCAAAATTAAATGTTATATTATAATTATTGGTATATACAAACTAAGTTTATATAAATTAAATCAATCATATATATCATAAATTTAAATTTTTAACAACTTTTTGCAGCTAGGTGTAATAATGACTAATACCTGAGTTGCCAACATTTTAATTTATTCCAAAGCATTTTTAACCCCGCCTTTATTACATATTACCCTTTTTAAGAATACTTTTATTTTTATTTTATCGTAGTTATATATTGAAGAGAGTTATTCTGTAAATCAAGTGGTTCAGAATAAATACGAGGCTAAAAATGCTCCGGAATAAGTTAAAATGTTGGCAATATATAATCATGAAATATATAGCGTAAGACAAATATTACCAATTTACACTGCCAAGATATTGAAAATGTACAGTCATCAAAAACAAATTACCCCCCCCCCCGACTAATTTCGCCGGAAATTAGTGTAAAGCCGATCGATTAACAAAAACGCGTAGTTTGTAATGGTATAGTTGAATTTTGCTTAGGGGGTCGTCTACATATTAAAACTGTCTTAAAATTCCTTTTATTCTTTCAATGGCAACCCCCATTTTCTACTTTTTTTTTTTTTTTTTTTTTTTTTTTTTCTTAGTTATTTGAATCAAAATCAGTCCGGGAAAGGGTATAGTATATATATTTCATTCAATTTTTCATAGAGTAATAGTTTGTCAAAATATGGGAATGCCAATGTTAAATGAATGGAATAATCATTAATGCATATATTTCCGAAAAAATAATATATTCAAGTTTCACCTTTATTATTCATTAGGTTGAAGGGATCCAAACATATTCCGTATATGCTTTTGGTTATTATTATTATTATTTTGAAATATGAAAATTATTAATAAATTCATTCTTCAAAAAATTATGAATTATGACCTATATTAATTTTTGCGCGAACAGAATGTGCATCATAAAAAATATGGGTTTCCAAATTTATAGCTCATTTCTGTCACTATTTTTTGAGTTACATTGTTATTTCATTTTTTATTGCTCTTAGGGGGCTGTCACTTGTTACCATTTGTATCATTTATAACTTTGTATGCATGCAGTACAATTTTGGGGGTACGGTGCTCACCCTTAGTACAAATCCGCCCGATTCTTATAATCTCTCTCTCTCTCTCTCTCTCTCTCTCTCTCTCTCTCTCTCTCTCTCTGATGTGTTACTGGACGGGTTCGGGTCGAATATAGACAACAAAACTCTCTTTCGGATCGATGAAAGTTTTTTGCCGAGTTCCATACTAACTTTAAATTTAGCTGTCAGTTTTAGGTAATCCGTGCAGGATTCTTAAGTTGAACATCGGTATTTGCTTTTCCCAAACACGAAACACTTATTGTTTGCAACACTTAAACTTCAGTTTGACGAAGTGATCGGTGAATTGGGCTATCTTGTCCAATACACTGTCCTGGAACTGTTTCTTAAAAAAATTACGAACATCAAGACCCCAATGTGGCGGTACCGTCTTACTGTAAAAAAGATGTTTGGTTGAAGATTGTCCAATACACTGTCCTGGAACTGTTTCTTAAAAAAAAATTACGAACATCAAGACCCCAATGTGGCGGTGCACCGTCTTACTGGAAAAAGATGTTTGTTTGAAGATTATCCAATTATGGCGCCACAAATTCAGTTAAAAAATGTTACACACTTCCAGTTATCGATTTCTCTATGACGAAAAAAGGTACAATGATCCCGCTGAATGTCAGGCCACATCACATTCACTTTCAAACTATCTCTCTTGAGTTTCCTACTTACATGGAGGTTTTCTAAACCCCAGACTCTCGCTTTATGTGTATTGATTTTCCTTGAAACATGAAACATTGCTCCATCACTATGACGTATTTGACATTGGGCTTTTCCTTAAGGCATTGCCATTTTTACATATTAGGCCTCTAGTTCTTCAAAATGAAACAGACAAAGCAATAATTAATGAAAAATTTAATTAACATCTGAGTATCTATAGCTAATTTCATTTTTATGCCTCATCAAAAGAGTATTTTATAAATTACTGAAATTGTAAAGAGTCTCTGTAGACACCCTGTATGTATTTAACTTTCTATTTAAAAAAATAGAAAAGAGCATCAAGATTTTATTACGGTTAGTAGCATTGTATTATGTAATCCATGATAATTTGCTAAAGGGTGCAATGTAATGCTTACGTAGCACTTTTAGCATAATTCAAAACACAACAGGCGTAAATCTTTCATCTTTTTTTTAGAATGCAAAAAGAGAAAAAATATTTTGTGTTAATTTACTTATACATGCATTTTAAAGTTATAGTTAAAGTTATAAGTTAATTGTTTTAATTTAAATATTCAAAGGAGAATTTTATTAACAACATAATTAATGAGAAATGTAACATGTAATGTATTTAAGCACAAACTATTCCAAAAGGTATTTGAGATTTTCATAACTTAATACATAAATATGGTTCTTTACTTAAACTGTGAAGAATTGCTTAATATCATTTCCATTATGCAACCTTATGAAATTTTCAATTCTCATCCTTAATAAGTAAGTAAATTCTATGAAGTTTTTTATGTAACAGACTTTATTTCTAACACAACATTATCTTCAATACTTTCGTAAATAACTGTCTTCAAAAGTGAAGAAATGTATCAAGAACTATTACACATAAAAAAAAAAAAAAATCAGGGAGAAGTGAATGGATAAGATTAAGCACAGCAGTTTTCAAAAATTGCTTATTTCGACACGAAGCTTTTAACTTTGGTAACAATTTCTTCACAAAGAATTACGTTGGTGAAAATTTTAAAAGGCGTTCTTTTTTCTTAGGACTTTAAAACATTTTAAACCTTATCTTTAAAGTTTCACGAGAGTAAAAAATAACGATGTCTCAAGTTTTAAACTGATCCACCCTTCTGCTAATTTGAAATATGTTTTTAATGCTCTATAAAAAGTACGCGAGAATTGTAATTTCCATCATTGTTCGTTTTTTTATATTATGTAAGCAATCATCATTTATTAAACGGTAAAAAGTAAAGCTTGGGTAACTTTTTTTTAATTTTATACAAATCTCTGGCTTAGTGGTTCGGTCAGAAGGCTGTTACCTTCAGGTTTGAATCCCAGTGCAAGCATGGATGTTTCTGGTATTGTATGAATAAAATATATTATGCATCGTCACTGTGAATTGATGTAATACGAGTACACGTGCCATTCGAGATAAAAGGTGATTCTAACTATAGGTAACAAAGTTAAATCAATTCATAACAAGAATAAATAAATCATAATTTTCTATTCGAAAGTAAAAAGAAAGAAAGAAACAAGAGATATCCTTTTGTGTTAAATTACTTATATCTGTGTTTTTAAAATAATCTTAAGTTAAATATTAAAAGGGGAATTTTATCGCTAACATAATTAATTAAAATATTAGCATGTAACTTTTTTTTCTTCTATTTTGTAAAACTCTTTATGGATAATTGTTCATGTCAATTTGAAACATGAATTATTCGAGAAATATATTTAATGTTTGCGTTGCTTAATATACATGATTTTTGCTATGTAAATGCTGTTAAATTATAGAGAATTATATTATATCACTTTCGCCATATAACTCTCTCTCTATATATATATATATTTATTATTATTATTATTTTCAATAGGTATCTCGATAAATTTTATGAAATGTTAAATGTAACAAGTTTTATATGTAACACATCATTATCTTCAATACTTTTGTAAATAGCTGTCTTCAGAAGTGAAGGAAAGTATCAGAAATTGTTACACATTAAAAAAAAAAAAAAAGGAATTTTTTAGAGAGAAGTGTAAGTATAAGATGAAGCACTGCAATTTTCTAAAATTGCATACTTCGACATGACGCGTTTAACTTTGATAGAATTCCTTCACAAAAGATTACCTTGGTGAAAACTTTAAAAGTTTTTTTTTCTTTTTTTCTTAAGCATTAAAATGTTTTAAATCTTATGTTAAACTTCCGCGAGAATAAAAAAGAATAGAAAATAATATTTGTTCAGTTTCGACATTAATGTCTTCGCTAATCTGCTATTTTGACATGTATATTTAATGCTCTATAAATTTTTGAGAGCATTTTAAATTTCAACATCAACAGTTGTATTGTACTATGTAAGCAATAGCCATCTGCTAATTGGTAAAAAGTAAACTATGATCAGAGTACGAGAGGTTTATTGCATTTAGTCAGACATTTCACTTCATAACCAATTGCTGTGTTTCACATTGTATATGTCAGCATGTAAAGTTTAGTTAAAAATGCAAACGTAATTTTAAGAAAGAATATAGTAACCAATGCTAAGGAATGCAACTTCATATTTAAAAGTAGAAGAAAAAAAGTTAATTTATATATTTATTTGCCTTTTTTATGCTTAAATCAATTAAAAGACATTTTTCCTTTCTCCCGCATCTAGTTAAATATATATATATATATATATATATATATATATATATATATATATATATATAACTAACAAGGGAAGTGTGAATTAGTAAAATCGCTATTGAAACCAAAC
This sequence comes from Salticus scenicus, assembly GCA_963930645.1. Lineage (NCBI taxonomy): Eukaryota > Metazoa > Arthropoda > Arachnida > Araneae > Salticidae > Salticus > Salticus scenicus. Next base: position 246,344,949 of record OZ005652.1, read on the forward strand.
CAACCTTAAATTAAAGAGCATGGTCGAAAACATTGGGTACCGTACAAATTTGCTGCAACAACTCCCATGGGGGTGAGATATGCCCTCTATTAATTTTAGTTATTTCTATAAAAGCCAACAAAAACAGGCAGCGTAGTGTGAATAGATAGTGCAGTGCTAGCGTGCTTGACTTCGGACGCGGAGGTAGTGGGATCGAGTCCCCGCAAGGGCGTTTTGTATTTTATTTTTTTATTTCAACTGAAATATTTATTTTTGACATTTTTAATTAAATTAAATCATTATTTTAAGAGAAAATATTAATTATATTAAAACAAGTTTTATTTTATTTTTATTTTTCTTTTTTTTTCTTTTTTTTTTTTTTTTTTTTTTTTTTCCAGCGCGGACAATTTAATATTTTATTTTTATTTTTAACCAATTTATTTATATATTAAATTTAAAGAAATTAATAATTTAACGGGAAATACTTTTATATTATATTTAGGTAGGATTTTGTTAATGGTTACATTCAGATAAAATTTTGTTAATGATTGTTTTATATAAATTATTAATTACTGTTTTTTAACGACGACATTAATAGCAAGAGTTAATCGTCTGCTCTCAATTGTATTATTTATTCAGGCAATTTTTTGCATGAAAAGTCCTCAATGATGAACAGCTGTTACTTAACTATTCAACTTCGCATTTAACTTTTATTTCAAATATTTCATTAAACAACTGTCAAATTTAGTGGTGTCGGAAAAACTGACAATAATATTAAAGACAATGACAAATTTTCTCAAAACGATTTTTGCTAATTTATAATTAATTTACATCTAAAAAAATTCAAAATCTGGGTAAATATGAATTTTACAAATCAAGTAATCTCGACGAAAAGCCAAATATTTGACAAAATTTTCATGATGAACAATAATTGACGGTAAACAAAATTGAAATTCAAATAATTGCGATAAATCTTTTTATATTCCTTGTTCTAATTGTGAAAAATACTTAAGGTTTCATGATTTTTCTACTGTTAATCATAATTGTTATAAATTAAAAATTATATTCGTAGCTTAAAACATGGTTTTCCTTTTTATAAGTAAAAAAAAATAAAAAATGCATTTCTTAAATTCATTCTCAAAATTTTTATTAATTGAAATAGCTCCCCCCCCCCCCCACCCAAAAAAAAAAAAAAAAAAACTTCTTAATGTAATAAGTATTTTCTCTTAAATTAATAATTTAATTTAATTGAAAACGTATAGAAAAAAAATCGAAAAAATTACAAAACGCCCTTGCGGGGTCTCGATCCCATAACCTCCGTATACGATGTGAAACATGCTAGCATTGCACCATCTGTTTACACTACGCTGCGTGTTTTGTTGGCTTTTATAGAAATAACTAAAACTAAAAGAGGGCATATGTCACCCCAATGGGAGTTGTTGCAGCAAATTTGTACGGTGCCCAATGTTTTCGACCACGGTCTTTAATTTAAGGTTGGTTTCGTTTCAATAGCGATTTTACTAAATCACTTTCCTTGTAAGAAAAATTGTATGAAAGGAGTAGACTAGATTTAGTACAGGATTTGCTTGCAAAACTTGAAATTTGGCACCGAAGTAGCTCGGATTTTCTTGCCAAGTTATGTATTTACGGAACTGCGATAGCCATTTTAATTAATCACCAAAAAGGCAACATAAAAATTTAAAAATCACCAAGGGGGCTCAAAACTAAAGTTGTAACAAAAATATTTAATAAATGAATGTATTAACCACTGCTAAGGAACGCAACACAGTTTCCACATGCCATTATATGGAAGAACAGACAAAAATAGAAAAAAAAAGCGTACTGCCGTACTAAAATAAAACCTTTTTTGTACAGAATTTTATGTCTATTATACGTAAAAAATACGATTTTTTCATTATTATACTTCCTAACAGTACCTCCTAACTGTAATAAATTATCGCCACTTCTTTATTTATTTATATTTAAATCTGAAACATAACATGCACGAACAAATTATCATTTAATCATTTTTTTAGAAAATGAAAAAGAAAACGTTGTGTTGGTTATTTATGTATAGTTTTTATTTCAGTATTAAAAGAATAATTTTATCGCTAACAAAATTACTTAAATACATAGCATGTAACACCCCCTTCTTTAGTTTTCGTGAATAATTTTTAGTTCCCATCATACTATAAGTATGGGGAAACTTAGATAATCGTGAAAATTTTCGACCTCGGTTTTTTTTTACTTTTTTACACGTTTTCAGGCGTGAGGAATCCGAAAATGACAAAATTTGTATGGTGTCTGTCTGTAGGGTATCTGTTCGTGTGTCAATCCGTTAGTGTGTTAGTCCGTTAGTTTGTTAGTCTGTTTACGCGATATCTCACGAACAAATGATCGTAAAGAGGTCAGACCAGTTTTAAAATATTACTTTTGATACTGGCAAGTACCCTATTCATTTACAACATTCTAATTAAAAAACTTCGTAAGTTATTAGAAATTTACGATTTTCTTAACATGGGAGAATAGAACAAAATTTCACTTAAACATGCATTAAATGGAAACTTTTCACTGTAAAAATGTCAGACCAGTTTTAAAATATAGGTTTTGATGCCGGAATGAACATCAGTAACTATAAATGTGCTACTTTGAAAATTTCGCAAGTTATTAAAAATTTACGAATTTCCTAACATGGCAGTATAGGGCAGAACTACACATAAACGTCAATTTTGAGAGATATTTTCATCGTAAAGATGTCAGACTACTTTTGAAATATTATTTAGGATACTAGCATGAGTATCACTGACTACGAATTTTCCAATATAAAAATTTCGTAAGTTATTTGAAATTTACGAATTTCTTAACACGTCAGAATAGGGCAAAATTTCACACAAGCGTCAATCTTGAGGATATTTTCATCGTAAAGGTTTCAGACCACTTTTGAAATATTATTTAGGATACTGACATGCATACCATAGAGTATGAATTTTCTAATTTAAGAAATTCGTAAGTTATTTGGAATTTACGATCTCTTAAAATGGCAGAAGAATACAAAATTGAGAATAAACGGCCATTTTCAGGATCATAAATATATCAGACAACTTTAAAATAACATCTATTATACTTATATGAACATGACTGATTACAAATATTCTAATAGAAAAATTTCGTAAGGTATTCGTTATTTAAGATTTTATCAACATAACAAAATTGAAAATTTTCCATATAAATGTGCATTTTGAGGATTGTTGCATTGAAAATAGTAGCATGAAAACTAAACTACGAAACTTACCCTAATAAAATAAATTAATAGATTAGAATAAGATAAATTTATCGAAGTGAACGGTGGACAGCCTATTAGTCGGGGATTTCATTCTGTCACTGTGTCAAGCGTTTTTTCAAATTCATTTCTCTTAACATGGTAACTATGTTAAGAGAATGTCCTGTTCTAGAAATTTATGAATATATATATATATATGATGGGGAACTGAGCAGAGTCGCTATGCCAACTAGTTTATTTCAATCAAAAGCACAAACTATTTTTAAACTCTATTTCTATTTATGTTATTTACATCACATATCTAACATTTGTTTACTTAAATGCTATTAGACTATGAAAAATATATTTTATTTTATTTTCGTTATACAATTTTATAACTAAATTTTCAATTCTTATCCTTAACATATTACTTCTTAAATTCTACGAAATTTTATAGGTAACAAATTTTTCATGTTACATCATAATCTTCGACACTTTCGTAAATAGCTGTCTTCAAAAGTGAAGAAAAACATCAAGAAGTATTACAGATTTTCTAAAAAGAAAATTTCTACGCAGAAATAAAAGGATAAGATAAAGTACTGCAATTTTCTAAAATTGCATACTTCGACATGAGGCTTTTAACTTTGATAACAATCCCTTCACAAAGGATTACTCTGATGAAAATTTTAAAAGGCGTTGTTTTTCCTAAGACATTAAAAGATTTTAAATGTTATCGTAAAAGTTTCAAGAAAATAGAAAATAAGCAGAGTTTAATTTTGTTATTGATATTCTTAAAATATTTCTAGCTTGATGTTTTATTATTATTATTATTATTATTATTTTACATTTGTTTACTGATTTTGTTCTGTTAACGTTAGTTTAGGTATAGGGTTTCAAAAAAAGAAAAAAAACAGAAAGAAGTAAAATAACTTATTTTTTATTTCCTTAAATAATAATATCAGACAAACATAACATATTACAAATAAGTACAAATCCATATGAAATTTCAAGAATTTTAAATACCCCCCCCCCCTCACGCCCTGTGTGCTGCCTCAAAATGGCGAGGGGGTGTACCTGGGTGGAATGGGCGATGTACATCGGGATTTTTTTGCTCCTGGTAGGGTCACCTATGGCGAGAAGGCCATTCCGTTTTACCCAGTTAAATGCATATAATCCAAGGTTTTAGGTACCGTGCTGATGGATGAATGGCACCAGGGGTTATGGTGTCGTGAACGGTTCCCTCGAGGAACCAGGCGAAACCTCGTTGTACTTAGCCTTACATCTGTATTGGGAGGCTATGCAGGTGTGGATCTTTCTTTCCTCCCAGTTCTGCGGTCTGTATGGATTTATTTATTTCTAAAGGACTGCCTATGCAGTCAAACAAGGACGATGCTCCTTCAGGAACTTGTCATATTCAGGAAGAAATCTGTAAACCTTCTGGATCTACTATGGGTGCAGCAGGCTCTGGTTAGCAGCACCCAGGTGGGTCCGCTGGTGAGCAGAGAGTACTCACAAAATCTCAGAAGCGCAACAGACGGAGGAAGTTGCGAAAGGGTATACCGTCAGATATGGCTGGTGATCAAGATAAGGATGGTGGATGCAAGAGGCTTAGGTCAGATGTGTCAACTCCTTCTACCAAGGTCTATGAGATGATGAAGAAGTCTAAGCTACAGTCATTTGCACAGGCAGCAAGGTCAACAAGGATGGCAGTGGTGAAAGTATCTTTTCCTTCCCACAGGTTAAATTCTTCGGAGGCCTTTGCTATCCAAGAGGAAATTTTAAGAAAGGGTGATTTACTTCCTGCGAGTGAACACCTTCCAAAATTCAGCAGCCCAACACTTGTTGATGGTGCTCTCATCTTTCAGTGTGATGATGCCTGGACAGTGGAATGGCTGAAGAAGGAATTCAGTCAAAATAAGAATGTCCTGAAGGAAGAAGCCCTGCAAGTTATTCTATCGAGCAGACTTCCCAAGCCTGTGAAGGTAGCCTTCAAAACAAAGGATGTAGTTAATAAGGAGCCCAAAGATCTTCTGAAGCGGATTTCAAGGTACAACCCAAAGTTGAAGTCTGAGGACTGGCGTGTTCTGCGCAGATTTGTAGATCCACAGTCCATCACATGGATCTTTGAGGATAGTATCGAGTCTGCTAGGGAAATCAGAGCTGCTGACTACAAAGCCTACACTGGTTTGGGCAGAGGAGCCTTTAAGATTTTGAAGAATCCAAATGTGCATACCTCTGCTGTTGCACAAGATGTATGTAGAGGTGATGAGGATGAAGAGGTTAGTGTCACCACTGGTGAATCATCCTCTTCCAAGGTAAGTGAAGCTGTTGTTCATACTAATATTGATTCACAAATTTTTAAGTGAGCTAGATATTGAATCTAACTCTGAAGGCACACTTACTCCCTCATCACCTATGTCTTTGACTGAGGTTGAGGCACTAGGAATCTCCTCTAAAGAATCAAGATCTACTCCGTCGTCTGAGGGAGATTTTACTAGCACTTAGTTGTGTCTTTATGGATTGTTCCATAAACATAGTGCAAGTCAATCTGCACCACAGCCATTCAGATTCGGCCTTTCTTGGCCAAAAACTGGCTAGTGGTGCTGTGGACATAGCACTTATCCAGGAGCCACGGATTAGAGAGGGTAAAATCTTTGGTCTTGGTATAGATAGCAAGAGGATCTTCTTTTATAGATCCTGTTGTAGGCCCAGAGCATGCATTTATCTTAGCTCTAAGCTACATGCTCTGCATAACTCTGCTCTTGGTAAACCAACTTAATGGTGACAATGTTGCTGTCAGGGTGAAATTCCAGCATCAGGGTAATAAAGATAGTATTACTTTTGTGTCCTCTTATCTTCCATATGAGGATAAGGGCACTCTTTCAAATGAGATTATTAATCTCATTGAGAATTGTCAAAATCTTAAATTCAAGCTCGTCATTGGATGTGATGCGAATGCGCACCACATATTGTGGGGTAGTAGTGATTGCAACAAGCGGGGTGTGGACCTATAAGAGCATATTTTACATTATAATCTGTATACTCTAAGTTGTGGCAATGAACCTAATTTTGCAACTTCTAACAGGAGTGAGGTCAATGATATTACGTTTTGTAATAGTATATATACTATGAAAACGTCAGGGATTGGAGAGTCTATGATGAAGAAACTGTTTCTGATCACAGGCTAATTTGTTTTACTGTTACAGGTCCAATAAGACTTGAGACGAAGGGTAGGAATACACGTCATACTAAGTGAGATTCCTACTGTGAAGGTCAGAAGAAAGCTACTTTAGGTCACTTTGGTAAGTTGTCTTCGGTGTTGGATCTCGAGTTGGCTGTTGACCAGTTGCAACAGATCATTTTAGAATCCTACCACCAAAACTGTAAGGTTATGAACACTAGCTTATCAAGGATTGTTCCTTGGTGGTCTAAAGAGCTTAGTTGTATGCGTAGCAATTGTAGAAAGCTCTTTAATAGAGCTAAGAATAATGATGGTGGGCAAACCTATAAGGCTGCACTTACCTCTTATAATAAAGCTGCCAGGAATGCCATAAGGGCATCCTGGAACAGTTACTGTTCTGGTATCAGTGATATTTCAGCCACAGCCAGGCTGGTTAGTGTGATGTCTAATGACAGGATGAGCAATCTTAATACTGATAAGTTGCCTAATGGTAATTATTCTGAGTCTGGATATGAGACCCTGACAGAAATGTTTAGGGTCCATTTTCCAGACTCCAGCACTTGCCATGATATAAGATTTACTACTCCTGTCAACACACGTACTTGTGGTAGAGAGAAATGGAATGCTGCCAGGAATGTTGTCACATATGAAAAAAGTATTTCGGCTATTAACTCCTTCAAATCTTATAAAACCCCTGGAATTGATGGTATCTTTCCGCTGTATTTACTCCATGATCATTTGTTCTATGATCACTTATGACTCTATTGCCTGGTGGTCTAGGACTAGGCTTGACACCGTTAAGAATGATCTTAATAAGATTCCGAGGTTGGTGTGTGTCGCAATGACTGGCTGTATGAGGACAACCCCAACTGGAGCTTTAGAGTTACTCTTGGGCTTTATCCCTCTGCATATGCGCATTAAGGCTGAAGCTATCTTATGTGTAAAGAGGTTAAGAAGTTTCGGGCATTAGGAAAATTATTCCAATTATCTGAACTGGAAGTATCTTAATAAGGAGATTTCGGATCACCCACATTTTATTACGCAGTGTGATAAGGTTTTCCCTCCGTATGCTTTTTATAAGCCATATACTATTCACTTTTCCTCTAGGGACATACGGAAGAGTACTCCACCTTGGGGTAATACGAATCACATTAAGTTGTACACTGATGGCTCAAAAATGGATAATGGCACTGGTACTGGTGTTTGTTGTCCTGAGGATGATACTTTACTTTCCTATCCCTTGGGGAGGTATGCTACTGTCTTTCAGTTTGAAGTCTTTGCGATGCTTATGTGTTGTAGGACTTGCATTCACAGGGGCTATAAGAATCAATGTATTAACATTTATTCTGATAGTCAGGCTGCCATGTTGGCTTTACAGAAGTCAGTGATGACTTCAGTGATAATTTGTCGCGCTGTTATTCCGACTCTAAACAATTGTTAAGATTCCTTGATTTTCTCTGCGTTTTTTTACAACTACTTTTACTTATTAATCATGTCAGCTAATTAGTTAAGTTATATATTTCAACTTATGGAGTTACAAACGTAACAATTCGTAAAATCACCTTAATCCTTGCATGGAAAAAATAAAGCTTCAATTTATGACTTAATTTTAATAAAAAAAATAGATGTTTTGGTAGTATTACTTTTCTTGAGTGTAAAATGTAATTACGCTTAATATTTAAAAAATGAATTTAGATCATTACATCTACTTTAATAAGAGTTCTTGTTTCACTAAAATTTTAATTTTAACATTTCATTTTTGAAATGCATGCAATGTAGTCGTCAAATTATGTAATTTACTAACCGTAGAAAAATTTAAATTACTTACTTTTCGATCTTATACTTGATACACAGTAGAACGATATACAAAGTTCTATTTTGTTATTGATATTTCTTTATTGACATCTCTTCTGAAAACTGATATTAGAAATTGATCTACCTCTCTCTAACTCCGGAAATCAATAATTCATCTGCTCTTTTGAAAGAGAAGGTTTAAACTCAATTACTGACAAAGTTATAACTTGCAACTAATTATCTGATTTGAACTAAATTTCTAACTGTTTATATTTCCATTTTTATATTTCTAACTTACGATTGCGATAAATAGAATGTTTAATTGAAAAAAAAAAGAAAGAAATTAGAATAAATTACAATAAATCAAGCTTTTTATATATGTATAGTCTGAGGATAAAAATATTATTCTAGTAATTTTCACATGTCTGCAGTATTTCTAGTTTTACACAAAATAATTCGAGAATAGAACAGTCTATGAAACATACTTTTTACAAGATTTTTATACACATTATTTACTAACTACAATTTTCTAGCATTTGAACATTGCTATTGTCATTGAATATTTAAGAAAAAAGAATCAATGGCTGGTTGGTTGGGTTTAACTTCTCACTAACACTACGCATTGGGTAATTGGCGATGGTCTGGGACGCACCCCTGAGGATGGTCCGGAGACGTGCCAACACAATTTTAATCCTCCATTGGGAGAAGGCTCCCACGCTTTGGTTACACCCAGAGGTATAATATGGAGGGGAACATGGAGGATATTGCAATCACAATGAATTTTACGTACACAAGCCACACGACACGACGGTCTTTAGCAGGCTAGTGTATCAAACCCGCAATCTTCCAATATGAGCTGGGTCCTGTACTGACCGAGATACCGCGGCCCAAGTATCAGTGTCAGAATTTTTAAAATTTGAAAGAAATCCTACTAGAATTTTAAATAATCTTACCAATTCTAATATTAATACTAAGACAATTTTTTCTTACTTTACATTACTAAAAACGTATTATTGCATTTTAAGATGTAACATATGAGGCATGAGGTAATGTATCTAAACATAGATATTGCATTTTAAAGAACACTTCAGAACAATTGAAGAGCTTGTTTCCAAAAGGCGTTAAGTCAAAAATTTCAAAAATTGACTTTTCGATGCAAAATGTCGCAGCACACGTCTAACAATATATTTTCAATAAGTAGAAGTCCCAAACGAAGTATAGTCATAATGAAAACAGAAAGTGAAATCCGTGTTTTTTTCCAAAAAGAATTAAGTCACAGGTAAGTTTTGTGTCAAAAGGGATTAAGTCAAGTTTAACCAATTGTAGCGTGCCTTGAGATCACATGGTTTGTCTGGACTTCTGTAAAAAGTCAAAAGTAAGAAAAAGAATATTGTTGTAAATTGTCCCATTGAGACAGTTTTTTTTTTTTTTTTTCCGTAGAAAAATATAAAGAGGAATGTATTTATAACCTTTATTAGAATGTGTTTGTAAAAGATTTTAATATTGGTTTTGAAACCCCGAAAAAAGACCATTGTTCCTTCAGTATTAGGAAAAAAAATACGAATGAATTCAGAAAAATGTACAGAAAAAAGAGAAGACCCTGTTAACCGAACTTTTGATTCATAAACACCGGAGCAAAATATTTTATTCACTTTTAGGGGAAAAACTTATAGGAAAAGATGAAATTACAATATGTTTTGACTGATGCAAAATCAGGGATTAAAAAATTATACCATGTTAGGAATGCTTTCAGCAGTGGATGATGGTACTCAAAAGGACCTCACCTTCAAATACTATTTACCAGTGAGTGGTCACTCATACTTATCAGCAGATAGAACATTCGGCCGAGTGGAGACTAGTTTAAAAAAAGTGAATAAAATTTTACTCTCTAGTGAATATTTTGAACATGAAGGTTGGAAATCTTTTCGAGAATAAGAAACAATGCAATATTTTAGATTGGAAAAATTTTGCGCATAGTCGTCTGAAAAGCAAACAAGGTTTCTTGATTTCAGAGGCAAAAACACTGGAAATTACGAAGCGAGATGTGGGAATCAAGACAACATACTGTGGTTCGTTTTGCCGTCAAAAGATCCTGAAATGAGGGAAACAAATTCTCCGATGCGCCCCTTCTGAAATAAAAACAACAAACAATATGAAACAAGCAAAGAAAAACAGATGTTTTAAAAATACTTAACGTTTTGGGAATTAATAATTTGCACGAATGTTTTTATTTTTATGAATAATCTTGCAACGATACTGCTAACGCTAACATAAGTGAAAATAATGATAAAGATGGAGAAATAGAATCTGTAAAAGAAGATTTGTAGTAAGTAACTACCTTCTAAAATTGTATAGCTAAAATTTATGCTGTATTTAGATTTAAAAAAAAAAAAATACTTGGATACTTTCAAATGGAAGTAAGTCATTTCATTTCGTTATTTGTTTGTGCCAAAAGGGCGTAAGTCATAGTTTTGTTCCAAAAGGGGTTAGGTCGTTTTTTTCAATTTTTATTTCTAAATAACTATACTGTCAGGATTTTTTTAAATATGTAATTTAGTGTTATTATCATCCATAGATTACTGGGGAAAATTATCTTTTCCCTAAATTCAATAATAAATCTTACATAACAAAATCGCGTTTTTTCAAGAACTGAAAAAAGTGACTTAACGCCATTTGGAAACAAGCTCTTCAATTCAGAACAATTTTAAAACTGTACTTCAGAAAAGTACAGCTCTATTTTACAAAAAATTCTACATGCGGTAGTGAACTGCTCTATATTCTGCTACCATGCCCTTGAAGCTATAATACCTATAAGCCTAAAATATATTATATTTATGAAAATTATTCCAAGTTATTTAAATAATTCTACTTCTGAGATGATTATTGATTTACTTCAAATTATTGAGGTAATGAGGTCTTCCAAATAGCCCCTTGTAAGGTCTGTGCTCCGGTTTCTTCAGACCCCGTCTTAATAAATACTTAAGTTAGAAGATAATCAAGAGACTCTACTTATAAATACTAATCAAGTTTAATCTGGCTTAGAATAAGGATAAGGAAGGTGTATAAAGAAACTTACAGACTTATTAAATAAGTAAATTAAAACTATTATAAATAAACGTGCTCACTACTTGTTGTGTTAATGGATGACTTTCCGAGGATTGCCGGATCTTTTAGGCAATCAAAGAATGCTTCCGTAATCCAATACACTCTCGGTGAACAACTTTGCATTACCACTTATCCTCGTGCAACACTAAACTTCCGACTTTCTTTAGCACGGCCACTCACTAATCTATCGTACTTCACAATATAATTAGCTAGCTACTAATCTATTGCTTAAACGCTGCACAATAACTCCAACACCAACAAACTTCCCCGTAAACATCTCACTATTTAAACTCTTTCAAAATAGACAACATCATTCACTACGATTCATCCAATTACTCCTTTAAAACTAATCATATTCAACCATCTTTCCCAATCTACGTAGATTCTAATTTCCTTTTACACACTCCATGACAACCCAAAATCCCTCTATTCGATACCTTCAATCTTGCGATTTCCCTTCTGCCGTCCCCAAACTACGCTTGATCCAGCTTATATTTTCGGAATCTCAACCGACATCTTACCTTCAATAATTATTTGCTACGGCGACCTTTATTTACCTCAACCCGACGCTACATCTATCTTACACCCTCTCTGAAACTCATTTGACTAATTTTAAGCAGCCAACGTATATTATCTGTAACGTGTAGACGTACCAAACAATCATTTCCAAACATAGCACTAACATATCGGAATATTTTTGTATGACCCTATAAATATAAAATAAATATTTTCATATAATTTTTTATGTGAAACATTTTATTGTGCATATAAAGAATATATGCTTTTTGATTTTTGCTTAATGCAATTTAAAAGTCTTAAACTACTTGAAATTTCGTTCGTAAATGCTACATATTTTAATAATTTGTATGCAACTGTACACACCATTTATTCATTTTCAATAAAACATATTCAGATTTAGGATATCGAGTTTCAATTTTCTTCGGATGTTTGTTCTTGAGTGATGCTGATAATGGGATCACAGACAGCCATACAGACCAACCGCTAAAAGCTGACTTTTGTGTGCATGGAACCTCAAAATGTGTAAACATAAAATATCTCAATTTTGAATGTATGTTTAAAAAAGAATGCTTTGTTTACTATTATTTGGGTAAGAGAATGTTACAATTCATTGGATAAGGGCAATGTGAATCATTCTTGTGACTCTTTACATGAAATCTGTTTTTCTTTTTATTTCGTCCTAGTTTCTTTTTAATAGCAATTTAAACGATTTTTTTTCTTTTTTTTTTATAATTTCTATTAATATTAAATGAATGAATTTCATCTATTTTTCTAAAGATCGATCTCTCTGTTCCTTCTCTCATTTTCGAAGAAGAATTATTTAGAATTTCTTTTATTAGCATTTGTTTTATCCTTATATTTACATAAATATTTTCTTTTCTCTCAACTGCTTAGATGATAGAAATCATATCTCTTAATTAAAAAATACATATCTGTATTATCTGCATGTGCTTTTAAAATTTATAATAAGAAATCCAAAGAAGCTTTATGAAACAATTTTTTTGGCGATTATTTCTTTGGAAAGAATTTCTAAACTAACAAAACGTAAATACTTAGTAATATTTCATGATTTAAATAATTTTTATCTTTGGTCGTTTCTCTAAATCACATCATTCATCACTATTAATACTTCGTCATTTCTTACTAAAGAAACTTTTCCCATTTATTCGTTTTTTCAAATAACTAAGAGATTTAAAATAAATCTTTAACGATTTCAAACGTTTATTTTTAGCCTTTAAAAATAGTTTATTTCCCATCAAGAATGGAAAAATGACTTTTGTATTCTTTACTATAATGCCAATTTTTAAAAACTATTCGTCGTTCTCTTAAATATTCAAGAATTATATAGGGCATTTAAAAAGATGCAACATGTAAGTTTTTTATTTAATAAATGTAATTTTCACTCAAAAAAAAAAATAATAATAATAATAATAATAATAAATAAAATAATTTTTTTTTAAATACGATTTTATTCTAAAAGGTCTTTTTGAAACATAATGGGGTACAATAACGGTATTTTATATATAAGAAAAAGAAATGCTTTAATAAAAGTTTAATTTATATAAATTTTATATGATAAGAAATAAATGAAATACACGCTTAAAAATCTAAAGCCACAACTGTTAATATTGTTACTACTGTTAATTTTATTTCTGAATATTACTATACAGGGTTTTGCAAAAGGTGTTAGAATTATATATAATGTTGCGTAGTTGGACGTTCGTAAGTTGTACGAGAATGAAAGGCGAATCTTGCAGAGGCTGGAAACTTTATTTACAGAAAATTCGAAAAGATTACAGGTCTATAAATCAAGTATCACCTTCACTTTCACCAGTAAACACAGCTTGAATAACAGCTGTCAATAGAAAATTCACAGAACAAACTGTATCAGAGCATTAACACACAGCAATCGACTACAATCCATAGAGGCTCAGAGCTTTTTCAGTAGAAATGAAAGCATTGGCGAAAACTAAACTGAGATTGACTCAATTGGCGTAAAGCAACTTCTTAAACACCCGCGTAAAAAAATTGTGGGAAATTCCAGAAACTCGTCAGCTGATCAAGTTAGAGGTTCCATATTTGGTATGTCGATGATAAGGATTTTCTTGCCAAGGTCTAAAAAAATCGCCAAGGAGCGAAAAAGTAGCCAATGTTGTCGCCAAATCCACTAACGGCCTTAATGAGGCTTTTTAACAGGTTTTTAACAGGTTTTTAAGCTATTTTAATGCGAAAACAACCTAGAAATGCTGAAAATTAACGTTTTATCACCTTTCTAATCCTCTTTGAATGAATTTACATACAAATAACGACGAATTATTTACAAATTCACAATAATCTTTATATATATAAAAATTTCGTGTCACGATGTTTGTCCGCGATAAACTCCTAAACTATTGAACCTATTTTATTGAAATTTTGCACACTGTGTGCAGTTTGGTCCAACTTGAGAGATAGGATTGTTTTTATCTCAAATTATCGTCAGAATATTTTTTTATTGCAAATTATTTGTTTATTATACGACAAAGATAGCTTTAAATAAGCCATTTAAATATTAGCTATAATTTAACTGTTGCCAAAAAAAATTAGAAGTTCATTTTCTTTCGACATAAAAATAAATACATTTAATTTAGCGTGAATTTTAAAAAAATTATAAGGCATCTCACAAAAATTGATGTCATTATAACTTTAAAATTTTTTTACACAATAATAAAGTGCTAATGTAGTTCATGTTTCTAAAAGATGCTGTTCTGAAAAAATTAATATTTATTTTTAAAACAAAAGTTTTTTTTTCTTTCATTATTATTAGTTCACTGAACTGAGTTCGCGTGCTTAAATATTGCTTATATTATATATTATTTTTTATTTTATTTATAATTTAATTATTGCCAAAAATATTTACGGGTTGATTTTTTTTTTTTTTTCCGACAGGAAAATAAATACATTTCCTTAAACGTGAAGAATAAAAAATTGTAAAAAATTAAATTATGTATCTTACAAAAATTGACGTCATTATCACTTTAAAAATTTTATACACGTTGATAACTTAATACGCAAGCGAAGTAATGACGTCACTTTTCGTCCGTGAATGCAAGGAAAACATTTCTTATGTTAATTACTCATTGAAATTTTGTAAAAAATTATTAAAAATTGAGGAAAATTATTTCCCGATTTTAATACCCACATTTGTGTATAGATATGTATTAGTTATCGTGTGCATGCGTTGGATTAAGTTATTTTTGCTGTAAAATTGATGAAACTTGAATTTTAAATTTCAAAACTCTAGAAAATAAATGGCAAATTTCCATATTCGATGGAAAACGTAAACATTTCATTTCAAAGGATGATATTTACACAATAAATATCCAACTAATATACTAATTACGAGGGTTGCTATTTATATTTCTGGCCTAATAATGAAAAAACAAATATGTAGGATCGAAATTGGTTTTATTGTTTTTCAAAATATTCTCCATGATGATCAATACACTTTTGCATGCGTTTGAACCAATTTTCAAAGCACTTTTTCCAGTCCGATTGAGGTAACTCCAAAACATGCGTTTTGAATGCATCAACCGCTTCTTCGGGGGTCGAAAATCGTTGTCCACGTAATTTATTTTTGATGTGTGGGAATAAGAAGAAGTCTTTGGGTGCCAAATCAGGGCTGTACGGCGGATGACCCATCAGTTCGATCTTTCGCTCAGTCAGAAATGCATTTGTTTGAGTTGATGTGTGAGAGCTCGCATTGTCATGATGAAGAATGATTCGCCTGTTCTTCTGCTTTTTCGAATTTCTCCGATGACTTCTGGCAAACAAATGGTCGTGTACCATTCAGAATTGACCGTCCTGCGTTGCTCTAACGCCACTGTTGCCACATGACCGTTAATGCCGAAGAAACAGGCAATCATTTGTTTCGATGTGCTTCTTCCTCGAACAACTTTTGTTGGTTTTGCCACGCCTTGGAAGACCCATACAGTTGATTGCTGTTTTGTTTCCGGCTCATATGCATAGATCCATGATTCGTCACCTGTGTAGATGTTATACACAGCCTTTGATGTACCTTGAACGTATTTTTCTAACATTTCCTTGCACCAATCGACACGACCTTTTTTTTGAGCGTTTGTCAGATTATGCGGGATCCAACGCGAACAAATTTTTTTTACGCTCAAATGTTCATGCAATATTTTATTGATGTTAGTCATACTAATGTCCAAAGACGCCTCAATCTCACGGTATGTCACATGACGATCTTGCTTTATCAGTTCACGCACAGCATCGATCTTTTCTGGCACAACAACGGATTTTGGACGACCTGCACGGGATTCGTCCTGGATCGAACATCGACCACGATTAAATTCGTTATACCAATTTTTTACAGTGCTGTAGGATGGCGCTTTATCGCTGTATAAAGAATTAAGTTCATCGAAGCACTCTTGTCTTGACAATCCACGTCGAAAGTTATGAAAAATAATCGCACGAAAATTTTCACGATTCAATTCCATTTTTTGAAAGAGAAGAAGTTTTCAATTTACTGTCAACAACACAAATAAAGCTATAATGGTAAATCGTCTGCTGAATTTACGTTTAAAAATATCAAACTTTCGATTAAAATCGTCTGCGGTCGCCTAGCAACACTTACTGTTGCCAGGGCCAGAAATATAAATAGCAACCTTCGTAAAAGAAAAATGATAAATATTCTATCATAATTTGAAGACAAATTTGTTTTCAATTTGTCCTTGGCGAGAAAAAAAAATATCGTTAAATTATCTGGCGAACATGTTTAATTCCTTTCAAAAATCATGGTTATTTTAACAACTTATATTAAGAGAATAATGAATAATATGAAACAATATTTCATGCTATTCATATTACGAAAATATACATCTGGCATGCATATTTGTATTACGTTTTTGATCGCCAAATACAAAAAACGACAAGGACGACAGAGTTTTGAAATTTAAAATTAAAATTTCGTCAATTTGACAGCAAAATAACTTAATCTAACACATGCATACGATATCTAATACCTATCTATACCCAAATACGGGGATTTAAATAGGGAAGTAATTTTTCTCGATATTTAATAATTTTTTGCAAAAAATCCAATGGGCGATTAACGTAGGAAATATTTTTCTTGCATCCACAGACGGTCAGTGACGCCACACTTCAGTTGCGTATAACAAAATAACATACGGGATTCAACAGAAAATTTTAAAAACATGGCATATAAAAAGTTCTTTTTATCTTATAATTATTTCATTTAATTTCAATTTTTGTCTGTATCATTTCATTAGTAGATTTTAAATTAATTATACTTTTGATAAATTTTCTTTCTTATTAATTAAAAGTTAAATTTAAAATTCACGTCAGTCTATTAATCAACATTGAACTACTATTAAAATGAATGATGTTCGAAACTTTATTTATTTGTTTTGTATATTTTCTCTTATATTATCTAATATTTTCTTTTTCTTTAAGAAATTTGTGATCTATACATATAATTTTCTAAACAAAAAGTAACCATTTCAATAGTTTAATTCTTATTTAAAATGGGAAGATTTTAAGTCTATTTATTTATTTTGTAAAGGTAATCTATATGATCGATGTTCGAAATTTTAAATAATTATTTGTCTTAATCTTCTTTCACTTTTCTTTCATAACTTATCAATTTACTGTTCCTTATAAAATTTGAGATTTATACATTTATTTAACTTTAAATTTTGACTCATAGTTGTTGCTAAAAAATGATCTTAAAATCTTGCTATTGTCTTATCTTAATACACAATGTTTCCCATCTTGATTAACTTGAATTTACTATTAAAATTTTAACATACTCAAAATCTTCTCATTCCTACGTTAAAATATATTGATCTTTTCCAAATACGTTTTGTATTTAAAATGATATTTACATTAAATACCCAACATTTCATAAAATATCCTATATTAAATTTTTAAAATATTTATCAAATTTACTTATTTTTCTGGTTTAGCCATACTGTTTTCCTTTTTATAGCTACAGCTGTTGCCATCTTTAAAATTTTTAAAATAATGATTTTATAATAAATTACCCATAATAGCATTAGACATTATCCATAGTAGCATTATATTTCACTCTTCCATAAAAATTTATTTTAAAGACGTCTGCTTCTTTTATACGTTTATTTTAATAGAATTTTAATAAAATTTAAAGTACATATTAGTTATTTTAGCATTTAAATCCAAAATATTTATGACCATAAATAAGTCTCAAGGCCAAACGATGTTCATTTTCGGCTTAGACTTGGAAAATCCATATTTTTCTCATGGGCAATTATATGTTGCATGCTCAGGTGCGTGAAAACCATCGAATCTATTTGTGTTAGCAAGAGACAGGTTAACCGAGATTATTGCGCACCGATTAGCTCTGAATTCAATTAAAATAGAAAATTTTTATAATTCAAAATCATTAATAAAATATTAAAATTAATGAATAATCTACGTTATCTACCTCATTTATAAAATTAATTGTTATATGTTATCAACTAAGAACATTGTAAATTACACATTTATTACAAATTATACTTGAATATGTGAGATGAATAAAGTATAAAATTAAAAAATTTATGTTGATTTGTGCTTAATATCAACTCTACGAGAATTTTTATTAGTCGATTTCAAATTTTGACTTAAGGTTCAATTCTCAATCCCGTGGATTTTTACATCAGCTATAACGTTTTCGTCTTTATTCGTAAATAATAATTTGACTGTATTGAATAGTTTACTACAATATAATTCAACGTACAACTTAGCCACAGCAACACGTGGCCGTGTCTGCTAATATATATATATATATATATATATATATTACAATAATTGCATGATAAAACTGTTTTACAACTGTTTTCATTAAGATTAGAGCAGTGAATTGAATTTATATCGTAAAATAAATTCTTTCCATTAATTATTGCTTGGAGTTTATTTTTATATATATTCAGTCGAACCTCGTTAACGTGAACATGCTTAACCTGAACTACATTTAACATGAACTGTTTCCACAAACCCCGTTAAGATGAAGATCAGATTCTGAGTTACCAATAGCATGAACTACTGATAACATGAACATAATTTTTATTCCTCTTGAGATTCATGTTAAAGAGGTTCGACTATATATATATATATATATATATATACAGTATGTACAGTATATATATATATATATATATATATATATATATAGAAAACTATTGACATGAATTTATGAATATATAAGTTTTACAGATTAGAAAAACCAAAAGGAGAATTACAAACCAATGCGCTAAATTGCAGCGAAAGGAAATGTAAAACTTAGATGTAGGAATATATAAATGTAGAAATATGTAAACAAATGAATGAAATTAAACCCCAAAAAACACTGAGATCTTCATCAGGGA